>JANAVB010034420.1:5188415-5670915 GCA_029216955.1 Iris pallida
AAGAAACGAAGGGTTCTTCGATTTGGCAAGAGACTAGACTAAGAAGCCCAATCTAGCAATAAGCCAACGGTTCATAGACTTTCTTTCTATCTGCATCATTGGATCTCTATCACTTTTGAAACTTCATATTTGCTCTCGATTATTCTTACATAATTCCTGTCCTTCATATTTCAGAGTGACGAATAGTCATGCTTATTAGAATTTATCAATAATTCTTAGCTACTTGTATAAATTTGTGCTTGTTAAATTTTGGATTGCTTGATAGATAGAAGAGGATTATAGATGCCATATACAGTAGATATCTATTGGTAGCAATTTTAGCAATTAGCTGGAAGATTATAAAGTTTTAGTGACATAGCTTTGAGGGAGTAGTATGACCAAAGGTGGGTAGAAGTCCTCGGGTCTCGTAGTTACGAAATGGCTAGAAGGAGGATATAAACTATTTTTGAGGAATTAAAATTTAAGAAGATTAAGGTAATAGTAGATGTTCTTTTTGAATTTAAGGAATAATTATGAATTAGAATTTCGAGGACGAAATTATTTTTTTAGTTGGGTAGATTTGTAACCCCTCTTTCCAAAATTTTGATAATATATTTTTATTTATTTATTTAAATTAAATGGTGATTTTTAGAATTTTTTATAAATAATTGCTTAGTTAATTATTACGGTAGATGACTTTAGCCATGGTGGAGTTTTGGAGTACAAGGTGACTAGAAATCGTGGCACGGATAGTGTAATGGTGTGTTTTGACTAATGTATTAGCCCTGATAGGAAAGGCCGAGCCATGGTGATGTCCTAACTAGGAAAACCAGGCCAAGTTGCGACTTAACCCTTACCGAAGATTTGTTTATTTATTAATTATATTATTAAGTTTTAGGGAACCTGGTTGTACCGAACTAGTCGAGGTTGGACCCAAAACAAGCCCAAGCCCATGTAGTCATGCGGCACATCCAATGACATTCGTGTTGATGTAATTTGGTATGAGTGTGTTGTATTCCCTTTTAATGATCTAATAATATTTTCTAAGTATTTGTTAATTAAATATTATAAATATTATTATTAGTCGATATTCAACAACATTTGTATAAAATAGGTCCTTGTACATCTTGGGATTTCTAGACTGTACATAATGGTATATACACCATTATTGAGTTATTGAATTTTGTTATTATTATTATTTTTATTATCAATATTATTGAGGTTATTATTATATAATATTATTAAATTATTATTGGTTATATTATTTTGTCAAATAAATATTATTATATATATGGTCATATATATACAAATAGGCCCTACACTAGGAATAGATAGTATTGATGTTCTATTTAGGTTTTTTGGATAAGTATTATATATGAGTATATATATATATATATATATATATATAATATATATATATATATATATATATATATATATATATATATATAATATAAAATATATATATATATATATATAAAAATATATATATATATATATATATATATTAGTAATATTATTTAGTAATATTAAAATATATATATTAATATATATATATATATATATATATATATATATATATTATATATATATATATATATATATATATATATATATATATAAATATATTTAGTAATATTAATAAAAAGAAGAAAAAGAAAAAAACAACAACCCACGAGATATTGGACCACCAATATCTCGTGAGTGATCACCAGCCCAAAACCCGCGCAGTTTTCTTTCCCCCGCTAATATAAGAGAGATCAAGATAGGAATCATCTCTAAAACCTTAACCCTAAACACTCGCCACCATCCTAACACCTGGGCGCACCCGTGCACGTGCGCGCGCCGCTGAGAGCCACCACTGGCCGGCCAGGACCGCGTGCAATGGCAGTGCACAGCAACAGAGCTACGACAGTAGTAGTGGCCTGTGGAGACGATTTCGTAACACATTTTCTCGATACACGGCCGATCATTATTCGATCTGTCACTTCTGGTACGTTGACAACCTATACAACCTTATTCCTCTTTGATTAGATTAAATTTAGACGCACTAGATTCCCCGAGAAATTGACGTCAAAACTGACGAATAACTGCTAGAAAAACATAACAGTTATAGGTTCAAACACCCGATTTGGAAGGCAACTTCCTGTCAAGCGATCGACAGTTTTGAGAAACTAATTGAACACATGTTTAGAAAACCTAACCGCGAAGAAAACCTTATTATTAGTTTTATTTATCGTGGATTAGACAGTAGTAGAAATCGGATTGAAAATCATGAAAAACTTGTTTTCGAAAAACTGAAAATTATAAAAAACTCTTCGATACGACGTGCGTCCCGCCAATCCGGGCGACATAGTCGCGAACCGAAAGTATCGAAAGGTGCGTATCGGCTTCATGGACGTGTGGGCTTTGACGAAATTGAAATTGGTTGCGCGTGCGCGACGAATTTGAGGCGTATCCGTCGAAATTCACCGTATCGACCTCTGTGCAAATTTCTCAATTACTTTGTGCACGATTGTCAGATCGAGACAAAACTTGTGCCAACAGAACCGTATCATTTTTCTGGTCCTGTATGCCAAGTTTGGTCCGATTCTGAGACAGTTGACCGGATCGCCGTTTTGCGGGCCCTACGGTCTGACTCAACGGGCGATTTTGTGCACGGCCCGCTGGAATCTAACTTTGGACATACGATTGTGTTCGTATCATCAAAATGAATCCGTAGACATATAGTTTGACGACTTTAGAGACCATTGACTCTGGCATGCTTTTCGGTGCAAAGCGGGTCCAACGGCGGACACCGTTTTGACCAAAAGTTACCGTTTTGCCCCTGTGTCCAGAATTGGACTTAAGGAAAGGCAAATCTAGCTATTTTGACTATTTTGAGAACATTGGTAATGTCTATTTCAGCATCCGGAGACTGTTGTACGAGTTTTGACTATTGTGACACACTGAATGGTTCGGATTATCGGTTTCACCAGCAAAGGACCACAGGCGAGTACAGTTTATTGTTTATTTTCGATATTGAGATTTACTATACCTCATTGTTAGTCAATAGATATGTGATTTTCGTCTTTTATATTTGTTATATTTTGTCGTATCGGGGAGGTAAAGTACCAAGGATGTGTGATCTGACCTTATACAGTATATACGGTGTAGACCATGATTTATTATTGCATTATACCGTATAGACAGTATTTTATTATTGCTTTATACAATGTAGACAGTGTTTCTTTATTGCTTTATACAGAGTAGACCGTGTACTTTATACAGTATAGACCGTGTACATTATACAGTATAGACCATGTATTTTATACAATGTAGGTATTGTAGACAGTGTCGTGTAATTGTCCCGAGACCGATCACATATCAAAGGTACTTCAGTCAGTTGGTGAGTGTTGTCTTTGTATTTATTTACTGTTTTCCTTATTTAGTTTTATTTGTCTTTCTGTGTTTATTTTTCAAATCATATATTTAAAGGCTAACCTCTGTTGTATAGTCATTTTCAATTATTGAAACTGCATTCAGTGAATTGTACTCGTTCCATTCCTGACTGAAAACCAATATTTTTTAGGTTAGCTGTAGCGTCACTTATCATTCGGGAGTTACGGGTGTACTTGCAGACGAAAACCTAGAGATTAGCTAGATAGATGAGTCGTAATCATTTTAATATTTGTAAGAGTTTGTATTTCTCTGCAAATGTAAAACTTGTGAAGATTGTAAATCAAATTAATTTTGTAAATGAACATTATTTATGATTTTGAGCAATGTGTCTATACAGCGTTCTACCGCCGACACTACGACGTAGGCTGGCTTGGACACGTATTCGTATCCCGGAAAGCGGGTACGGGTTGTGACACATCAACAACTTCCAAATACAATATCTATATCCAAATCTCATATATAATAATAAGTCTCCACTATATATACATGCCAAGAGTTCTAACAGTGAATCTAAACAAGCTATAATAGTAACTAAGCCCTTCGGTAATCACTCACGAGTATCAGGACCCATAGTTGCTATCCCTTTCTTGGATCCGTAGAATGTGGGACACAAGTCCCCTGAGCATTCATCTAAAAAATATATCCAGTCAGGATGGAATGAGCACATCTCCTCTAGCAATTCTAATTAAATGACAAAGACTATAAAACAGTTATAGTAAGTAATACTTGATGAACATGGGAAGAATGAGTCAGAAAATGAAATAAAACAACAGCTAACTAAAATACAAAGAAAGTAAACATGGTGAACCAGAAGAACATGGCAACAAAGACTGTAAATAAAAATAACTAGACCAGAACAGATGTGATGTGAGTCCAGTAAGTATAATATGAATCCAGTAGAAAGCACTAAACCAGTATGTTTTGAAATACCACTTTCAACATGTAAACGGCTAGAGAATAAATACGGCACATCGTACACTTGGCAAGCGTGCGACGACTATCTTTCTAGATTAGACCAGTAGGGGTGATTCCAACATGACTGAGAATGTTTACATGTCTATTCGAGTATTTCTCTGCCCCAACTAGTACTAGTGAATCCATATCCCAACACGTAAATCAAATACAAGTCCAGCCAGAAGGTAAGTGTTGCCAGTAGGTGATTCCAGTAGGTGGTTCCAGTGAGTGATTCTAGAAATAGAGACCAGACTGGTAAGATGCATGTGTCGCAAGTAAATGAATCCAGAAATACCAATCCATGTCGTATTAGAGAATCAAATAATACTATACTAGGAGCTGAATCATAATAATTATCTGATAAATGAAAACTATCAGAGAATGTACTCGCCTGTCGTCCTGAGCAGTAAATGTGGATCGAGGTCCAAAGTGGAGTCACAAAAACCTTATATGAATTTACAAAGTTACTTGGCATTCTAGAGTAAATAATATATTTAAATGCATTAATTATATGCTTCTAGGCCTTTTCTAGGTCATGGAAATCAAACTAGGTCATTTCTAATCAATCTAGGTCAGAACTAGTCAAACTAGATCAAAGCTAGTCAATCTAGGTTTTCTAGTCATTGCCTAGCCATACCAAGCATGTCACCTTAACTTAATCTTGGCATTACCTATTTAGAAATATTAGGATACTAACATCCATCACCCTATTTATACTCCTACTCTTACATATCGTATAATATATGTATATGATACTATGGTACTAGTATCCATATCCCTAGCTACTTTACCTTAACAAAACCCCACACTTTACCTTATCCTAATAATTTACCTATATGATACATATATAAACTCTATGATACTATACCTTAGCATATTACCCCAATATCCTAAGCATTAGTCTTATCCCATCTTACCTAGGTATATCAAATACTATAGGTGTACCTGTTTGCCATTAATTATCAAAACAAGAACTACAGAGGAACTAGATTTGATTGCAAACTTGAAAGTACAACAGAGAGCCTAGAAAAAAATTCTAGGAAACAATCTAAGTATAATTGTTTAGTTTTGATCCTGGGGGTGACGGTGGATGCTCGGGAGAAGTGTAGGAACTCTGTCTTACTCCTTGGACTATCAGACACAATATTTGCTCTTGAGATAATTATCAGCCTTTGGCATGGGTGTGGTACCCTGCTATTTATAATAATTTCGAGATGAAGCATATTTTGGGCCGCATAGATGGCCACGTGGCCACGTGGCTGTAACAACACACGAAGACTCGATCTTTGGCTGCCAGCTGGTGGTTTGTTGAGATTTCTTTGTTGTAGCAAATATGGGTGGTTGAGACTTGGTTAACTTGCCACGTGTCCTATCACAAAATAGAATCAATCTGTTTGAGACAGCAATGAGGGGCCGCATAGAGCTTGGGGCATTTTGGACCGCATAGGTCTTCTTTGTCCTGTAGTGCTCAGCCATGCTGGACCGCATAAGACTCATGCAGCTCAGGTCGCAGTCTTCCTTAGCCACGTGTCCCACTAGCAGTGCCACAAGTTTGCATAAAGTTTGTAGGCTTTTGGAATGCATAGATCTTGCAGTCTTGGCGAACTGTTCAGTCATATTTTGTTATTCTGGGCTGCATAAGGCTCATGCGGCTCAGGTCACAGTCTTCCTGGCCGTATAGCACCCCTGCGAACCATATCTCAGACCGTATGAACTCTCAGACATGTGGGCCCTATGCTCAGGCACGTGGGCCCTATATCTGGTGATATGACACTGCTTGTCTTTTTAGAAAGGTCACGTCTTATCTTTATCTTTTTTGTCAGGATACGTTAGAGTTGTCAGAGTTGTCAGAGTTGTCAGATTTTTCTGAGTTGTCAGAGTAGCTCTTCCTTCTACGGCCCGAATCAATCTGTTTGAGATATCAATAATAGGCCGCATGGAGTTTGGGGCATTTTGGACCGCATAGGTCCTGTAGACCTTGTCTTCTAGTGTTCTCATGCCTCCCAAGGCAGTCAGAAAAAAGGTTGCTGAGTCATGCTTTGTTATTTTGGGCCGCATAAGGCTCATACGACTTTTCCTTCTGCGGCCTGGATCAAATTGGCCGCAGAATTGTCCTAGGGGCCTTCATTTTGCGGCCTGGATCAACTTGGCCGCATAACGCCTATGCGGTCAGCAACGATTTTGAGAGAATTTCGTTTGTCCCTCTATTGACTTCTCGATGAAGATGAATTTGACTGATCCTCCTCCTTGGCGAGTGCTGGCACTGTAGATTATGGATCTCCTTGTTCGAAGAAGATTTGATGATGAACTCCCTCAAAAGATTGTGATGCGCCGGGCTGAGACAATGCGCCTAACTGAGACATCTGAGTAATGCGTCTAGTTGAGAGTAGGCCGTTACGAAGTCTTCAATTGGCATCATGCTTCTGAGATGATGTCGGAAAGGCGCAGTAGGTTGCGGTCGCTGGAACACAGACTGCCTTGGTGGTGGAGCCACTGTCTTGTGGCAGCAGTAGTTAATAGCGACTTATGTGCAGTGATGTCCTGGAAAGGGCTCCTCGCACGCCAAGGTTGCTTCTCTCTCCTTGTGTTTGTGAATGACCACCTCTCGAAAATCGAGAGCAGATTGATATACCTTTGCATCCGTTTTGTGGACCAGGGTATCCCGAGCGCCCGGGTGCGTAGGTATCATATTTGCTTTCTGATCTGAGGCTATTAAAAGCACTTGCTCTTGATCGTTGTAGGGAGACTTCTGGGACCTGCCCTATCCGTTTGTCGCAGAGGGCTGGACACGGAAGGTTCTATATAACTTTCCATCTGGAGCTCGTGTAACAGTTAACGGTGCCCGCTGACGGTCAGCAGATTGGACATTTGACTGGGCTTATTGAACCCGCACAGCCCTAGACTTCTTCGACTTATCACCCGAAGGTGCGTTAGGAAGAGTCCAAGTTGGAAGCTTCGACATTCTTAATGGGCTGCATGGGGTCTGGCCCGTAAGCGATTTGCCCCCCTGACTTTGTTCCAGCGCGTAAAATGCACCCTAGTGGAAGGAGGACTTTGGGAGTTGGCTCGTTGCTGGTGCTAAAGCACCCGATTCGATTCTGTACAGCTTACCCTTGACTACGCACATAAATTTTAGTACACATCTCTGGTTTACTACTGGCATAGCACGTTTGGGGCGCATGGCCCGTGCTGCCTTAGATTTCTTTGTACTAGCACGTGAAGGCTTATAGTACTCAGAATCCAACTTTATCCTTGCCAAAATGGCGAGTGAAGAACTTGCAGCCGATCCAAAAGAAGAAGAAGCATTGTTGCAACTTTTTGTATGCCGAACGGGCTCCCTTTTTTTTATTATATATTTTTTTGGTGCCCTTTTCAAAGGAGGCAAGGGGGCTCTATATATAGAATGGAATGAGCCCTTTCTTCTTCTCCTTTTCGATATGGGATTAAAATCAATATCCTCTTTTCCATGCTTCTACAGTACCCTTACCAATTTACCCTGTAGCCTCATACATATTGACATGCACCTATACTATAGTTATATATGCATAGATAATGCAAAAGTATCTCCATATATATCCCTGTGTATGTAATATCTTCTTCCATGTACCCCATACCCTCATACCTTACTCCCTAAATTACTCAAACCAAAGGCACACACCTTTACATACTAGTGACTCACTCCTATTACTTGCTACTGTCCAGACCTTTTCTTCTAACAAGTTATCTATATGCACATCTATCTCACAGTCACATCATGACACTCACTTGAGTTCTCTCTAGGATACACACTTAGCTAATACCTCCCCCTTCTCTCACACTCACTTCCACTCTATAGGATGCATTCACCCTTAACACATAGGCCCTTGACACTCTAACTCCTCTCAACATTGGAGTTCTATCTAATCCCCTCACACATGTTTTACCCTCCCATCACCACAACACCCCCTATACTAAACTATGACACACAAACACATAAATGTATCCTGTTCAGCTCCATTGGCCAACACAGGCCCTCATCTGCTGCCAAGGTATAGCCTTATGTACTGCACAGGGTAGTGGCTCCCTACGGCCAAAGTGTACTGGCCAACATGCATCATGGCTATAACCTAAACTTCCTGTCAATCCTGTAGGAGCCAAATTAGCCCAGCCTAGCCAATTGACAGTACACTACCAATGTCATTCCTTCAAATACCTATAGTGTATAAGTAGGATACCCAGGATACATACCCAAATAAGTGCCAAACTCCTAATACTCGACTACTATATATATATATATATATATATATATATATATATATATATATATATATATAAAATATATATATATCAAGCCCTTCACATACATCAAAAATAATCAATTACAACACAATTTGTATAACACTCACATCCATTGTTACATACACAAGGCTAACTCCCTTCTAACCTGATCCTTGACACCTATCTATATATATATACATCCTATTTAAGCCAATACCTATATCCTAGGAATACCTATGCCATATGTATACCTATCACTCACACAAGCCACTGATACTTTGGATACATGCATACTCTACCTCTACAACTGACACCACATGAATTGCCTACTCTCACCCCACCTGCTGTTGTAGGACATCAGTTTCCCCCTCCCCAATACCTATGCCACAATTGTAAACATGCCTCTCTCTCAAGACACACAAACACTCTATTCTCTCTTGAACCCCTCACTTGTCCTATATACCAATGCCATGCCAAACAAGGCAGCAAGAAGCTATTCTCCCCGTGCACTGCCCCTCGCATGCCTATCTATGTGCCACCAGGCCACTTCTTCCTCTTCTTATATAGCTGATACTCTAATGCCCGAGTCCATAGCACAATATAGCTGGTGCTATAAGCAGCAGCCATATGTGTATCTAAAGTTCACCTTTTCACTTCACAGTTAGCCACTAACTACAGCTACACTTCACTTCACTTCACTTCACACACTCTCTTTATACTCACTCATGACACACCCATTACTCTAGTTTCCTATTTTACTTTACTGCTGCTATGCTACTCTTGGCTAAACCCGAGCCCCCTCTTACTTGTGTGACACAGGGAAGCAACTCCCCCTCATCATATAGCTGCTACTGAATGAAGGTTCCCTCTTCTCCATATTGTTGCTAAACCATGTGACCACATCCCCTTTACTAATGACAGTTAGCAATTAGGGTATATAATATGGATTCCCTTTGTAGGATACTGCTATGATAGAGTTTTCCCTCTTTATGACACCTCCCCCCTTTCATTACAGTTAATTGCTAATGCACTACAGTCCCTATCTCTGTTAACTGCCTAAACAGAGCAGAAGTCCATTGTTACTAACTCCTGATACCCACATGAATTATTTTGTGCTTACCAATCTGCCAAGGACTCCCTGTTCACACTAAATTCCCAGATCCGTGCACGATTGTGCATTGATGCACAGGGCACAGGTGGAACCTGTAGCAGGTATTTTCCCTTCTTATAATACCAATTTGGCATCAATGACACATAAGATTAACACTCCAATTACTCTCCCACTTCCATTCATAATCACCTACATATCCTATTTAACACATATATGTATATATATCTGCCATCCCTTATAATATAGATCTGATTACCCACATAACAGTCCACTTCACAAACTCTAGAAAATAGTCCACATTCCCCCCTTCAATGAAATATGTATATATGAGTATCTATATATATAATAAGCAATATAAATGTAAAATCTAACTAGAGTAGGAGTCCAAATGGAATTTAGAGCCACGTGTGTCCAATGAGTAATTTTGTCAAACATTTGGCATACGTATCGGGACACGTGATATGCCCATGATACGCACTCCAAACGGATCCAAATTTTATCCTAAGCACGCCCACATGTTCTAGATCATAATTAGGACTCCACAAACTTATTTATAAACCCTAGAAATATCATTCTCGGATTTTTCCCAAATGAGTCAAAATACAAAGGGAAAAGTCCTCAAATGCAAGGAAAAGAGTCAAAACTCCTCACCATGGGTAACTCTAATGCATGGGGATTCCTATTTGATGTGTCTACACTATTTAATACAATTTAGAGGGTTTAGAATGCATATACCTATTGGGAGATGGATTTCCAATGAAAATGGCTCCAAGATCTAGAAATTCTCAAGCCCCAAGTGCTCCAACCTCCAATGTCTTGCTTCTAGAGTCTTCTACTCTCTATGGGGAAGAGAATGGAACAAATTTGGGCTAATTTAGAGAAGATTTGGTGGTAGGAACAATTTAGGAAAAATCTTCTAATTAGGGTTAGGGTTTTAAATGAAAGCAGGAGGAAGAAGATGACGTTAGGTTTTATAAAGAAAGTAGGCTGCCATAATGCTAGGGTTTTGGGGTTTCAGCTAATATAAATTGTCCACTAAGCCCCTCTCTAATGTCATGACAAGTTTAGGGAATAAGCCATTCTTCCTAATTAGGTGTTTAGTCAAACTTCCTAATTAATCTTGCTAGTCTAACTAGAGGCTAACCAAAGTTCAATTAGGCTAGTCCTAACCATTTAATTTGGTGGTCATGTCATCTTATTTTAGGTCATCTAGGGTCACTAGAAACTATTCTAACTAAAGGCTAGCTAACCATACTCAATAATAAGCACATCCACTATGTCCAATATTATAGATAATTAATCCAAAAATATAATGACTAGTTTTGTAAAAATAAATTTATCATTCAAAATATAATTTAAAATTATAATAATAACAAGAATTTGGAAAAGTCAAAAATACCCCTCTTAGAAAAGTGGTGGTGACAATAGTGCCTCGCCAGTCTGGTTGGCTGCAACAACTCATTACACGATTCAATTAATTGACTGCAGGTCTCACTGCCTTGTCAAATCAGTAAATAGATTATTGGGTTCTTAACACATATGAAAATAAATATTTATTCACAGGAAATTCAATCACAAAAGTCCAATAAAAATATCATTTCACAAAAATCTAATGGACAATTAATGGGTAATGCATATATGGGTATTTAGGCAGAGGACAATTACTGGGATTAGAGATACTGCTGAAAAATTTAGATTGAGAAACATATGTTACAATTCTAGATTTTAATCGACAAACCTTTGATGAAACAAGGAAATTGAGGAATATCGAGAGGGCTTGGAATTTGTGAAAATAGATATATAAAATTTGATAAGAAAGGGGAACTAATCAGGATTCAAGAATTGATAAGATCAAGATACCAAAATCATATTACACTCAATAAGCTATATACAATACTATATATAATATATTTTATGCCTATACCTTAAGCAAGATACTGCTAGTACTAGCTTACCCAATAGTTCTTCTAAGCTATATTTATATATATGCTAATCTCACAAAACATACTATATTTTCTAAATAAAGTCTTAGATCATTATTGGTCTATTGGCTAGGTAGTCCTTACTTCCTTTACTATTTCTAACTATATATAGTTCTAGATATATCTGATCTCTAGATTTACTAAGGATATAAATTTTAAGATCCTTAAGGAACTTTCTGCAATCCTTCACTGGACTACTCTAGTAAGAATACTTGTCTAATTATCTATTAATTACTTGACCTAAATATTGAGTCATATCTAAACTTTTACTACACATGATTTCCGAAATATCATCTATTCCTTTAATGGCAGTCTCAATTTAGGATTTTTAATTATATAAAATTACTATAGGAATTCTATTAGGTAAGGATCTATAGGGTAAGCTAAATGGAACATAGTCTAACATAGATAAAACCTGTGGGGCATTACCTATTTAAGGTTCTTTATAGACTTTTCCTAAAAACAAATCTCAGGGTATATAGCTTTATACATGTCGTTGGGCGGAGACAAATCCACTACCAACCATTTTAAATAAGAGAAAAAATGTACAAGGAAATGATAGATAAAAATGATTATGAATGATCCAAGAGGAATCCTCCACGATAGAAAGGGAAGACCACGATCTTGGCTAGAGCACCTGCGAAATATCATCAAAGCACACACCTGGAGAGATCACTAGGTCCTCAGAGGGACGTAACAAGATACATGAAGAATATGCCATAATAAACTGAATATATAATGTCACCCTCATTTTCCGTATTTCCTGTATTTCGTATTTGTACTCGTAATTTGATTTTTGCACGTATTTTATTTTCTCGACTTGTGGATTTGGTTTCTCGTAAATGGGTTTTGGACCATGGCTTGGTTTTATTTTGTGGACGAGATTTGGTTTGGTTTGGTTTAAAATGCATAGGAGCACTTTAACCTACACTCCACCCTCATTCCACCACAACCCACCATCATAAATTCCCACCTACTTTCTCTCTCCTCCATAATTTCCATTTACTTCTCCATCTTCTTCTTCTTCCTTCCTCTACACAACACCATCACCATAGGCAAGTGCACCTTGCCACCACTTGAGAACCACTTTTTATTTGTCTATTAGCTAGATTAGGCCATGGAGATCAACATTAGAACTTGACATTTTGTGAATTGGAGCTTCTATTGTTCTAGATCTAAGTTTTTACTATTTTCGAATTTACATAGTTTTGATCTATTTTGGTTAGATTTTTGTGGGTTTTAATGCTTCCATGTGGAAGAGAATTCAATTTTACTCAAGTTAGAACTTTGAAAATCTAGATTTGGTTTTGATTTGACAAAGATATAAAAATTTGAATTCTTGGTGTTCTTGGTGTTCTTCTCGGCCTGGAGTAGCAGCCTGCAGCCTGCGCTTTTTAGCGCAGTGCAGGACTGTGCATCCCCTCTCTCGGCCTGCGCTCTTTAGCGCAGCGCCGACCGCGCAGCTCGTCTCTTGGCGAACTGCGCTCAACCCGAGTGCGCATGGATTCATACGCAGTCTGCTCATGCACAGTCTGTTCATGCGCAGTCTGCTAATGCGCAGTCTGCTCATGCACAATCCGTCCCTGCGCAATCTGACCCTGCGCCATCTATTCCTGCGCAACCTGATCCAGCGCAATACATCTGCTGTGCCATCCACCCCTGCGCAGTTGGTACCCTGCGCAGCTCACCCCTGCGCAGTTGGCTCCTGGCGCACTTGACTCCTGCGCAACCCGACCCCAGGGACCCTTGCGCAATTTGTCCAATCATGGAGATTTGGTTTTATTTTTTTAAGCTTGGCTCTTCTATAGTCCTGTATATTGATATTTTATTAGATATTTTACGCCCATTTTATATCCTTACGCCTTTTGTCATGAACTTGATTTTACTTAATATGTTTGGAATGACTATTGTACATGGCATGGTATGACAAGAAACTAGCATAACACAATAGTGGCCCGTCGTGGCGCACTCCTGACTAGTACACTTGATATGATAACTTGACCTGATATATCTTGAATAGCTGTTGCGACGGGTACCTGACATGACATGACCTGTATAATTAATCCTGACACCGTGGGCGATTGTGCTTGTACAAATAATCCAGTCATGTCTTGTATCATGTCTAGGAGGGGACTCCTGAGTACCACGGTCAGGAGTACCTACTGAATTGGACTAAGGTTAATAATTAGTATAATTCACTAGTCATGAAGAGATGTTCCCCAGTTACAGGCGATCCCGTTATCCTGGCCGCAAATGATTGGACTTGTAGCCTGCCGACGAGTAGGGCACATTTCCAGCCCACTGTTATGTGGGGCACCCACCATTGTCACTTAAATGATTGAACTCTATTGTCACTATAATGCAATGTACTCTCCAGATTGTCACTATAATGATTGCCTGGATAACCTGGATAGCTGCAGGGCCTGTGACTACTTGGAGCATCTCATTGTATCTTGCTAGTAACTAGGATTGTGATAACCCTAGTTAGTTAATGTAGAAAGCCGTAGGCAATGATTGGTCGTGATTGCTTGGATGGAGTCTAGTCCAGTATAGTATTGTCTAGAATTGATTGATTGTAAGATTGTACCAGAACAATTGAAGGATTGTCATTCCAGATTGTCACTATAATGATTGTCACTCCAGATTGTTACTTGACCTGATTTCTTATATTTATCTTGCCGATAAATGGTGAGAGAAACCAAGTTCCGTTCAGACGAAGGGTTACAATCCCGGTCCTTGTTTGGTTTACGGGTTGTAACCTAGTTATCTGAATAGTCCCATGGTTATCTCATCGTATATCATCCTGTCATGCTTTTCTATATGCTCTGTCTTTTATCGATTCTGTACAAGATTGTCTTTTATATTCACCTATCATGTTTTCCTTAAATTACTGTCTCTTATTATGTAATTATATTATTGTGCTAATTTGCTGGCTTTTGTTCTCATTTTGTGGCCTCCTTTGTGGCACTTGCTCTTTCTGGGGTCTGACCCAGCTGGTTTTGTATGGCCAGATACCGGAGCAGCAGCAAAGGATCTACCTGTCTTCCAGCCCGATGGTGACCACCAGGCGTAACCAGGGCATCGAGTGGGTTTCTTTGTTCTCCCACTGTAATATTATAAATTATTCTTTTGAGGCGTTTAGCCGACGAGCAAGTGTTAGCTCGATTGTACTTACTTACTGTCTGCCTACGGGCTGTAATATGATTGACAAGCCCCGGGGGTTGATCATGTATGACTGAACTCTTGCTAGTCCTCATATTTTGTAACGACTAGCTTCATGATCATCTGGATATGTAATGTTTGGGACGCCTTACAATTGTATATTTGGAGATCTGATATCTTGTGATTATTATTATTTGGTTGAGATTGAGACAATAGGCTATTTTATGACCTTAAGAGACTGATGGATTGTAGTGAAACCCTCACATATCTAGACAGCCGTGACCGTATGGTGAGATGGATTCCATTTTATCATACGTAGCTGGCTATGTCTGCCCCAGCTCTCTAGTATTCTGGTTCTGGGGCGTGACATGGTTTAAGTGGTGGCCCATACAGGTCTTGTTAATCAAGATATGTGGGAGTTTACCAGATAGATGTCTCAATCTGTACTCGTCCTTGATCTCTGCTCGTATCCTCTTGATTCCTGAAAATTCTTGTCCTGATCACATGCTTGTAATCATTGATCTGTCCTGGTCCTTCCTTATTGCTCCTATGTCGTCTTCTTCAGCGGCATTGAACCTGGACCTGCCGATCATCAAGGCGGATCACCTTCCGTGGACCAGCAGCAACCAGAAGATCAGGCCCAGCACTCAGGAGCAGCCTCCCGAGTCGTACCTACTGGAGGAGAGCCGCCAGTTTAGCCAGTCCAGCCTGCAGATCCTGATGATGGCACTTTGGTGGGTCTCATCAGATCATTGTTAGCTTCCCAGGATCGTAGAGGCGATGCCTTGCACAGGCAGTGGAGGATGCTCTGAATAGAAGTAGATCCCGAGGAAACAGTACGGTCAACAGTTTTAAACACCTGAACCCTCTATTCTTCGATGGCAGCGAGGATGCCATTGCTGCCGATGCTTGGCTACAAGATATAGAGGTGATTCTCGAAGCCGCGAAGACTCCAGAAGACAAGAAGGTGGCTGTGGTACGCCTACAGTTATTGGATCTAGCCCGCAGTTGGTGGGCCGTACAAGCAGTGGGATTGACAACACCTGTCCCCTGGGCAGTGTTTAGCGAAAAGTTCCAGACCAAGTATTATGATACAGTGGCTCGGTAAGACTTGTAGACCAGGTTCAGTAATCTCAAGCAGATGGAGAGGACGGTCGACGGTTATGCGGCCGAGTTTTCCAGACTCAGTCGGTTTGCTCCCACCTTGGTGGCAACCGAGTTTGACAGAGCGCAGAGGTTCCAGCAGGGACTTCACCTAGAGATTATATTGGCAGTAGAACAGTTCGAGCATCAGACCTATGATGCGGTGTTGCGAGCAGCTAGGAGGCACGAGTATACCTCCCAGAGGATCGTGGACAGGACCGGAGGTCGGAAGCGGTCCCACAGTCAGATGCACCAATTATCAGCTCCAGCCCCGGCAGCTAGGGGATTGACCATTGGAACTCCGAGGCAAGCAACCTCAGTAACGTCGGTTCAGCACTCTACCCCGACGTACCCTCCGTAGAAACAGAAGCAAGCGCAGCCTTCCGCCGTGGGTTGTTCTTATTGTGGGAAACCTGGACACGTTGTGTCAGAGTGTCGCAAGGCACTGGGATTATGCTTGTTGTGTGGGGCACCGGACCATAGGGTGGGGTCCTGCCCATTCAGAGTCGATTCAGCATCAACAGTATCTAGTCCCTCGGTTGGGGGACCAGCACCAGCTCCAGTACCAGTCCAGCAGCAGCAACAGTTGTCGAGGCCGTTGCCGCCTCAGGCCCAAGTGTTTCAGCAGCAGTACCAGCCTCCGAGGCCATTGTCGACTCAGGCCCAGGCTTTCCAACAGCAGAGGCCTCAGCAGTTCGCCCTGGCCCAGGCCCAGATCCAGAATCGACAGAGAGGTATCTGTGTCCTATTGTCTTGCTTCCGTCGTTGTTACAACGGTATATCCCAGGCCCGAGCCATGTCCTAGATCATTCGAAAATGGTTATTGGTACCAACCATTTCGTATGAGGAAAGGCCCGTGTCCATGTTTGACCAAAGATAGAGACCTCAAGCGCAAGACTATCAGTTTAGTTCATGTTGCTTGAGTTTATCGCTCCTTGGGAGAGTCAAACGTGGGAGTATGAGGATGATATCCGATCACGTTATCCCTACCTGTTTGACTCATAAGGTATAATGTCTTCCTTATGCCTTGTGCTCTTCATTCCTTGATTGCATGTATGATTGTATGATTGAACTGCTTAGTGTAGCTTGCCTGTGCTTAGTGCAGCTTGTCGTGGCAATCTCTAGCTCCTTGATTAAATTCCGAGGACGAAATTCTTTTAAGGTGGGTAGAGTTGTCACCCTCATTTTCCGTATTTCCTGTATTTCGTATTTGTACTCGTAATTTGATTTTTGCACGTATTTTATTTTCTCGACTTGTGGATTTGGTTTCTCGTAAATGGGTTTTGGACCATGGCTTGGTTTTATTTTGTGGAGGAGATTTTGTTTGGTTTGGTTTAAAATGCATAGGAGCACTTTAACCTATACTCCACCCTCATTCCACCACAACCCACCATCATAAATCCCCACCTACTTTCTTTCTCCTCCATAATTTCCATTTACTTCTCCATCTTCTTCTTCTTCCTTCCTCTACACAACACCATCACCATAGGCAAGTGCACCTTGCCGCCACTTGAGAACAACTTTTTATTTGTCTATTAGCAAGATTAGGCCATGGAGATCAACATTATAACTTGACATTTTGTGAATTGGAGCTTCCATTGTTCTAGATCTAGGTTTTTACTATTTTCGGATTTACATGGTTTTGATCTATTTTGGTTGGATTTTTGTGGGTTTTGATGCTTCCATGTGGAAGAGAATTCAATTTTACTCAAGTTAGAACTTTGAAAATCTAGATTTGGTTTTGATTTGACAAAGATATGAAAATTTGAATTCTTGGTGTTCTTGGTGTTCTTCTCGGCCTGGAGTAGCAGCCTGCAGCCTGCGCTTTTTAGCGCAGTGCTGGACTGCGCATCCCCTCTCTCGGTCTGCGCTCTTTGGCGCAGCGCTGACCGCGCAGCTTGTCTCTTGGCGAACTGCGCTCAACCCGAGTGCGCATGGATTCATGCGCAGTCTGCTCATGCACAGTCTGTTCATGCGCAGTCTGCTCATGCGCAGTCTGCTCATGCACAATCCGTCCCTGCGCAATCTGACCCTGCGCTATCTATTCCTGTGCAACCTGATCCAGCGCAATCCATCTGCTGCGCCATCCACCCCTGCGCAGTTGGTACCCTGCGCAGCTCACCCCTGCGCAGTTGGCTCCTGGCGCACTTGACTCCTGCGTAACCCGACCCCAGGGACCCTTGCGCAATTTGTCCAATCATGGAGATTTGGTTTTATTTTTTTTAAGCTTGGCTCTTCTATAGTCCTGTATATTGATATTTTATTAGATATTTTACGCCCATTTTATATCCTTACGCCTTTTGTCATGAACTTGATTTTACTTAATATGTTTGGAATGACTATTGTATATGGCATGGTATGACAAAAAACTAGCATAACACAATAGTGGCCCATCGTGGCGCACTCCTGACTAGTACATTTGATATGATAACTTGACCTGATATATCTTGAATAGCTGTTGCGACGGCAACCTGACATGACATGACCTGTATAATTAATCCTGACACCGTGGGCGATTGAGCTTGTACAAATAATCCAGTCATGTCTTACATCATGTCTAGGAGGGGACTCCTGAGTACCACGGTCAGGAGTACCTACTGAATTGGACTAAGGTTAATAATTAGTATAATTCACTAGTCATGAAGAGATGTTCCCCAGTTACAGGCGATCCCGTTATCCCGGCCGCAAATGATTGGACTTATAGCCTGCCGACGAGTAGGGCACATTTCCAGCCCACTGTTATGTGGGGCACCCACCATTGTCACTTAAATGATTGAACTCTATTGTCACTATAATGCATTATACTCTCCAGATTGTCACTATAATGATTGCCTGGATAACCTGGATAGCTGCAGGGCCTGTGACTACTTAGAGCATCTCATTGCATCTTGCTAGTAACTAGGATTGTGATAACCCTAGTTAGTTAATGTAGAAAGCCGTAGGCAATGATTGGCCGTGATTGCTTGGATGGAGTCTAGTCCAGTATAGTATTGTCTAGAATTGATTGATTGTAAGATTGTACCAGAACGATTGAAGGATTGTCATTCCAGATTATCACTATAATGATTGTCACTCCAGATTGTCACTATAATGATTGTCACTCCAGATTGTCACTATAATGATTGTCACTCCAGATTGTTACTTGACCTGATTTCTTATATTTATCTTGCCGATAAATGGTGAGAGAAACCAAGTTTCGTTCAGACGAAGGGTTACAACCCCGGTCCTTGTTTGGTTTACGGGTTGTAACCTAGCTATCTGAATAGTCCCATGGTTATCTCATCATATATCATCCTGTCATACTTTTCTATATGCTCTGTCTTTTATCGATTCTGTACAAGATTGTCTTTTATATTCACCTATCATATTTTCCTTAAATTACTGTCTCTTATTATGTAATTATATTATTGTGCTAATTTGCTGGCTTTTGTTCTCATTTTGTGGCCTCCTTTGTGGCACTTGCTCTTTCTGGGGTCTGATCCAGCTGGTTTTGTATGGCCAGATACCGGAGCAGCAGCAAAGGATCTACCTGTCTTCCAGCCCGATGGTGACCACCAGGCGTAACCAGGGCATCGAGTGGGTTTCTTTGTTCTCCCACTGTAATATTATAAATTATTCTTTTGAGGCGTTTAGCCGACGAGCAAGTGTTAGCTCGATTGTACTTACTTACTGTCTGTCTACGGGCTGTAACATGATTGACAAGCCCCGGGGGTTGATCATGTATGACTGAACTCTTGCTAGTCCTCACATTTTGTAACGACTAGCTTCATGATTATCTGGATATGTAATGTTTGGGACGCCTTACAATTGTATATTTGGAGATCTGATATCTTGTGATTATTATTATTTGGTTGAGATTGAGACAATAGGCTATTTTATGACCTTAAGAGACTGGTGGATTGTAGTGAAACCCTCACATATCTTGACAGCCATGACCGTATGGTGAGATGGATTCCATTTCATCATACGTAGCTGGCTATGTCTGCCCCAGCTCTCCAGTATTCTGGTTCTGGGGCGTGACATATAATATGTCACAAGCCACATGTAAGGAAAATTAGTCCCAGTCGTAACAAGACACAATATCACAACATCAAAACAGTGGACTATCCCTACAACCAAACAAGGACAAGGGGCAGCACATTATTCTGCGATGTGACATTGTCCCAAGCTACTAATGGACGGGGGCAGTTCTTCCAAGCTACTAATGGAATGGGAGTGACATGACATTGACTAAGGTTACCTAACCGTTCTACTGTGTTTATGTAGTTAAGAACAAACCTTCAACGCATGGGCACTCTGGCTACAGAAAACTCGGTATGGTCCCACTAGGATACTAGGGACCTCAAAGCATAACATCCATCGAATGTCAAAGGCCAGCATGATCAGAAGTAGGTAAGTGCATACGTGGCCCATACATTAAAGAACTGTTCTTCCCATCCAAATGCCTGGTAGGGTCATATCCATGACTCATTAACCTCTACTAACTGCCAAGTCTCATAACATGTCTTGATTAGCAGCTAGACCTAACACATACGCACAGGTGATCAGCCAACACGCAAGTACCTCTGCATCCGACTCATCTCACACATATCTCGTGGTACAACTGTGTCAACGTTTATGATATACACTACAGACGGTAGTCCCTTAACTCTAGGTCCATATACAATCAAAGAGAATAAAAAAAGCAAAACTAATATCACTGAACAGGTGAGAAATCAGGAACTGTAATACTGGTACAGCTAGAAGAACTAAAAATAAATAGATAATTATATGCAAATAACTAAAAAATACAGACTAAATATAAGCAGTAAATATGGCAATGTATTTTGTCTGAGGTTGTGTGCAAAAGGACGACGTCCAATAGCTTGAATCGTTAGAATAGTGAAACAATGAAGCCAAATCCCGCATACGTCCTCGGATGCTTAAATAAACACCATGAACGTGTTTGGAATAAAAGATATGTTAAGGAAATGCTTGTCCAAAAGCCCAATTCTGGAATAGGGGCAAGATAGTAATTTTGGATCAAAATAATGTCCTCTTTGGATCCGTTTTGCACCGAAATACGTACCAGTATCTATGGTCTCTAAAGTCGTCAAACTACATGTGTACGGGTCCGATTTGAGGAGGCGAACCAAACCGTATGCCCAAAATTGGATTTCGGCAGGCCGTGCATAATTTTGCCCGTAGGAGCAGGTCGCGGGACCGCCAAATAGGCATTTCGGTCGACCTTCTCAGATTTCGGACCAAACTTGGCACACAGGAGTAGGAAAATGATACATCTCGATTTGACAAACATTCACAAAGTAATTGGAGAATTTGCAAAGGGGCCAATACGATGAATTTTGACAGATACATATCAAATTCGTCGCGCAAACGCAACAAATTTGAATTCCGTCAAAGCCCATACGTCCGCGAAGTCAAAATACGCACCCTTTGATGCTTTTGGTTCGCGACCACATTGCCCGATTTGTCGAGGCGCACGCCGTATCGGACAATTTCTAGAAATTCTACGATTTTTGAATAATGTTTTTGCTGAATTTTAAAATCAAATTTCTTTGCAGTTGTTGAATAAATTCATGAACTAAAAGATGGGTTTTAATCTCTATCATATTGGCTATCTAGTAGATAAAACAAAACGGGATTTGGTTCACAGAATTGGAAGAAAATACCTTCCAAAATTAGGTTGGGACAGTTCTATCCTATTCTTGACAGTTTGAAAATTATATTATTTTCTCATGATTCATCCAAAAATTTCTACGATTTGATTAAGTTTAAATTCAAACTAATTGACAGGCGTTAAAGATGGTTAGGTTGTGATTGAATACGTGAAAACGGAACGATGAACAATCGAGCGAGGGAAGAGTACTTCACCTGTGAAGTTGCACCCGAGCTGCTGTTGTGCACCATCGCTGCTGTTGATGCCGCGGTTGCAGCTGGCCCACCGCGGCGGCGTGTACGCACGTGGGGAGAGGTTGCCTCATCAAAGAAGCCTGGCCGCGAGATTTGGGTTAGGGTTTTGGGATTATTTTTCTCTCCCCCTCTCAGTATATATTGGTCGGCCGACTATTAGTTGTTTGAACACGTATTTGTGTGGGTGGGTTTTAAATTTTTTTTCCTTCTTTGTTTACAATTACTTGTTTACTTGTAAGTAAACAAATGAATAGCTAAATACTAATGATAATTCACTGTTATATAAAAAATCAAATCTTATTTATATCTAATATTAATAGTGAAATAAATTTAAAGAATTATATATAATTATACTTTCTCATTTAACAAAAATGAACAATACATTATTAATAGATATAAAATCTGAATAAATCTAAATGAGCTAATGGATGTAATTTAAATTAGTTTAAAATATGATATCGTAATATATACTCGCACATACACATATCAATATATACTGAAATCATGCAAAAATTTAATATTTGAAATAAATATTATCTATATTAACAATGACTTTTACTTATAAAATCGATATAGTAAAATCTCTAAAATAAAATACTAAACATTTATATGTAACTTAATTCTTGCAAATTAAGAATTTAGTAATAAATTCTAAAAAATATAAAAATATTTTTGTACCAATATTTTACACTTCGATAGCTTTGAAGATATCCTATACACATAATAAACTCATATATATTTAAATACACATATCCTATAGGAAAATTTATTTATTTAATTTTTTTTACAGAGCATTCCAAATACATAAAGGAATTATTAAAAAAAATTTAAAAAAGCAATCATAGGATTTAGGGGGTTTACATCCTACCCAACTTATAAAAATTTCGTCTTTGAAATTAAAATAATCTAATATCGAAGAACAACAGGATTATTACAAAGAAAGGGCAGGTACATCAAATCGGGACTTGGTTTCGAAAAGATGGAGTAGTTATCTATAAGAGAATCAAAATTGACATTATATTCTACAAGATGAGGTATTCTTGGTTCAAGGTCCTACCAAACTTATAGAAGTTGGTTAATCGTGCAAATCGTCATTACAAGACTTTGGAAGAGGCCAAATTTCTAAGGAGTGGCACGAGAAAATTAGACACTTCTGACCGAAGTCATGGGTCCTAAAGGAAACCTAGATTTTGGCATGGTGTAGGAGGCATGTGCTTGCTTGAGTGAAATACGTATGTCATAGATATGATGTGTCTTGCATAAATCATGGACCTTTGGCCTATTTGAGAGACGGGTCCATATTGTATGGTTAAAGTCAATTAGAATGAAATGGGCATCTATAGTTTATTTTAAAGGGGAAAAATGTGTCATTCATGTGGTGTAACTGAAATGGAGCACAGAAAAGTGTGTTTGTATGGGGGCATGTGTGTCATGTGTATAGCTTGACTGGTTTAGTTCGTGAGGGTGGAGATTGTTAGGAGGGAACGACTAATGTTTGCTCTAAATATCAAATTCACGGTAGGGTTATCAGATGTCATTGATAGAAGTGGATATTATAAGCCACTGATTTAACTCATTTAAATGGAAACCAATCTATCCCAATCTTTTGCTAATTCAAGAACCCTACGTTTCTTTTAAAGGCTTGCCTATATACTCCAACAATTTCTCTTCTCGAAATTCAATCGAAGATACTATTTTAGGATAGAATGGTTTTGAAAAACCAAGGTTGCGATCTTCTACCGTGGTTATCTAAACTCACAAGCAAGGGATATAAAATACAATATGAATATCGTACCGCAACTTCCAAAAAGATAGAAGAGCGGTTATGGATAGCATCCAAGTTTGGCATCTCATTCTGAAAGGTAGGGGACATTAAGTTCAAGGTTCTGCCTAACTTGTAGAACTAGGTTAATCGTGGGAAGCACAGTAGAAGGGTTTCTAAGAAAGTCAAATTTCAAAGAGAGGTATGAAAGTATGAGGCATCTCTAATGGTAGTCATGGACTCTGTAGAAGCCTAGGTATTATTTATTTACCATTGATTATACATTGTCCATCCATCAAGGCAGTAGGAAGGTCTTAGTCAAGCATAACCAAAAACAAGTAGGTACAATGGGGTCCAATTCATCTCATAATAGGCTACAAGTGATATGGTTACAATATCTAGGAAAGAAGAATTGGTGAACCAAGAGATGGAAACTATATAATAGGTGTAAGGACTTATTTTATCAAGTTTGGTTTTATAGTCCAAATTATAGCGATATGCCTAGATGGGTTTAACTAAATCTTAACGGGTTCTCTAATTGGACATCGATCTTTGATTGAATGAATCATAGGTTAAATCTATTTTGACTGGATGAAATGTTATCAATTTGAGCCATTCCTAGTAGGTTGAGGTAATCTTATATAGGTTCCAAGTCAACTGGTCGGGCTAATTTTCAGCCGGGTTGGTTAACCAGGTTCCTAAAGCCTGAGAATGTGCCTTTTGTGCCTCTTGTGTTTAAGTTGCACAAGAATACTCAATTGAGTGGCACGCTAGTAGCATGTGCGTAGTGGGCTTCGAGTAGATCACAACCATATATTTGGTCTTTGAGTCGAGCTTGGATCTCTAACTATAGTCAGAAAGGGGCATTCGTTTAATGGTAAGAATTATAGCTAGCCCTTTTTGTCATGAAAGTCGTATCATAAAAATAGAGTACAAGGGGACGTGTTTTAGTGGGACATGATATGTCTACATGAAGGTGGTGTCGTCTATGTCTTATATGTGAAGTTTGTTGGAATGTAGCAGTTGGTCCCGTGCTCCGAATATTAGTGTCACGGTTGGGGACACCAATTGATCTAAATGGAAAGTGGAAGTTCATGGGGACACTAACTATCCTCCTAATGGAAGTCAACTTATCCTGATCAACAGGTAATCTTAGTATATACTAAAATTTAGAAGGCTTACATTCTACTCACTTTAGAAGCTAAGACACGGTTTTAGGATTAATGAGGTTAGAAAATATCAAAGTTGTGATATCGTGCTTGGGCTTCGAGTATAAAGGAACACTACACAATGTGATAGATAACGTGATATGGTAGATATAAATCAATTGGAAGGTAGTTTTCTAATTTTGAATAGATGGAATGATTGTGTACATCTAGCTTTCATGCTATAGGTGGTATGGCGAAATAAGGGGAACATTCTGGGTATATCTTCTCTTAATTATGAGCATTTGTTTTTTCGCACTATGTAAAAGCAAAAAACAATAAAGAGTTCAAGGGAGAGGGAATCGATGCGAATACGGGTTCAAAAGATGATGGAATATTTCAAGGGGAGTTGTCAAAGCAGTGGCAGATGAGATCCTAGAGACATATATCTCAATCCATGTTGGATAATCATAAGAAGAGCGAACCAAGTGCAGTAAGGTTGATCAGAACATAATACACCGATTCTAAGTAGACAATATGTTAATGGGCGTCCCCAGTAAACACACGTCTTGAACAAGCTTGATAAAGAAAAAGCTTGTAAAAACTAGGCTATAATTGCGGCGTTAGTCAAGATAGTAAAATATAAGTATACGAGATTTATAATTGCCAGAAAACACAAGTTAGTTCAAGTTCATCAACTCTAAGACTCGTCCGGTGTTCATGTCTCTAAGTTGTCCTAATATTTTCTTTTCTCAGGCCTTGGTTGAACGAGTGAGTCATGATTCTTTATGCACATCAGTCTAGGAAATCTTAAAAATTCTCTTTAATGGGTTACAAGGACCAATAGAGTAAGAGGTTATGAGGCATACTACCCAACTTATAAGAGTTCAACTAGTAGGGTGATTGAGCATTGTAACACGTATAACTAGTTTAGTTATCTTCCTAATCTCCCTATCGAGTACGAAGGGAAAAGATAAGATTTACAATGAAAAGAATCAAACAGAAGGAAATCAAAGTAATCGAACGAGTGTTCGAAATTAGAATCAAGGGAGGAGGTCAAGCATGTGGATGAGATTCTAGACTCTAATCCTATATGCAGGCTCACATCGGTACAACAACGTAATCGAAGTGATAAACTTGACCTGCATGGGCCACCACAAAAACATGTAACACCCCAGTCCCGAAATACTTAGGACTAAGTACGTATCCATGCCAGCTGTACACATATGAAGTATACTCCAATATATGGAAACCTCGTACATGTACATAAGATATGAAATATAGTAAACCATGATAATAAATCTCATCCACCAAATAAAAGAGCAATAATATAAAAATCAACTATGAATTTTGTTATTTATACATGTAGTTGGGCGGAGACAAATCCACTACTAACCATTTTAAATGAAAGAAAAAAGGTACAAGGAAAGGATAGATAAAAATGACTATTAATGATCCAAGAGCAATCCTCCACGATAAAAAGGGAAGACCATGACCTTGGCTAGAGCACCTGCAAAATATCATCAAAGCACATACCTGGAGAGAACACCAGGTCCTCAGAGGGACGTAATAAGATACATGAAGAACATGCCATAAAAAATAGAATATATAATATGTCACAGGCCACATATAAGGAAAATTCGTCCCAGTCGTAACAAGACACACTATCACATCATCGAAATAGTGGAATACCCCTACAACCAAACAAGGACAAGGGGTAGCACACTATTCCACGATGTGATATTATCCCAAGCTACTAATGGAACGGGGGTTACATGACATTGACTAAGGTTACCTAACCGTTCTACTGTGTTCTTGCAGTTAAGAACAAACCTTCAACGCATGGGCACTCTAGCTACAAAAAACTTGGTATGGTCCCACCAGGATACCAGGGACCTCAAAGCATAACATCTATCGAATGTTAAAGGCCAGCAGGATCAAGAGTAGGTAAGTGCATACGTGGCCCATACGTTAAAGAACTGTTCTCCCTACCCAAATGCCTAGTAGGGTCACATCCATGACTCATTAATCTCTGCTAACTACCAAGTCTCCTAACATGCCTCTATTAGCAGTTAGACCTAACGCATGCGCATAGGTGATCAGCCAACATACAAGTACCTCAACATGCGACTCATCTCACATATATCTTATGGTACAACTGTGTCAAGGTTTATGATATATACTACAGATGGTAGTCCCTTAACTCTAGGCCATATGCAATCAAAGAGAATAAATAAAACAAAACTAATATCATCGAACAGGTGAGAAATTAGGAACTGTAACACTGGTACAGCTAGAAGAACTGTAAATAAATAAACAGTTATATGAAAATAACTGAAAAATGTAGGCTAAATATAAGCAGTAAATATGGCAAGGTATCTTGCCTGAGGTTGTATGCAAAAGAAAGACGTCCAATAGCTCAAACCGTCAGAATAGTGAAGCGATGAAAGCCAAATCCCGCAAACGTCCTCGGATGCTGACTTAAACACCAAGAACGTGTTTGGAATAAAAGATATGTCAAGGAAATGCCTGTCCAAAAGTCTAATTCTGGAACAGTGGTAAAATTATAATTTTGGGTCAAAACGATGTCCGTCGTTCGACCTATTTTGCATCAAAATGCGTGCCAATATCTATGGTCTCTAAAGTCGTCAAACTACATGTCTACGGGTCCGGTTTGAGGAGATGAACCCAAGCGTATGTCCAAAATTGAATTTCGACAGGTCGTGCACAATTTTGCCCGTTGGAGCAGGTCGCAGGCTCGCCAAATAGGCGTTCCGGTCGACCTTCTCAGAATTCGGACCAAACTTGGCACACAGAACCATAAAAATGATACGGTCCCGCTGGCGCAAGTTTCATCTCGATTTGACGAACGTGCACAAAGTAATTTGAGAATTTGCAAAGGGGCCGATACGGTAAATTTTGACGGATACGTATCAAATTTGTCGTGCACACGCAACCAATTTGAATTCCGTCAAAGCACACACATCTGCAAAGTCGATACGCACCCTTTGATGCTTTGGGTTCGCGACCACGTCGTCCGGTTTGTCGGGGCGCACGCCGTATCAGACAATTTCTAAAAATTCTACAGTTTTTGAAAACTGTTTTTGCTAAATTTTGAAATCAAATTTCTTTGCAGTTTCTGAATAAATTCATGAACTAAAAGGTGGGTTTTAATCTCTATCATATCGGCTCTCTAGCAGATAAAACAAAATAGGATGTGGTTCACAGAATTGGAAGAAAATACCTTCCAAAATCAGGTTGGGACAGTTCTATCCTATTCTTGATAGTTTGATAATTATATATTTTTTCCTCATGATTCATCCAAAAATTTCTACGGTTTGATTCAGTTCAAATTCAACCTAATTGACAGGCGTTAAAGGTGGTTAGGTTGTGATTGAATACGTGAAAACGGAACGATGAATAATCGAGCGAGGGAAGAGTACTTCACTTGTGAAGTTGCACCCGAGCTACAGTTGTGCAGCGCATGTGCACCGCCGCTGCTGTTGATGCTACGGTTGCTGCTGGCCCATCGTGCCGGCAGCCACCGCGGCGGCGTGTGCGCGCAGGAGGAGTGGTTGTCGTCATCAAAGAAGCCTGGCCGCGAAATTTGGGTAAGGGTTTTGGGAGTATTTTGCTCTCCCCCTCTCTGTATATATGGGCCGACCGACTATTATTTGTTTGAACACGTATACTGTTCCATTACGGGAACAGTATTGTGTGGGTAGGTTTTAATTTGTTTCCCTTCTTTGTTTACAATTATTTGTTTACTTATAAGTAAATAAATGAATAACTAAATACTAATGATAATTCACTGTTATACAAAAAATCAAATCTTATTAATATCTAATATTAATAGTGAAATAATTTAAAGAATTATATATAATTATACTTTCTCATTTAAGAAAAATGAACAATACATTATTAATAGATATAAAATCTGAATAAATCTAAATGAGCTAATGGATGCAGTTTAAATTAGTTTGAAATATGATATCGTAATATATACTCGCACATACACATATCAATATATACTTAAATCATGCAAAAATTTAATATTTGAAATAAATATTATCTATATTAACAATGACTTTTACTTATAAAATCGATATGGTGAAATATCTAAAATAAAATACTAAACATTTATATGTAACTTAATTCTTGCAAATTAAGAATTTAGTGATAAATTCTAAAAATATAAAATATTTTTGTACCAATAGTTACACTTCGATAGCTTTGAAGATATCCTATACACATAATAAACTCATATATATTTAAATACATATATCATATAGGAAAATTTATTTATTTATTATTTTTTTACAGAGAATTCCAAATACATAAAGGAATTATTAAAAAAATTTAACAAAGTAATCATGGGATTTAGGGGGTTTACATCCAACCATGGTACGTTATGGCACATGATAATCTAAGAAGGTAGAAAGTCTTCTCAGGAATCGGTGACTATACAATGCACAAGAACAACAACAGAGCTTGCACAGGGTATACCAAGACATACATGAATAACATCTCATGATAGGATCTAGAAATAACAATCCATGTAACCAATGTGTCGAGAATTCAAGAATATCTAAACTAAATATAGGAAATATCATAAATGAGAAATTATTAGAGAATGTACTCGCCCGAGATGTAGTGTGAAGTATAACAGAATCCGATACGGTACCTCAAAGACCTAAATATGGAATATCAATGTCAATTGGTGTTTTGGAATCATAAACATGCTATACTAGCTCAATACTAGGTCTCTAAGTCATTTCTAAGTGAAACTAGGTCAACTAAGTCACTACCTTTCTAAACTAGGTCAATCTAGGTCACATCTAGGTTTTTGGGTCCATACTTTGCCATACCAAGGTATTCTAGTCCATACTAGGCAAATACCCTACGTATCTACCTATATAGTATACCTATATGCTCTATATGTAATATCCTAACCTATTTACCCAAATTACCTATACACTTGCATATACCTTAACTCTAGGTAAAACCAATACTTAACTTATTACCTTAATACAAGGTAACTCAGATGCCTTAATCTATTACCTATTCCTTCCTAGACATTACCTACGTCCACAAATATCCTAGTCTCTAGTGTCTAGGTAATTCCCAACCTTAACTCATTATATATCCCATAGGTATTTCCCAATACCTACACTATAGCTCTTTACCCATTCTATTTACCTTTATATATAACTTACACTCATTTAACAATTTCCTATACTAATTGATGCCAAAACTGTCATGTGCACACTTGTGCATAGGTTCCATCGACAGAATCCTGTACATGTATCAGTACACCCTACCAACTTATCATAGGTCAGCCCCTAAATCTGTGCACAAGACCTACTGCACAGGCCTCACAACCCCTTGGCTAACTTACAGTCTCCTATTTTTTGTTGGCTACAGTACAAACTGTCTACTGCATATGCTCATGTGCATTACTGCACAGGTGTACTCCCTCTTCACACTGTCACACCCCCTAACTCCTCTGCATTACTGCAGGTGCTTTGCAAGCCCTATTTTTTGGCTCTTCTCTTTGCATTCTTCTAATGTTGTTGGTTCCCTGTTCTCTTACTCAATTAATGTAGCTTGCTAACCCCTTTGACCCCCCTTGATACTGCTGCTACCTACTGTTGATTACTTTATGTTCAGGTACACAAATGTGTACTGATCCTGTATAGGCCCTTGGCTAATACAGCTGCAGGCAGTTACCCAATTAACAAAACCCCTTCTTCAAACTGCTGCTATCTTCTATTCTAATGGTGTAGCCTAGTAGCTTAGCTACTGCTACAACAACTAAAGCTATTGCTACAAAGATAACAACATATAGGTGTTGTCCTCTAAATCCCCTCCTCTACTGCTGTTACAGACATGCTCTAAATCCACTTCTGCTCTCCTTACATGATTCCCCTTGTGCAATGCACATAAGTGCACAGGTGTACTCACTAATGTTTTCTGATTCCCCCTCCCTTATCTGTCTATATATATAATATATATATATATATATATATATATATATATATATATATATATATATATATATATATATTAGGGAAAAAGAAATTTTATTGAAGAAAACAACACAGAATACAGGGCCCACAGCTCCAAAGAAGGAGTTCAAAATTCAAAAAACCAAAAGCGCTCGCTTCCCGAGGGGCTCGGGACAGACAAGCGTGGGGCCCAAGGGGGGCGCGGCCACGCGCGGGGCCCGAGGGGGGGTGCGACCCGAGGGGTCTCGGGACCCCCAATCGCGTGCCAGAGGGGGAGGGGGAAGCGATACAGGAGGGATCGACTCCACGACGGGGAGCCACGACGGGGAGGGGGAACTGGAGGGGGCCAGCGCGATCCCGAGGGGGCGGAGGCCTCGCCACGGCGCAGTGGAGGGGAAGGGAGCCACTGCAAGGGAAGGGGGAAGGTGAGAGGAACTGCCTGGGAGGGGAGGGGAGGGGAGGCGAGAGGGGGGCTCGACCACGGCTCAGGCTCGCCTGGGAAGAGAGGGGGCACGAAGCTCCGGCCGACGCGAGGAGGAGGCGACCACCGACGATGGGAAGAGAGCAAATAGGTCTGCCGGCGAGGGGAGGAGACAACAGCCGGCGAGGGGAAGAGAGCTAGCAGATCGGCCGGGAAGCCCCGACCGGAAGAGGGTGGGAGGGGGGGTGGTCGCTGCTGAGGAGGGGGGCGGTGCAGCGAGAGGGGCGGCTGGAGGGAGGGGCGCATGGACCGGTGAAGGCAAGTTTGGCAGAACGGGGCTGGACCCCAGCAGAGGACCAGGGAGGGAGAGGGTCGAAAGGACTCCAAGTGGAGCAGCCGACGGAGGAGGGCCGAACCGCTCGTACCGAGCCTTGGGTCGACGATGACGCTGGGGACGACGACGGTACCGAGGTGGGTGGGGGCGGAGGAGAGAAGGGGGGAGACCGAGCGACGAAAAGACGCCGACGAGGGAGGGGGAGATCCCCCATAGGGTGGGAGGGGAGGGGGGAACGTCCGATCGAGAGCCGGCCAACCGGGGCCCGGGAAGCGCGGGCGGCGGGAAGAGAGGGGGCCACCGAGAGGGGGGAACGTCCGATCGAGAGCCGGCCAACCGGGGAAGCGCGGGCGGCGGGAAGAGAGGGTGCCACCGAGAGGGGGGGAGGGGAGAAGATGCCTGGGAGCACGACCGATCCGAGAAGGCCGACCGGCCACCCGGCCACGAGGAGGAGGGGGGCTGCGCCGAGCCAAGGCGATCCCTCCGGGGGAGCCCGAGAGCCTCTCATCCTCTGTTCTTATATATATATATATATATATATATATATATATATATAATATATATATAATATATATATATATATATATATTTTTTTATATATATATAATATATATATATATATATATATATATATATATATATATATATATATATATATATATATATATATATATACCTATTTTCCTACACACTCATGTGTCTAATATGACACACATACCCATAGGTACATATATAGACACACATAATTCTTTATCTAAACACACAAATATTCCTATAGGCACCGCATATATATATATATATATATATATATGTATATATATATATATATATATATATATATATATATATATATATATATATATATGTATATATATATATATATATATATATATATATATATATATATATATATATATATATATATATATATATATATATATATATGTATGTATATATTTTTTAATATATATATATATATATATATATATATATATATATATATATATATATATATATATATATATATATATAGGCTCACCGTTACATATATACAACACATATACATATGTAACACATGGGCACTATCAAGTATCTACACACACACACACTAGTCTAATGAGTGCACATACACATGTGTATCCATAAGGCGCACACATATGCACAAACACAAATATTTGGTGTGCATCACCCCCATATCACACTATTCTATCATACGCTTGTAATACGGCCAAGATACCTATACCAAACCTTATCCTAATCCTACCAAAACACAAGGACAAGTCTATATATATATATATATATATATATATATATATATATATATATATATATATATATATATATATATATATATATAAATATAATAAGAGCATAGGATTGCTAAAAATATATATATATATATATATATAAATATAATAAGAGCATAGGATTGCTAGTGCCTAGTGTCATATGCATTTGGACGTGTACACAAGTGTCGGAGGAAAAAACCGCCAAATAACCCCGTATCCTACCGTATCATGACACTACCTTTATGTATCCAATTGTGGACACGAATCTAGATATACACAACCAAATCTAATCTAAATAGGTCTAACAAATCTAAGACAAATACTTGGTGAATCATTCTCAGAATTCTCCTAAAAATGGCACAAAACCCCATACGACTTTTACATAAAGAGTTATTAGTCTCAAACTCCTTCCTATGGGTAGTTGATGAGAACGTAAAATGTTATATTTTATCCCTTAATGTCTACCATTTTATGCTCATTTCTTGACTAAAGGTACAAATTATATTTATATTTTGCTTTAGGATGCAATTGGAGACACTAAGTGCAAAATAGAGCTAAATTACAATTTTGGACAGTTTTGACACCTTTTACCAAAATGGGCATAACTTTCTCCCCATAAAAGCAATTAAGCTGCTTCAAAAAGATTTGGAAAGCTAAGCCAAAGGGCTACAACTGTTCTATTTTAAGTTTTTTGATATTCAGGTTGCAGCATGGACGAAATCAGGCTTAAAGTTGGGTCAAAGATGATGTGAATAAAAATAGGAATCAAAATAACTATTTTCCTACTTGTTCTATGACTTAGTTCTTTTTTGGTTTGAGAAGTTGTAACTTTTAAAGGATATGTGGGGAGATATTGTGGGCTTGAAACAACTAATTTAGTGTGTATAAAAGGGGTAGAAATTCATGAGAAGAACACCATACAACACAACTCTTCTTCTTCTTCTCCAACTTTTCTTTTGAAGTTTTGATGAACATGTGCGGCTAAAAGTCTTGTTGGTCGAAGTGTACAGAAGCCTTGGAATCAATAAATTTGTGAGATCTAAATTGTTTTTATATGTTTGATTTATACTTTGAATATTGAATGTTTTTTTATGCCAACTTTTATGATTGTTTTGTTTAATTACTAGGAGGCCTACTAGTTTATTATTCATTTTGATCTACCGCTAAATTAGATATCAAATCCGTAATTGTTTGATGTTTCTAATTTTTGAACAAACCAAGATTTAATGAACTACTTTGTTTTATTAGATCTTAGGAGAAAAACTTTTGACAAAATTAAATGCATCCGCTTGTGCTTGTGTTGTTTTGCTTTACCGATCTCTTCATTCTTTAAGAAATTGCTAGATTAAATCTTTAGCGCTTGTCTTAGATTATTTAGTAACTAAAGTTAATTAGGTCGCTTGTATCTAATTAACTAAGCCTGAAAGAGATAGGAAGAAACTTCCAACGGTAAATATTCAAAGTATACTTTAATATATGCTTGCATCGATGATCAATTTTAAGATCCCAATGGTGAATGTTCACTGAGACCAATTTTTGTTCCTTGATTGATTTTAATACCTTAATTGCTTTAGCTCTTCTTAAATTTTCTTTTCAAAACTCTCTCCCCTAATCCTTGTTCACATAGCATAAAATTTAAACTAATTACTCTACGTGGGATCGATCCTTACTCTCTCTACTATATATAATTTTAAGAGTAAAGGTTTTATTTTTGGGTGCCTGCGGCAGCACACCAAATTTTGGCGTCGTTGTCGGAGAATAAATTTAGTTAATTTTGAGCCTCTTGTGATATTTATTTCATTCTTGTAATAAAATAATTTCTTTTTGTTAGCCAAAAAGAATCTTGAACAGGATGGCGACCAATTCTAAACAATTTGCCACTTGGCTAGATCTTCCATCTAGGCATGTCAATGAGGTAAATATTTCTTCTCTTGAACAAAAAATTGATAGTTTAACTTCTCTTATTCATCAAATGGTTGTAGGTAACATACAAACAACAATAGCTTGTGGGATTTGTTTTGTAGCAGGGCATACAACTGATATGTGTCCAACACTTCAAGAGGACCCAAATGAACACGTGAATGAGGAATGTGGTTTTCTTGGACAATCACAATTGAATTATGATCCATATTCAAACTCGTACAACCCAGGGTGGAAAGATCATCCTACTTTTAGCTATGGAAATCGACAATCAAATCAGTCCGCCAATCAAAATTGCTCAAGTTACCAACAATACAAGCAATCATACCCCCATGAACAACAATTGGACCAAACTTCTAATTCTAGTATGTATTTAGAAGCTATTGTTATGTATCTTACCACTAATGCCTTGCAATTTCAACCGGAGACGAGGGCCAGAATCCAATGTTTGGACAATCAAATGAGTCAAATGGCTGCAACAATTAACAAACTAGAGGCACAAAGTTTGAAAAAATTATTATCTCAAGCGATAATAAATCCGAAAGAAAATGTAAGTACACTCGTTTTGAGAAATGGTAGAGAGGTTGACAACCTAGTAAAAAAAGCACCTACATTGCCAAAACAAGAAGAAGAAAGAAACAACGCTGCAGATGCAAACATTCTGAATGACGACGTAGTACCTAATGCACATGAAGTTTTTGAACTTAATAACAAAGATGGATTCAATATTGTCGTTAGTGAACATCTCAAGAAAAAGAATGTGGAGCTAGCCTTGATTAATAATTTGCGTAAAATTATTACAGGGTTGAATGATTTTATAAAAAGACAACAATCAGGTAATATTCCTTATATTTCATTATCGGTTTCTGACAAGAGGCCTTTATCCTCTGTTTTGCAGGCCTCTATTCAAGATGTGAAACCCTTGCATAGTTATGTCAAGTGTGCATAGAGTCGAGCCAACGACATATTAAACAAAGGCGCTGCTTGGAAGACAATCCAAGGGGAGTTTGTTCTTATTCTTGTATTTTTATTTTTGTTTGTTTTTATATCTTTTCTTTGTATTTAGACTTTCATTGGTGACAATGTTAATTTTAAATGTGGCAGAGGAGATTTATGTTTTGTCTATTTTTTAAATCCATGGTTTTTTTAAAAATAAATAAAATTTAAACAATAAAACTTAAAAAAGATATTTTTGTTGTTGTTTTTTCTGTTTCTCAATTTATTTTCTTAAAGAAGGGAGATTTGTTTTTTGTGGTTTTCAATAATTTTTGTTGTGTATGTCATGAGAAAGATTCAACTAAGTATGAAAAAAATCATAACACGATTGAATAAATACTCTTTTCAACTTAGAATTAATTAGTCTTGTTATTTTTCTTAATGATGGTAGTGACTAAATTTGGTAGACAAAAGCCGGTGAGATCTTAAGCCTTTAGACTGACACATCATTCCCACTATTTTTGATGAGAGATATTCTTCCATAAATTTGTTTCTCTAGGACTTGCATTGATTCTCTTCAAGGTCACGTCGACACATGCATATATGAACATGATTAAGGCCATTTTTTATGCTACTTAAGCCAAATAGCCTACCCTGAAATTATTTTTCCTTTGGTTGAACCCCTTTGAGCCTTACTGCTTCTATTTTTGTGAACCCATATTACAAGCTTTAACTCGAAAAAAAATCCTTACCCAAGCCGAAAAACTAGTTGAGCATTATGATATGTATGAGTGTATAAGAAATAAGTGTGGGGGTATCTGAATTTCTAGTTTGGCTACATATTTTTATTTTCAAATTCTTGATCCATCATGATTCAAAAAAAAATTGAAAATGAAAAAAAAGTGATTGAGAAAATAACTTTTGATATCTATGTTCATAATTCCTCCCAAAATTTCCAATAAAGGGGTATGTTGAATGCTTTGAACGGAGTGATTGCTTTTACATATTTTATACATTCGAGCTTGAGTTAAATCATTTTTCCTCCACTAGTTTTAATAATTTTTTAGCTACACTCCCAAATATATCCTACCTTAATCCTAAGCCCTGCTACAACCAATAAAAAGTCCTTATGATTTGTGTTATGCATGTGATCCAAGTGGTGGAGAATGAGAAGATATGCAAGCTTATGGTAGATCATTTCTTTTGGAATGAATTTGAGCGAAATACTTACCCTTCAAACCGATGAGAGTTGAGTGTTTATTCCTATGAGCATCTACCAATTTAGTTTACTCTATCTTCAAGTGAAATTGCATACTAAGCAATTAGAAGTTATCTAAGAATATATTTTCATGATATGTTATGAGTTTTAAAGAGCTTGGTTATTCTTTATTTATGGCATTACAACCTTGATTTTCGTTTTGATTTTTTTTTTTTTTGAGTTTTGTCTGAGAACGAACAAAAGTTAAGTGTGGGGGTATTTGATAAGAACAAAAGTTAAGTGTGGGGGTATTTTGTTTTAGGATGCAATTGGAGACACTAAGTGCAAAATGGAGCTAAATTATAATTTTGGACAATTTTGACACCTTTTACCAAAATAGGCATAATGTTCTCCTCCGAAAAGCAATTGAGCTGCTTCAAAATGATTTGAAAAGCTAAGACAAAGGGCTACAACTGTTCTATTTTAAGATTTTCGATATTTAGGCTGCATCATGGACGAAATCAGGCTTGAAGTTGGGTCAAAGATGCTGTGAACCAAAATAGGAATCAAAATAATTATTTTCCTACTTGTTCTATGACTTAGTTTTTTTGGTTTGAGAAGTTGTAACTTTTAGAGGATATGTGGGAAGATATTGTGAGCTTGAAACAACTAATTTAGGGTGTATAAAAGGGATAAAAATTCATGAAAAGAACACCATACAACACAACTCGTCTTCTTCTTATCCAACTTTTCTTTTGAACTTTTGATGAACATGTGCGGCTAAAAGTCTTGTTAGTCGAAGTGTACGAAAGCCTTGGAATCAATAAATTTGTGAGATCTAAATTGTTTTTATATGTTTTATTTATACTTTGAATATTGAATGTTTTTCTATGCCAACTTTCATGATTGTTTTGTTTAATTACTAGGAGGCCTACTAGTTTATTACTCATTTTGATCTACCGCTAAATTAGATATCAAATTCGTAATTGTTTGATGTTTCTAATTTGTGAAGCAACCAAGATTTAATAAACTACTTTATTTTATTAGATCTTTGGAGAAAAACTTTTGACAAAATTAAATGCATCCGCTTGTGCTTGTGTTGTTTTGCTTTACCGATATCTTCGTTCTTTAAGAAATTGCTAGATTAAATCTTTAGCGCTTGTCTTAGATTATTTGGTAACTAAAGTTAATTAGGTCGCTTGTATCTAATTAACTAAGCCTGAGAGAGATAGAAAGAAACTTCCAACGGTAAATATTCAAAGTAAACTTTAATTTATGCTTGCATCGATGATCAATTTTAAGATCCCAATGGTGAATGTTCACTGAGACCAAATTGTTCCTTGATTGATTTTAATACTTTAATTGGTTTAGCTCTTCTTAAATTTTCTTTTCAAAACTCTCTTCTCCAATCCTTGTTCACATAGCATAAAGTTTATACTAATTACTCTCCGTGGGATCGATCCTTACTCTCTCTACTACATATAATTTGAGTAAAGGTTTTATTTTTGGGTGCCTGTGACAACGCACCAGTAGCCCTACTCCATGGGTGAATTCCTGAGGGTTTAATAACACAAATAAAGTCTAAATAGAGAGAAAAAAGAGATGTATACCTATTGAGAGATGGATTTCCAATTAAAAGTTGGAAGATGGATTCCCAATGAAAAGCCAAATGGACACGATCCTGCCACGTAGCTCATTGCAAATGGACTCCTCTTCTTGCGCTCTTAGTCTCCAGACTCCTAGGCTCCTTTTAGTGAAGAGAACGAGAGGGATGGATGAGATATTGAGTGAAATTTGAGTGGGATTGGTGGAAAAATTGCTCAAATTGGAGAAGAACACCAAATTAGAAGAAATTTGAATAATAGAATAAAATAAAATAAAATGAAACCCTTCCTTAAGTGGCTAGCTATCAAACCTAGGGTTATGCCCAATCCAAAAAGTCTAACATGCCCCTAAAAGCTTGTCATATGGGCTAATTAATACATGGAAGGGTCTAAACCTATTTTGGTAGTTATTCTAATCCCTTTTTAATTAAATGGTCATGACTAATTAGTTTAATTGGGCCTAGTCCAATGAGTTGGTCCATAAATCATGTTATGCTAATTATTGGGCTCTAATCTAGTGTCTAGTTTAATCGGTTCACTAACACAAGCCTAACAATAGGCTAGCCACTAACCATATTGACTACCACAATAAAATGAATAATTATACACATTATTGTATAAATAAATATGCACAAAATAAATTAATAAGAAATAAAAAATTATCCCTATTTGGAAAAGTGGTAGTGACAAGTATACCCCCTTAAAATAATTTTGTCCTCAAAATTAAAAGACATAACTATCATAGGAACACAATTAGAACAAAAGAAGATCAATACCTCAAGGCTCCAGGAGATAAGGGTATCGCTCTCGCATGTCGTCCTCCCTCTCCTAAGTTGACAGAGTGACACCTCCATGCGACGCGAACGAAGGGAATGACCTAGTTCCGGAGCACCTTCTCCCGACAATCCAAAATCTCAATTGGCTGCTATGGATATCTGAGAGTCGGGCCCACCACGATCTCGGAGTGGTCCAAAATGTGATTAGGATCCGCTACATACCATCTCTGCTGCAACATGTGGAACATGTTATTCAATCCCTCTAATATAGGTGGTAAGTCTATTCGGTAGTACATTGCACCGACCCTCTCAAGGATACTGAAAGGTTCGATGAATCGCGGACTAAGCTTCCCGCCTCCACCAAAGCTATAACACCCAGTTTTCTAAAATGAGGATAATTTTAAAATTTTATAATTTTAATCTTTTAATAATGATATTTAAATCATGATATGATTTTTGGTGATTTTTAATCATTTTAAAACTATTTTTATTGGTGATTTACGATTTTGGTGTTTTGCTTGTGAAACCTTAGGGACTGCTTGACCTAGAGCCTAACCATGTGATTAGAATATTAATTATCATTTTTGGCCTAGGGATATTTTGGTCATTTTGGTTGCTTGGAATTATTTGTTAATTATTTGATTGATGGTTGTTATTTTTGACTTTTGCTAGTTGTGACTTTAGAGACTAGCCTAGAGTTTGACTTTGACTTTGGTGACTTAGTTAGCATGGTGTGGGGCCCTAATCTAACTTAAGTTGGTCTTAGTTGACTTGCTAGGGTTCATGAGAGGATTGAGAGAGTTTAGTGCATTAGACTTTTGGTTAAGGAGTTGAACTAGCTAGTTGCCAATCTTGGCCCAAAGCCCACCATGAGAGACCCTAACCCTAACTCTTAATTTGGACGGCCATAACAGTCCAAATTAAACCTAATTTCAGCCTATAAAGTCTCTCTTCATAGCCACTTGCCTATTTTAGAACACCCCCTTGTAGGAAACCCTAATTTCTTTCCCCTTCATCAAATCTCCCCATTCCTCCACCAAATTGATCCCAATCTTTGGCACTTGATCCCAAATCTGGAGTAGAAGGAGAAGGAGGCTCGCTTGTAAGGAGGAGAGCTCATTGGGACATAGATTGAGGAAGGAGACTTCACTAATTAGGGCTTTTTCTTGGAGATTGGATCCCTATAGGTAATCTCTGCAAATCACCCTAAATTTCTAATTTTATTCCATAGATGCATCCATCTAGGTCTTCCCTAGATGTAGGTGAAGTTTGGTAGGAATTAGAATTAGTTTGGTGTCCGTATCAGACACGTATCAATGTCATTGTTTAGGTGTTTAACGAAATGCCACATAGGAATTTATTTCACTAATTTTCAAAACTAATTACATAGGTTTGTAGCTAATTAGGTGTAGATTACATATCATTATGACTGAGTTGATTTTAGGGTATTTTGGACACTGTTATTAGACACGGGGACTTAGCACGACGCTATCGTGTAGTGTCCTGCTGCTGCGTGTCTAGTTCTCACTGGATACGACACGATTTGACACACCACTTGGCAAGGAGGTGGGGCCATACACTAACACTTTGTACACAAAGTTTGAGTCGACCTCATCGAGTGGATCGAGAGAAATCTCGATCGCACTGATTTTTTACTGCATCGGCCTGTCGATTTTTTTGACTAATACGTGTTTACATCACACGACATGATGCACTTGGATATGATGTAGGCTATTGGACACGTTCACCTAGACCTAGTCTACCTTAGGACATGACCACGAGGCACAAGGACTCACGTGTCGTGTCCTATCTAGGTCGACACATCAGCACGAGGATTACCTGTGCACGGTTTGTACTACACTGGCACTGTAGCATCCCCTGCTACTACAGGCTGCGTGCACCCTCGATATGCCACGTATTCACTACTTACCCATTGGATTAGGTAGAGGGTATGACTGACAGTGGGCCATGGTCGTGGGGTTTCATATGGTGGTATTTTTGAACTGTGGTTCGACCCACAGATTTGGGTTTGAGCAGTCGAACACTACATTATCCTGTGCACTTGCATTGCTATTGGTATTTAACACCTAATGGACACTCTATGTCACTTTGACACACTGTGACACATGTTCACATGTCTGCGCACTTGCTTTGGATGGACACTCATTCACCCATTCACTCATCACTTTGACACACATACACCCATGTCACAGTATACATATTCTGATACACTGATACTTTGTGACACATGTTCATGTTCACATGTCACATCTTGACACTCAAGTTCACACTCACATGTTGCACACATTGTCTACACAATACTCTGTTGCCTGCATACTTGCCTTTTTATGATACACTCGACACTTCTACTACCAAAATACAGTCAATTAGCGACGGCACATTAGCAACGGATTCTTTCCGTCGGCGTTAGCGACGGATTTGCAACAAATAACCGACAGAGTACCGACGACTAATCGATATATTTTTAATTTTATTTTAAGGGGGAGAAAAGGTCGTGCGTCTGTCGGTAGGACGTCGGAGACATAGCGACGGATATGTGGGTGTCTCTATGCAGTCGACTATTTGGCGGAAATTGTTGGGAGAAGTGGCAGGACAAATCTTCGACCACGTAGCGACGGATAGTCCGCCGGCAAGTATCCAAAAAAGCGACGGACTAGCGACGGATAATATCCGTCGCTAGTCCGTCACTAAATATACGACCCAGACTTAAATTGAAACGACGGAGGGAACTTTTCATTCCCCCCCAATTTCACTCTCTCCTCTCTCTCTCTCTCTTCCGTGGCTTCGGTGATCGACGGCGTCCTCTCCTCTCTCTTCCGAAGGTAATCCCTCCCTCTCTCTCTCTCTCGCGGTGGTCAGAGGGACAGCGGGGGGCAGCGGGGGCGTCGTGGGCTGGAGGGGCGGCGGGGGAGGCGTTAGCTGCGGGGGCGGGGGAGGCAGGGGCTGGGGGGCTGGTGGGGGAGGCATTTGGCTGCGGAAGGCGGCACGGGGGAGGCGTTTGGCTGCGGGGGCGGAGGAGGCGGGGGCTGGGGGTCGGGGTAGGCGGGGGCGGGGTAGACGGTGGCGGGGGGGAGGGTTTGGCTGTTGGGGCGGGGGAGGCGGGGGCTGGGGGGGCTGGTGGGGCGGAGGGACGGTTGGGGGGGCATTAGAATAGGAGGATCCGGAATAGGAGGATCAGGAATAGGTAGCTGAAGCGAAAGATAATTTTTATGCATCCTCTCACATTTCGTAGATACAAGCTTAGATACATTTCATAGATACAAGCTTACATACATACATATATATATAAATATATTATATATATATATATTGGTTTGGGGTTGTTCTTAAGTCAACTCTAGTAAGTATGCAGACTTTCATACATAGTAATATATTCCTATATTTTGCGGTAGTTGATGTTTGGCGTAGTTATGTTCTTTTGGATTTCCTATATATCTTACAGGCGTAATCATGAATGTGGTTATCGATATATCCGTAGGTTGTGTAGCTTGAGCACGTGTAACATAGTCGTGTTGCTTGAGCACGTGTAACATAGTCAGCTCTTGGAGCATGAGTCATGACGTGACGAGCTATCTCGACATAAACTTTGGGGTTAAATATACCTTGTTATTTGAGGCTAGAACTTGTATTTGCTTCCAAACAAAAATTCTCTCTACACAAACATACATTTTGTTGTTATAGTGTCCCAATACACACGATCTCAATACTTCAGTCCCTCTTGTTGAAACAGAGTCATCACTATAACCAATTGGTTGCCTGCCTATTGATTGTTTCCAATAATATTTTTTTTGGAATCAAGGTGATAGAATAGAAGCACTTCCCTTCTGAACATTCTTGGCACAAGTATAACTTGGAATTCTCTTGAGACAAGTGAGACGTTCTTGGTGTTTTCCTTTTGGCACAATAGTTTTGGTTCCAGTTCCAGTGTACCTGAATATGAATTTGCCAAACCCCTAGCATTTCAGAAGAGAAGTTTTATTTGTATGCTTGTTAATTAGTACTTCCTCTCTAATGTAGGGACTTGGTACCTTAGTATTAACTGATGTAACTTTTCTTTGACTATTTAAAGGCTTATAGATGGGACTTAGTCTTAGCTGCTGCAACTTTTGTTTTTGATGATTGGTACTCTATGGTACTTTTTTACTACAGCTCATGAATTATACAACTTGTAACTTGGTTGCTCTTGTTTTCAAAATCAATCTCTTGAATTAGTCTTTCAAACATTGACCATGCTGTTGGTTGCCCTTGTTATCAAACGCATCTTTGCTAATCACTTTCATGTAGTAAAAGTTCAGGCCACCTCCATATCCTGATCTCCACTCTTGAGCCTTGATGATGCATGATGCATCCAGGCTTCTACTTTGATTTAAGGATTCTGATTGGTTCTTCCCCATTTGGTGTTAGCTTGTTGAAGCTGTTGGTAAAATTTGCTTCAGCTTATGAGTGTACCTTTTACAAAAATACCGGTAGCAGTTTTTGAACAAACGCTTTTCCATTTTTTTAAAATTAAAAGGCAATGTTTATCGGTTCCGATATCGAATTATCGGTATCGGACTATCGGTTCCGATATCGAACTATCGGTATCGGACTATCGGTATCGGTATCCGTATCGAACTATCGGACTATCGGTATCGGTATCGAACTATCGATATCGCTAGCGAACTATCGGACTATAGGTATCAAACTATCAGTATCGCACTATCGGTATCGGTATCACACTATCGGTATCGGACTATCGGTATCAGTATCGGACTATCGGTATCGGTATCGAACTATCGGCCTATATACCAGCGGATCCACTAGTTACATGATTATATACTAATTCTGTTTAGTTTGTCTTACGATATAGATTTTCACATCCAATCTGTGATGGATCGTTATTTCGTTGATCGTACATGGATGTACAAACGACAACACGAGAGCAGAATAGGTGTGAGTGACAATTTTCAGGCAGGCGTGGAAGTGTTTCTTAAGTATGCCATGAGCAAAGCTCAGTATATGGACGGTAACAAAATCAAGTGTCCATGTCGTAATTGTCGTAATAGACGTTATGAAGAAGTTGTGAGTGTAAGAGATCATTTGACCCGTAAGGGTTTCGTACGTGATTACGGCCTGTGATCATCGTAAGGTGAACTACATGCGGAAAGACAGGTTACGAATGCTGCTACTTATGCTTTTGATGATAATGCTGCAACGGATTTTGTCGTCGAAGACGATGAATGCTCTGTTGATTATGGAGACCTGTAGAACCTTGCACGAAATATGGTGTACGACGCGGCAGGGCCTAATTTTGATCCGGAGGATCCTAATCCCGAGGCAAAGGAGTTCTATGATATGTTTCAGGATGCAAAAACTTCTTTATATCCTAGTTGTGGGCCTCATTCCGTACAATCAGTGACGATGCGGTTGTTGAACATAAAGTTCGATTTAAACTTGCCACAAACTTGCTATGATCGGATTATACAACTAATCAAGGAGGTGTTACCGAAGGAATCAAAAGAGCTTCCAAAAAACTTCTACAAGTCGAAGATGATGGTCCGACAACTGGGACTGGAGTACGAGAAGATAGATTGTTGTCGCAACGGATGCATGTTGTACTACAAGGAGAACGAGGATATAGAAAGTTGTAGCTTCTGTAATACGGATCGTTACAAGCCAGTCAGAGGAAAGGAAAGTCAACTAGAAAACGACGTTCTTACAAGTATATGCATTACTTGTCGATCACGAAGCGCTTGCAGAGGATGTATATGTCTCATAATACAGCAGAACACATGACGTGGCACAACGAAGAACGCACAAAAGACGATGGAGAATTGTCACATCCTTCGGATGGAGAGGCGTAGAAATATTTCGATTTGCGTCATCCAGATTTTGCTGCAGAGCCTAGAAATATACGTCTGGCGCTATGTTCTGATGGCTTCGCCCCTTTCGGGCAGTCGGGATCTTAATACTCCTGCTGGCCGGTCATTCTGACCCCTTAAAATTTGCCACCATGAATGTGCATGAAGACTCCTTATATATTCTTGACAGCTATCATACCGGGTCCCAAAAATCTGACGAAAAATATCGATATATATTTACAGCCGTTGGTGGATGAGCTGAAACAGCTGTGGGAGATCGGCGTCGTGACCTATGATATTTCCAGGAAATAGAACTTTCAGATGAGAGTTTTACTGATGTGGACAATCAATGATTTTCCCGCATACGGTATGCTATCGGGATGGAGTACTTACAACACCATGTCTTGTCCGATATGCATGGAAAATAGCAAGGCGTTCCGCCTTAAGCATGGAGGAAAAACTTCTTTCTTTGATTGTCATCGTCAATTTCTGCCCGCGAGTCATCCTTGGAGAAAGAACAAGGACGCGTTCAGAGCTGAAAAACAAGAATTTTCTCATCTGCCTGCCAGATTGTCGGGATACGATATTTGGAAAGATGTAAAGGACTTGCCCACTGTAATGGAAGATCCATCGAACAATCGTGTCGATGGGATTGGATAAAGCCACAACTGGACCAAACGGAGTATCTTCTGGGACTTACCTTATTGGAAAGATAATCTTATAAGGCATAATCTTGATGTTATGCATATCGAAAAGAATGTGTTCGATAATATCTTCAATACCGTCATGGATATTAAAGGAAAGATGAAGGACAATCCAAAAGTAAGACAAGACATTGCCGAGATATGCAAGCATCCTTATCTGAACTTGATACAAAGGGAAGCTGGTGGACAATTAACTAAGCCGATAGCACAATACACATTGAGCAGGGAAGATAGATTAATAATCTGCAAGTGAGTATCTACTTTAAGATTTTCCGAAGGCTATGTGTCGAATTTGTCTAGATGTGTTGATCTCAATGAACGCAAGCTAACGGGAATGAAGAGTCACGACTGCCACGTGTTTATGAAAAGATTACTGCCCATTGCTTTGAAAGAGTTGTTGCCTTATGCTGTATGGGTTCCGTTGGTCGAACTATCTATATTCTTCAGGGATATTTGTTCAACTAAGTTGACTGTGCAACACATGGTTGAACTTGAGAAAAAGATTATCTTAACAATTTACAAGTTGGAAAAAATATTTCCTCCTGTCTTCTTCGACAGCATGGAGCATCTACCGATTCATCTAGCATACGAAGCCCGTGTCGGTGCATCTGTTCATTATCGATAGATGTACCCATTTGAAAGGTACATAAAAATCGATATAATTTAAGTTAAATTTTGGTGGGTTTTAAAATTCATTCTTAATTCTCAAAATAATTTGTCTCTCTATATACCTACACCATCTAAAGAAGAAAGTTGGCAACAAGGCTCATATAGAGGCTTCGATATGCGAAGCATATCTTATCGAAGGTGTCAAACTTCTGCTTCATTTATTTTGATACTCATGTTAAGACAAATTGAAATAGACCTCAAAGGAATGACGAGGACGTTGAGGATGGAGGTATATTCAATGTAAGGTGCAAACCTGTTGGGGCTAGTAAAAATGGTGGTTGACTGACGACGAGCATGATGCCGCTCACCGATATGTCTTGTTAAAGTATGATATACAAGAAGTGAGAGATTTGGAAAAGTAAGTCAGTACACTTGCACTCGTTATAATCTCTAATTTGATGAAGTAAGTGACTACACTTATATATTCTTATTCTCTCTAACAGTGTATTTAGAGATGAAGTCAAAATGAGGACACCCGATATTACCGATGAGGGACTTTAAAGAGAGGTTGATTGTACATTTCTGTCATGGTTTCACAAATACGTAAGTAACTTAGATTATAACTGAGATTATAAATATATAATCTAAAACGTTTAAATTATAAATATTTGTTTACAGGTTTTATTGCCTGAAACAACACTCACTAATGAGAGTGTTCGTTATCTGGCATTGGGACCGAAGAAGCAAACAAAGACTTGGCCAGGATATGTCGTTAATGGCTTCAGGTTTAAGGCAACTCAGAATGATATAAATGTCAAATTTATCAATGACGGCATCAGTACCAAGGATTCCGGTGTTTGTATAAGAGGTACCATCTATGACGACGAGCCGGACTTTGACTATTATGGAGTGCTTCGGGATATTATAGATTTACAATATACTGGCCCATATGATGTGCATATTGTGATGTTCAAATGTGAGTGGTTCAATACGACACCAAATATCTGTTGGAGAATCGATAAACAATTTGGATTTGTCGATATAAATTATTGCATGAGGTATAGAGGATCCGATACATTTGCGATAGCAAGTCAGGCTGTTCAAGTCTACTATCCAAGCTACCCAAGGCATCGTAGAGATCGATTTGATTGGTGGGCAGTATGCAAGATTAAATCTAGAAATACATTCAACGTTGGAGACCCAGTATACCAAGAGGACCAGATCGAAAAGTCCCAATACTTGGGACAACAGTCGGATACAATAGATGTTGAAGATATTGTTGAAGAAAATAGAGGGGAGGAAGAGGTTGATACAGAAGACTTAGCTGTCAACCAGGGGAGAAAGAGGCATCTTGTCCTAAATATTGAGGCAGAAGAAGAAGAAGAAGACGAAGAAGAAGAATAAGAAGAAGAAGAAGAAGAAGAAGAAATTGATGGGGACGAGGATACAGATGAAATCGACGATGAGGATAAGGATGAGGATGAGGATGAGGATGATGATGAAGACGAGGCCGAGGATGAGAACGAAGACGGTGACGATGATTAGGTTAAATATTGTTGTATATTAAAAACACTTCCAATTACATGAATTAAGTTTTACCTCATAAAAGCAATTACGTGGATTCATGTTTTTTTCGTTCGATCATTTACTTATTATATGATTTTTTTCAGATGGCACTCCTAGTCTTTTTCGTCGCGGAGGCACTCGTCTCCCTGCTGGTGGTATGTATATTTTAGTTTAGAATTTTATATTCATTTATACTTCTATATTGTTAATTATGTTTATGTGTTCTATTTACAGGTCATGATGGCTGGCCGTGGTCGTGCTGCTGATGGTGGTCGTGGTGGTAGTGGTGGTGGTTGTGGTCGTGGTCGTGGTGGTGCTGGTGGTCGTGGTCGTATTCAATCTTCCCGGAATGTGACCCCATCCAGCGAACCCGACCCGGAGAGTACCCCGGGCACAGACGCATCCCGCCGTCGATTGACAACTTCATCGAAGTACGAGTCCGGATCTGCTAGCGGATCTGTTCTGCTAACGGACCCACCAACGGATCCACCAGTGGATCCACCAGTTACTACACAGTGGGCCCCGGAGTACCCCCATACTCGGTTTCATCCGATTAATGGGGAGTACATGCGCGGACCCACAGATCCTCCGACGACACCAGAGAGGCCGAGAGGCGAGTTCCGACGTGAGCTATGGCCCGCGGGGACCTCGTAAGTAAATTTAAGATAATTTATTAAATTTCTTTCATTTTTTCAAGTTAATAATCCAGTCGTTGCTTCTTTGTAGGTTTTTTTCGTTTAATGTTGCCAAGGCTCTTGGAGAAATTATCAGGGCTAACTTCCATGGTCCCTACCTCAACTTTTTATCGGTGGCCCCAAACTTGAAGTACGTCTGGCTCGACGAGTTGAGGGTATATATCTATATCTTCTGGTTAATTATTAGTTACTCTTTAATCAATAATTTTTTAAATTACGTGATAATTGAATTTGTATGTTAGACGACGTTCTGGTGGCCCCCCCCATCGTGAGGACGTGATCCGTAGGACCAACAGAAGCGCTGCCTCGAAGAAGATACGGGATATGATTCATGACCTGAAAATGGTGCAGACGAGGCCGAATTAGATCCTATTATGAGGAGCTCTTAGATATGATGGATACTCCTGCCTACAAGAAGAAATTGGAGAAGGCGAAGGCGAACCGACGGGCCGCGGGGCTTCATACGGGGGGATCAAGGCCCCACGTAGCGGCGCTTGCAGATCTGGTGAGATACCGCAATTTTATTTCACTATTGAATTCAGTATTATTAATGTACAGAGTTAATTAAATTCTACAAAAAATTCGTATGTAGACCCAACGGGCGGTGAAGGAGGAAAGGGCACCAGAATCGGTCACCATGCACGATGTGTTCCAGCATACGCACAAAAGACGGAAGGACGGGACCTTTGTCGACGATAGGGCCAAGGAGACAGATGTAAGTACTTATGTTTATAATAAACTTAGGATTCATACTATAACTTAGTGAAACATAGGATTTAGATTACAACTTAGTTAAATCTTATAGTATAAACACATTCATTTTATAGGCTGCATATCGTGAGGCCCTTAGTCAGGCTCAGTCAACTGCTGCCGAGGATGTCGGTAAAACAACGCCCGCCCGGACGCCCACTTCTATGGCCGATCGCAACGACTTGTTCGTAGATACCGTCGGTGGCTTTAAGAAAGGGCACCTGTTCGGCGTCGGCTCCCTAGGGGAGTTGCACATGGCGACTCAGAGATTTCCACCGACACCGTCTTCTCCTGCGGCCCTGGCAGACGATGATGTGAGGTCGCAGCTTGTGCAGCTGCACGAGGCGGTGTCGTCATTGTGGGACCAAATAGCTATGTACTTTCTGCCTTTGTCTGCTGCTGCCGGTCCGTCTGCTGCTGGTGTAAGTCCGTCGGCTACTGGTGCCGGTCTGTCGGCTGCTGGTGCCGGTCCGTCGACTGTTGGTGCCGGTCCTTCTTCCGTCGGTCATCTTTCTTTCAACCCTGCTGCCCCTCTGGTACCGCCTCCGACTGTGACGGTACTCCTTGATCTCATATCGCCAGAGAAGCTACGCCTACTTCCGGGCAGTGTCTTCGACGGATTGCTGCCGTACCTAGTGGAGCTGTATTATCGTCGATCGCAGGAGGGATTACCACTACCGGACAATCGAACTCCTCCTGCTCCATGAAGTATTGTATAAGAATATTTGGAATATTTGTGGGAATTTTGGAATATTTGTGGAAATTTTGAATTATAAAGACGGATATTAGTTTATGATTTCAGGATTTTTGGTGGCTATTTTATATTGGTTTGGGTTATGCATATTTGTGATTATATATTGGTCTATGTGATTCTTGGATAATTGGTGTGTATTAAATTCGTATGTGATTTATAATAGATTATATATTGGTCTCAGTAATTATATATTGTGATTATATATTGGTCCGATGTTCGGATGTTGTGTGAACAGGGAAAGCTCTGCAATTTTTTTTTAAAAATATCTCAGTTAGCGACGGACTAGTGACGGATTAGTGACGGATAACATCAGTTTCCGACTACATGTCGACGGAATATCCGTCGCTAAGTGGAGAATTGGAAATATTTCCAGTTAGCGACGGATCGTCGACGGCCAGCCGACGGAATATTTTACATGGCGATGACTTGCCGACGGAATATCCGTCGGCAAGGTTCTGATGGTATGAAGATGTACAGAATGTTAGCGACGGATATTCCGTTAGGGATCCGTCGCCATGGTCGACGGATTCACGTCAAAATATCCGTCGCCATGGTTCTGGAAATACAATGTTCGACGGATTCGCGTCGGAATATCCGTCGCCATGGTACTGGAAATGCTAGACAATTCCAGAACAAGGTCGACGGATTATCCGTCAGGGATCCGTCGCTAATCCTTCCTTATTTAGCGGCGGCGTTCCACGGAATAGTGACGGAACGATACCCTCTGATATACTATTACGACAGTTTATCGACGGACTATCCGTCGCTAAGCGTCTATACAGTTCAATACTTACTACTTGAATTCGATGACCGACCGTCGACAAGTCGTCGCTAATGCAACGAATAATGACGACGGAAAGCCGTTGCTATTCCGTCGCTTGACGACTACTTAGCGACAGATCTATATTAGCGAAGAGCTGATTGCCGACGAATTTTTTTGACCAATATCCGTGAGTGATCCATCGCTAATACGAATTAGCGACGGATGGGCGACGGATCTGGCCGTCGCTAAAGCCACATATTTTGGTAGTGTTTACTGTACACTTGCTGTTCACATGTCTGATACACTGATACATGTGACACATGTTCACACTATGCTGCACTTGGACATATTACATTCTTGATGCATTTCTAATTGCCTGTACACTTTCACCACTATTGCATTTCACTCACTGTCTGAACACACTTGTATTCATTTCCCTTTCACTACAATGTCTGCACATACTTCCCCTTCACCATTGCATTACTTGAACCATTGTTCACTACATCATTAGACCACATTCACTGCATGTCCTGCCCCTTGCATTGATATTGTATTCTTTGGTCCACTTGTCTACCTTTCATAGCTTAAGTTCAGTCCTCTTAGTTCTTTAGCAGACCCATTTACCTGTGGTATAAGCCAATCACTTAACTTACCTGCATTTCATTCATATCGACAGTGGACACTTGTTAGACACTATGATTCATTCACACATTCACTCATCCTCACACACTCGAACACCCATGTCACATTTGCACATGTTCTGATATATTGGATACAAGGTTGACACACACTCATAGACACTTGTAGCTAACACCCACTTTACACATTGCTACATGTTTGACACATTCACATGATACACTCGAACACATGTTCTAAACACTTAGACTCTGATAACAGGTTGACACATCTCACTTGCATTACTGCACACCTTGCCTTGATACTAGATACATTGCTTTCACTCTTCACTTCTGTAGACATATGACTCGCATTCACCTTGACACATTCTTTGTTGCTCTATGACATAAACTGACACATTGCACTCTCATGTCACTGCCACTCTTCACACACCATGTTCTGAAACTTCATTGATACTTGGGTATATGTGATACTGGTATGCATATGGGATATCTGGGAATATATGTCAATAGCATGTGTGAGGCCTAACTATGTGTCAATATTTGGTTTTCTTGTGTTGAGTGTCAGTTGGTAATAGATGTAGGTGTAGCAGTGAGTTTTGGCAGAGGGCATTAGAGGGAGGTTATGCTCAGGTCATGGCAGGGGACATGTATCCCGCATATACTCTGCATGACCTGCATATTGCATCCTATTTCATTGTCCTGCTACTATGAGTGTAGCCACTGCCTTGTAATTTACCTTCATATTACCTGCACTTGGTCCTTGTTCTACAGACCCCATATTTCTTTAATTGTATATATACAAACCTTTTTCCTACACTTCAAAGCCTGTCACAGCAAGCCCATAGTGGTCCTGCAGTAACCAGTATCCAGACCCCCCTCACTTGTCCAGATTTAGTAGGAAGCATGTGTAATCTATGAGGATATAAGCCTAGTATTGATGTATATAGATGTATGATATGTATATATGGTTTTGTCTACATGTGATATATAGGTAAGGATATGTAAAGGCTATAAGGGGATATATATATATATATATATATATATATATATATATATATATATATATATATATATATACATGATAATATACATGATAAAAAAATAATATATATCATGTGTGATTATATATATGTATTGGGATATAGGGTAATACGTACATGTGATTTGGTATCCTAGTCTATGTTAGCTTGTTAGCCTATTTGGATGTAAATAGGGATACACCATAGACTTGAGTATATGGGTTTGTATACATATAGGTTAGGCTTGAGACTATACATTTTATATGTGATATGGTTATGGGTTGAGTTAGGGTTAAGTTTGTAACATATAGGTTTTTGGCTATATGATACTTAGAATATATGCTAAGGTTAGTTGGTTGGGTATATGTATGTAATGTGTACATATAGTTATAACATAGATGTATATATGATATCTAAGTTATATAGGCTTATGTGTTATAAGTGATATTGATATGTATGGTAACATGAGTTAGGATGGATGTTAGACATTGTATTAGGTATATGTAATACTTATTGTATATTGTATATGTACTAGATTATGTCTTGAGGGCAAGGTATAGGGGATAAGATTAGAGGCATACTTTATACCTTATATAAGTCTTCTGGCATTTGGATAATTAGGAGTCTAGCCTTAATATAGAGTTGACTAGACTAGAGAGAGACCAATATTACTTATTGACCTTGTTGACTAGTCTAGATTTGACCAAACCCTAGATTTAACCTAAATTGACTTATGGTTGACCAGAGTTGACCAGGAGTTGACTTTGACATAGAATGATCTAGAAACATGTAGATTGCATTGTACACTTCAATTATTATATATTTGAACTCTTTATAACCTGTGTTGCTCTAAATAGGACTCTGTGACTCCAGTTTGACCATCTTTTCTCATCAGCTGTTCAGGGTATCAGGCGAGTATATTCTCTGACCGTTTCATACTTGATAGGATTTACATTTATGCTCTAGATTACTTTACTTGATGTGTTTGCAAAAACAAAAGTCTTTTATTTCACAAACTTAAAAAATAATACAAGAGTACAATAAATTCTAGGAAAGTACAACTATAGGAATCCGATCTGAAGACGATCGCTTTATCCCTTGGACGATGTGAACTTTGAAGACGATAGCCTCTGAAGAATGCAGCAACACTTGGACAAGAACTCCTGATCTCTGATGATAATATATGATCTGATCCCCTTAATGAAGGACTTAAAACTCTATTTATAGATTTCTAGAAATAACTAATTTGTAGTTATTCTGGATTGCGCATGATGAACTACGCTGGCGACAGACTGCGCAGACTGTAAACCGTACTGGCCTATTGGGCAGTTGTTCGATCGTGGGCTAACTGTATTCAGACGCGTGGCATTGTTTGATTGAAATGCGCTTGGTCGTGTACAGGCGATTGCTACGTGGCGAGCAATTGATGGCATGCAAACCATGTAATAAATGTCAGTTATTTGATGAATTGCACTAACTGAATAGCGCTAGCTTCAGACTGCACTTCAATGGATAGCGCTGGGACTTGGGCTGGGTCAAACTGCGCTGAGGTTGGACTAGCAGACTGCGCTGCGGTTGGACTGACAGACTGTGCTGCGGTTGTACAGCTGTTCTCGAGCGTTGTGCTGCACAAGAAACGAACTGACTCCTCGTTTTTTCGGGTTGTCAGGCTGTCAGAAGATCTGATCTTTGTCCGGTAATGATTGCATTGCCACGTCAGCATAGCGCGCTCGGGTGGTAGCGCAGTTCAGCTTGCGCGTTTGATTTGTAGCACAATCTGCCTCCTGCGCAGTCCATCTGAAGGGTGCGCAGTTGAGCATTCTCTGCCTATTTGATAGATGCAACTTGATTTTTAGGACATACAAGACCCCCTTCAAAGTTTTCAAAATTTGAAAATATTCAAAGTTTCAAAATACTTTGAATTTCGAATTTAAAATCAAGTTGCGCTGTGGTTGCGCGTTTGGAGGAATTAGCTCCGACTTTCTCGGCACAATCGGAGGTGACTGTTACACTTCTGAAAACTATAAATAGTTTCATTTCTCATTCTTTCAACCTTTACTTGCTTTCGAATTCTCAAGAGATAGAAGTTCCACCCCTACTCCGACTACTTCTTCTTCTTCCCGCCGTCGACATCAATGGTACCCAAGCGAACGGCCACCGAGAAGGGAAAGGCCCCCGCCGAACCTTCGACTCGTGTTGCACCACAAGTATCTCGTCACGAGATGGGTCATCCAACGGTTCAAGGTGAATGACGAACCATGATCGAAACCCTTTTTAGGTTGATGTTTTCAGACCTTCATACCTCTCTCTTTTTAGAGATTGATGGTATTTGCGCCACCCTGTTTAGGGTTTCGGTTGCATATACAATAGTTTTCATTTTTATGAAAACTATATTCTTGCGCAATCGGATGGAAAGCGCTGACAAAATGTTCGGCGCAATCCATCGATTTGCGCAAGTCCGTTGTGCCAGCGCAAACTGATGTCTTGCACAAGTATGTTAGCGCAACCTAACGTCTCGCGCACGTTGGCTGTGCTAGCACAACCTGATAGATTGCACATGCTGGCTATGCTGGCTATGCTGGCACAATCTGATAGCTTGTTTCACACAGTGCAAGTTGATGATCTTTCTTAGATTTTGCATATACTGATCTTTGCCTTTTGATTGATGCAGTCAACCTCAGGGAAGATCCCAACTATGAGATTTTTGTAGGATCTCTGGCTGAATCTGAATTCAAGGAAGATCTCTCGCACGTGTCATTTCCTTAGTATGCCCTACCGTCATCTCGGCAAGCTGTTCTGATTGCACAAGACAATGAAACTTTACTGTGTCTGATGAACGGGCAGCCTCTTCAAACTGCGGACACTGTTACCCATAAGAAACCTCTGTTCTTGTTTGGTGAGGCTTTTGACAAGAATTCTCAACCGAGACCTCGCATGGAACAGAGAATCTTCCAAAGGGGCGAGAAGACGATACTTCTGCCGGAGATCTCCAGATGCCTTCCTTTGTCCCGATATGCTTTTGCGAGCTATCCCAGAAGAATGGAATGGGACATAACTCCGCTGCGGCAAGCCCGAGCGGGAAATATCTGTGTTAAGAAGGGTCCAGACCATAAAGATGTGTTCTACAGTTCCTCTGAGCGACATAGCTCCTTACTCAGAGGACTAAAACCCGGTTGCATCCCGCCGGAAGATTCTTCCCTGCTGCTACCAGTGAGAACTCCAGTATTCACAAATGAGTTTGAGAAGGTGGAAGGGAGGTATCCGAACCAAGATCTGCGGTTGACAGGTCTTGTGAACCAGGATAATAAGAGATGGATCTGTATAGCCAATTGGATATTGGTTTAATTTAAAGCTCGGCTCAAGGAGATTGATCTATACCAAGCAGTGTAAGCCACTGTTTATGGCTTCCCCCCCAATCCACATATATTCCTCGCGTTGGCGGAGAGATACAATTATAGGACTGGGACTTTCATGATGCCATGCGGGGAAATTGGATTAGCTTTGCATGAGATAAAGTACATCTCTTATCTACCAATGGAGGATATCCCCTATAAAGAATTTGTCCCGACAAATGATGAGTTGGACAGATTGCGCCAGGAGAATACGATATGGTAACTGTCTTTGAAGAGCTCCTCTGCCACTACAAGATTTGCTCTTTATACTAAAGAGTGGCACGTCTGGCACGTGCTATTCGACCAAATGGTTGCCGTACCTTTTTCTCAACCATATTATTGAGAAGAAGACCAAAGAACAGGAGAACTGCAATCCCAACTTCTTTAGACCACTTAGTAATAGCGAAGTGATAGAGTTGATGGAGACGTACAATGATGTGGATATCAAGATTGAGGATGACCTTCAATATCCTCCTTTTAAGAAAGACGACATCATTGAAAGCTACATGAGGATGGACTACAGGCCCATGTCGAAGGAAGCCCAGCTGGCAGGTTTCCTCACTTACTGGCTTCGACGATATGTCGTTCCTGGGGCCAGTGCAGTTGACCGCTTCAATCGCGGTGTACTGTTTGCTGCCGTTCGCCTAGTTTTCGGCTACCGGATAGATTTATTGTCAGCAATGACATAAAGAATGAACGCCGGTCTCCATCTCTTCGTTAATTCGAGGAAAAGGTAAAAAGGGAAGTTTTCCTCGGCTGGAACTGCCGTACACATATCTGTTCGGATGGCTGCTTCTACACCATCTTTCTTTGATGAATCCTAACATGGGGGCAGTGGACGGCAGCTTTTTAAGAAGATTTTTTGGATGTAAGTGGATCTATAACACTTTGAGAGACTGCCGACGAACTCTGAATCTTGGCAAGGGATGGAGCTTTTATTGTGTTCCCCCTCCAGTTGGTTATGAGCATATGTCAACAAACCTCGTCGACTCTATGAGGATGCAGCCTTTGGGCCATACAGCTTTTGATTGGCTGAGGATAATTCGGCCATCACACTTGGTGTATCGGTTTGAAGATGAATGTTATCTGGAGCCTTATCTCCCAAGCCATTTTGTGCGCCAATTTGGTTATGACCAGTTTCATGTAGGCAATGCTATAACGTGCCTACAGGGAAAAGGTTATTTAATTGATGGAGCCCGGGCTTGGGCCTATTATAATGCCCGTGACACAAAGACGACGTTCTCGATGCCGTCAAAGAATAATCGTGGCCCGCGCATGCTGTATACCTATTCGCTCTTTTATATGTTGGCAAATACTTTTGCTGAGAACTTCAATCTAGCAGACAGCTTTGCGACGACAACTCGATTTAGAAAAGGAGAACCTGTTTCGGTGCTTCCTGGTAATGATGAAGAGCACGAGCCAGCTGATGCACCTCTAGAAGCTTCGAGGGAAGCCAACTTCCCCGAAGAAGTCTACGAACCGCTGCGTGTCTCTCTGAAAGTTGTAAGATCTCCGATCAAGGAGAAGAAGAGGAAGGCAAAAGAAACATCTTCTCCTGTCTTAAAGAAGAAGACCGCCGTGGACTCTTCAGAAAGAGTCACTACTAGCTCGCAGTCTCGGCAACAGGCCGAGTCAGTTCATAGAGAAGAGGCAACCACCCCTACTTCCATCCAAAGAAAAACACACGCAGTAGACGTAGAGATTCCGGAAGAACCTCTACGCAGAACGAAATTAGCTTTCAGAAAGAAAGTAACCACTCCCCCCAGATCTATCCATGCATCGGCCCTGGTAAGTGCTGTTGCCGGGGTTATAATGCCTTCTCCTACACCTGCTCCTGAGCCCAGACAGGAAGCTTCCAGTGCAGAAAATAGGGACAAGATTGCAGAGACATGAGAGGAGACCGCAGAGACAAAGGATGGGACTGCAGAAGCAAGAGAAGCAACTGCAACTCTAATATCAATTAATGAGTCGGGATCATCTGTCGAAGTAGTACGATCTCCTACACTTGCAACGAAAACTGCCTCCTTCCAGCTACACCAAGATCGCGTCGGGCTGAAGAAGATCGACTGATGATCGAGGCCTAGAAGACTGTGACTTCGGCTTTCATGATGACATAGATCCAGTCGACTCAAGTGATAGCGAGAAAGCACGGGAAGGAGGTGCAGATGATAAAGAAACACCTGCAGAGGATGACGATCTGAATCCGAAAGAGGATGCCAATGCCCATGCATCCCAAGAGAAGAACACTGTTAATGAAGTAGCTACTGTCACCAATCAAAGTGGTATTGACTGATATTGATAATCCTCTTTTATAGATCAAATGACTGACATCTTAACTTTCATTTATGCAGAAATTCAACCTTCTCCAATTTCTCCGGTATGTACTGATATAGTGCAGGCAAAGGCGATAGCCAGCAGTAGCCGTCTTTTATCAGGCGGCTCTTAAGCGGGAAGTAGTCAGGCAGTGATGTCTGAAGCTACTTCTGCGAGGCTGCAGCCTATGTCAACAGATGACAATCTTGTCATTAAACCCAGCATTGGTAAGCTTGCCTTCATTTCGGTCCCTTTTAACAGTTATCAGTGACAGCAAACTAATGACATTTATTCGATTTCGCAGAGGAACGTCTGGAAGGGGCAACTAGCTCCACTATGGCTCCTTCAGCCCATGTTCAAGAAGCCGAACTTCCGCCTTCACAGGCATCTGCTGCTACAACTTCTACAGGAGTCGCTGCCACACCTAGTGCAGCGGCCACCAATAAATTTATAGTTGGCTCCTTCACCAACTTCTTCTTCACTTCATTAGGACCCTTAGTAGAAAGGGTAATGGAGAAAGGGAGTGTTGGTTTCATCACTGTCAGAAGTCCAACTTCTTATCTGATCATCGACATCCGAAGTCAGGGTGATGAGGCTCAAGCCACCTATCTCGAACATGTACTGGATGAACTAGAGGAGTCAATTAATATTTACAAAGATCTTAGTCGGGGGGAGGTAGAGCCACTGGTGAATGCCAAGTTCGAAAGGATTACTCGAGAAGCTGAGGTCACAAAAGCTGCTTTCCAGACTTTTTTGGATACTTTTGCCACAAAGTCTTCAGAGTATGAGTCCCAGATGGAGATATTAGCGTCTGCTGCTGGGAAGAAAGAAAAGAAGGTTGCTGAACTAAAGGCAGAGTTTACTCGACTTCAAGAAGAGTCGAGAATCATTCAACTTGCTCTCGAGGAAGAGACTACACCGTATCAAGCTGCAGTTTAGCAACTAGACATTCTGACCCGTGAGAAGAATGAATTTATCAAGTCTCATCAAGATGAAATCGCTCGCCAACTAGTGACCTTGTCGACATTTGACGATCAATCTGGAATGGAGGAAGCTAGAAAGCGTGTGCTGGATTCTCGTGAAGAACGACTTTAAATATTGAAGTAGCAGATAGCTAGTCTGATGACCCCACCGATTGAGTGAAAGAAAATCTTTTGTACTTTCTTCTTTGTGATGTCTTTTTGTAATGCCTTTTATTTTGATCATTGAAAAGACATTATTTTGTGGCTCTATTATTTATTACATATCCCATTACGGATATAAATAATAGCGATAGAAAATATATTCAGAGGTTCAGGACATGATATATTTCTTGACTTAGAAAATAATTATATTCGTTATATCTGCTCAGAGGTAATGTGGACATGGCATAATATAATTTGTTGAATATCATTATTTCGGTAGATAACTTGATCAGAGGTAATAAATACGTGACAAGTTGTTGATATGGATGAACGGATGAATCATCAGAATATATGAACGAAATGAATCGTACGGATGAACGGATGAACCGTCGTATGAACGGAATGAACGGACAAACCGTCAAATGAATGGAATGAACGGGTGAACCGTCAAATGAATGGAATGAACGGGTGAACCGTCAAATGAATGGCACAAACGGATGAACCGTCGGATGAATGGGATGAATGTTGTGAAGAATACGTCGCTTTGATTCGTGTAATCGACTGTCTCAAAAATCTCTATCTATAAATAGAACAGAAATTTGGATGGAATGATCAGTTTCACTTTTAACACGAAGATGTCGTCTGAAGATGCATCCAAGAAGGCTGAGATTGTCTCGAAGGTTGAAGAAGTCACGGAGGAACGTCCAGCCGAACCAACCCAGCCAAAGCAGACGGAGACAGGCGAAGGTTCGTCTGCACCCAAGCCGCCACGGGATATCTTGGACTTCCTCATTGATCCAGGAAAGGCTGAAGAAGAAGAGGCCATGAGGATGGCCGCTTGCGCGTTTCTGCTGGAATCAAGCAAGGATGTTCTCGGCACTTTTGCCGACTATATTTTTGAAAAGGACGGCAGTGGTCCTCGTCCTGTCTTTAAGAAGGACGATAGTGATTCTCGTCCTTGTTATTATGTAACATCATTTTTTGATAAAATAAAATCAATAAAAATTTATATATGAACTGTCTGACCATACTTACAAGAAATCCCTTTTACATTCATACATAGTACTTTCTAAGGAATTTGCCATTGATAGGCATCATTGCAACTCGACCGTCCAGCTCTGTGAGTTGATAGGCTCCATTTGAGAAGACTTTACTCACGATATAAGGTCCTTCCCATTTTGTATCGAACTTGCCTTTGCTCATGTGAGTCATAGTCATGGGACGTCTGACTATAAGAACGAGTTCTCCTTTCTGAAAGGCTCTAACTTTAACTTTGCGGTTAAAAGTCTTTGAGATGCGGGCTTAATACAATTCAATTTGTTGTTAAGCCAATAGTCATTTCTCGTCGAGCGCCTCTAGTTCTTGAAGTTGAAGAAGATCATTGTTCTCCGTAGTAAGTTCATTAGCGATAGCAATTCTCAAGGAAGGAATTTGAAGTTCCAGAGGTAGAACTGCTTCACAACCGTACACCAAAGAGAAATGTGTACAACCTGTAGGATTATGGACCGTAGTACGATAGGCCCATAGACATTCTCCAAGCTTTTCACTCCAATTCTGTTTGTTAGTAGACACAAACTTCTTAAGGAGTTTGATAATGGTCTTGTTGAAGGCTTCCGCCAAGCCATTAGCAGCAGGGTTGTAAGCCGTAGAGGCGACATTGTCAATCCGATGATCACCACAGAATCTGGTAAACTTTTGACTGATAAACTGAGGTCCATTGTCGTGAATGATTCGTCGAGGCACACCAAACCTGTAGATAACGTGGTGTTTGACGAAGTTGATGACGCTGCTGGTTTTGACTTCAGCCAAAGGTATAGCTTCGGCCCACTTGGAGAAATAATCAGTTATTGCCAGTATAAACCGATGTCCTTTAGAAGATGGAGGATTGATAGGACCTATAATATCCATGCCCCAAGCTTCAAAAGGCCAGGAAGCAGCAGTTGGATGAAAGAATTCCGACGGTTGATGGATGAAATCTGTATGGATTTAACAAGCTTGACATTTCCTTGCATATTCGATGGCATCAGATACCATAGAGGGCCAATAGTAACCCATTCGTCGGATACGATCTTACAGTTTAGGGCCGGGTTGATGTGCTCTGCAAACACCTTCATGAGCTTCACGCAATACCTGCTTTGCTTCATCGCCAGCATGACAGCGCAAGAGTAGGCTGTCGTAGGTCCGCCGATAGCGAGTTTTGGTAGTTTGATTGTAGTATAATCGAAGAGATCGTCGGCGAATACTCGTAGCCTCCTTAGGATCTTCAGGAAGTATGTCATGAACTACGAAGTCGATGAAGGGAGCTCTCCAATCTTCATTGATAACATTGACTTCGGTGAAGTTGTTAAACTCAATGTTACGATTGTTTTCAATGCAGAACAACTCTCTGTTGGAAACAACAACCACTTGTTGTCTTTTGACGGGAATTGCTAAGACTGCTGCGAGATTAGCTAAAGTATCTGCCTCAGTATTACAAGCTCGTCGAACATATTCAATGAAGAAAGCCTTGAATGACGTAGCCATGTGAATCGCAGCTTCATGATAGGGCACTAGATCTTGATGGCGAACTTCATATGTTTCTCTAACCTGATTGACAACCAGTTTAGAATCGCCATAGACTTCAAGATATTCAAATCCCAGCTATTTTGCTAATTGGAGTCCAATGAGTAGAGCATTATATTCTGCTACATTGATGGAGCAGGGTTCATCTAGGGAGTAGGCTCTTTGGATAGTTGACCCGTCTGGAGAAAGAAGAACGACCCCAACTCCTGCGACAATGGCACCATTTGGTTTGATCCTGGATGCACCTTCAAAGAATAGACGCCAAGTAGGAAATTCTTCGGAGATTATATTTGATTCCAGTGTCTCGTCTGGAATTTTATAATAGAGTTTGGATGTCTCTGGTATAGGATGAGCTGCTAAGAAGTCCACCAGCGCTTGACCCTTGACAGACTTTTGCGGAACATAAACCATGTCATATTGGGCTAGCAGAATGGCCCATGTAGCCAGTCAGGAATTAAGTGTGCTGGGTTTCTTTATCAGTACCCGAAGAGGATTAACTCGGGAAATGATGTGAATGGTTTGGCCAATGATATAATGCCGAGTCTTTTGAACAGCGAACATAAGCGTTAGGCATTCTTTCTCAACTGGACTATAACGGTGTTCAGCACCAATCATAGTACGACTGAGATAGTAGATGGCTTGTTCATGACCTTCTTTGTTCTTCTGGGCAAGTAAAGCACCCAATGAATGATCCATAGCACGGACATACATTAAGAATGGTATGCCTGAGATTGGTGGCACCAAGACTGGTGGGTTCATCAGATACCGTTTTATATCATCGAATGCTCGTTGACATTCTTCGGTCCAAACGAAAGATACACCCTTCTTCATTAACTGAGTAAACGGTCTGCAGCGTCCAGACAGATTTAAAATAAACCTCCCGATGTACGCAAGTCGACCTTGGAATCCTCGTAGCTCTTTTAAGTTGCGTAGATGACGCATCTCTTGAATGGCTTTGATCTTCTCGGGATCTACGTGTATACCCTTAGAGGTAATGACGAAGCCAAAAATTTACCACTAGAGACACCCAAGAATGACTTGGTGGGATTCATTTTTAACTGATGTTGGCGTATTAGATTGAAGATAGTTCTTAAATCTTGGATGTGATCTTCCTTTAGATGACTCTTGACAGCAATATCATCAACATAGCATTCGACAGTTTTACGCAGATGATCTCGAAAGATGGTACTCATAGCTCGTTAATAAGTTGCACCCGTATTTTTGAGACCAAACGGCATCACAGTGTAACAATAGACTCTGCGAGGGGTACGGAAAGAAGTATGTTTTTCATCTTCAGGGTTCATCCAAATCTGATTGTATCCAGAGGATCCATCCATGAAGGATATCCTTTCAAACCCACAAGTATTGTTTGATCATGACATCTGTAATAGGGAGAGAAAATTTATCCTTTGGACAAGCTTCATTAAGATCCCAAAAGTTAATACAAACTCGAACTTTGCCAGTTTTCTTCAAGACTGGGATAACATTAGCTACCCAATCTGGATGTTGTTCTTCTCGAATAAAGCTACAAGCTATTAGCTTTTTGACTTCATCATCAATGGCGTCTATCATTTCTGGCTTGAATCGCCTTTGCTGTTGTTTGACTGGCTTTACATTAGGCAAAATATTTAGTTTATGAGTAGCAACTTCGGGATCTAAACCTGGCATGTCTTCATAATTTCAAGTAAAGACATCAATGTATTCTCGAATAAGAAGAATTAATTCTTGCTTATTTGCCTCTGGAAGGTTCTTGCTGATGAATATTGGACGAGATGACCCATTTTCTCCTACATCGATTTGGACCAATTGATCTTCGGTAGGAGGTTCTCGTTGTTCGAATCGGAGTTCCCATTGGGTGTCCAGTCATTGAGCCCAAGGATCTGTTTCGAGATTTTCTTCGATATCTTCGTCATAACCTTCCGGGAATTCAGCGGAGACCATGTTAGAAGATACGATCAATCGATGAACTTGACCGATGCTGGTGTCAGAATCCTATAATCTGGAATCAGAAGAGTTAGAGCGTTCTTCACTATCGGATTCGGAGACTTCTGGAGATAAGATCGGAGGTGAAGTATATCCGAGACCTCTTTTCGTCCTGCTGTAATATATATATATGATTTTCCTTTCGAAACAACCGTACGGATAGGAGTTCGTCTACCCTTACCGTAATTGAGGCCATTCTTAAAGTCATAACCCATCTTTCGGATGATGTCTTTTGATTGTTGACTATAACGATGAAGTTGGAGACGTTCTATATCATTATTTTTGCTATCATCCGTATAGCTGAATTTTTGTTCTGGCCCTTTACTAAAAAGTATTGGACTCTCGTATCTCTTTCGAGAAGAAACAACAAAATATGAGTCATCTGGATGTTCAAATAATACTTCCGTCTGAAGGGCTTATACGACTCCTATTGTGAATGACTGAAAGCTGTCTAGCATATCCAAATAGCATTTAGTATGATAAATGACATCAGTATACTGGAAAGTAGATGTCTTTTCATTGATTTGTACATCCATATTTACAACAGGACCTTTAGCCTTAGTCGGCTTGGTCAGATCGATTACAAGAGGGGGAGAAGAAGAACGTGGAGGAGGCTTGTTACGACGAAGGTCAATAACAAGTGGCTCAAAGGAGGTGAGCTCCCTTTTATCCTTGTCACGACATAAGTCAATAACAAGTGGCTCAGAGGTGAGCTGCCTTTTATCCTTGTTACGACGTAGGTCGATAACAAGTGGCTCAGAAGAGGTGAGCTCCCTTTGATCTTGACCACCATCAGTTGATTGCTTCCGGACCGGCAAGTGAATAGCCAGTGGTTTGGAGGACTGAGGATGAGAAACACGCCCTTTTACAGGTATGATAAGGGTGTCATTGGGTACTGCTTCTTGTTCTTCTTCTATGTCCAAAGCCAGTACTACCTTCATGAACTTATCTTTATACATGCGAGCATCGTTACAATATGCCTCGACACCTTTAAAAGGGTAGAGATCCGCGACTTCTTTTTGGACTTCTCCTTTGTCATCAACGTACTTGAAACATTAATGGAGAGTAAATGGGACAATGTTGTGTTCATAAAGGAATGGTCTTCCCAAAAGAGCATTGTAAGAGCAACCATGGTTGTCTATAATGTAAAAGGTCACCTTTGTGCGGAGATTGCCTATTTGGAGTTTTAGGCGAATCTTACCCAGAGGCTCACTTCTTCCCTGGTTGAACCCCAGGATGGTGGTAATTGTGCCAGAAAGACTATGCACTGGGATCTTCAGTGCATCTAGCATTGTCTTCAGCATGATGCTGAGTGCTGACCCTGGATCTATCAGAATACGATCGACCTTCATCGTGTCAATGTATCCTGTATAGTATAGAGGACGGTCATGTCGATTGTCTTCCAACAACATGTCATCTTGTGTGAAGGTAATATTTGGAATTAATTCCTGCACACTGTGACAGTGGAGACAAGAAACAGGTTCTGATTCAGGTTTCTTGAGCAGGGTTAGGCAAGTGTCTGCCTGCATCAGAGCCTCACTCAGTGTTTCTCGAGTCTCTTTAAAGAGGCGTAAGAGCTCGAAGATGGACAGCCTAGCCGGTGTGTTGGCCAGTTGAGCCAATATATCAAAGTTATATGGCTTTTCAAGTCCAGAGGGGGATGATTTCTTCAAAACTTTGTCGAAACGGACTTGTTGTTTGCCATTGTCAGCTGCTGCCGATTTAGGAGGAGTTGGTTCCATAACCGGTAATGATATAAAAGGGATACCCTCTGGAGATGCAGGCTATACTGGAACAACCTCGGAGGATGAAGCAGGATCCTCCTGAGTTTCAGGATGCTCCCGTAAGTAGGTTTTCCCCGACCTGGTGCCTAACAGGATCTTTTCTTCAACTATGGGGTCAAAAGACACCATGTTGCAGCTCTTTGTCTTGCCCTTGGAGCGTTGCATGGAGGAAGAAGGAGCTTCAAAATTTTTAATAAGATCAAGATGGATCCACATGATCTCGCCATTATCAAGGGATAAAGGGACAAGACCTTCACATCGTGGAGGAGAAAGATTCTCAATCTCAAGAGTAGCCCTGGGAATAGGGATGATGCCACTCTGCACCACTTGTGGCGAGAAGTCACCAAACTGTATAGAAATCATATTGGTTGTAACAGTCTTTTCATCCTGCTGGAGAGTGATGACACCAGCGTTGACTAGCTCTTGAATCTTGCCTTTGAGCACATAGCATGCCCGAGTAGGATGCCCTATGAACCTGTGATAAACACAGTACTTAGGGTGGTCAGTCTTACCGACTTCATCAGGCTTCTTCGGGTCAGGAAGTTGTAATTTATTGCTCTCCAATAGACAGTCGAAGATGCTCGCTGTATCATTTTCATCAAAGGAATACTCTACTTTTGGACGAGGTTCCTTTGGTGGAGGTGCAGAAGGAGTAGAGGTAGACGTGGGTTGAGCCACGTTAACAGCCAAGGATTTCTTGTTCTTGAGATTGATATTCAAGGTTTCTTTGTTCTTGCGGTTGTTCTAGCGATTACCGCCACAGGATGCAGAAGATTCATCTCGATCAGGGTTAGACATATGTACCCCCAACTGCTTGAACTTTTCGGCACTCACTTCAGCTGCTTTAGCATTGACAATGAATGACGACCAGTCCTGGAACTGTGTTGACCCCGTCCACATGCTGATGATAGGCAACAAGTTTGACTTACAAGTGTCTATCGTTACAACAAATGGGGTTCTGGGAGGCATTTTGAGTGCTTCTCGGCGGAATCGTTCAATAAAACTCTCAGTAGTTTCATTATGTCTTTGCTTGATCTTATTGAGGGCGGATATAGTCATATCTTTGATACCCTCGTAGAATCGTTCCAGGAACATTTGCTTGAGCCCGGCAAATGAAGTGGTAGAGCCGTCAGGCAGGCTACGGTACCAATCATATGCTGTACCCGCTAAACAGTCGACAAAGACTCTGGTAAGAAGAGCATCACTTGGCTGGAGCTGGACAATCATTACGTCGAAATGGTTAATGAACTGACTCGGGGAAGTACTGTCGTCAAACAGCGTGATTGTAGGAATCTTGTACTTAGGCGGGAATGGGACTTCCTTCCATTCCACTGGACAAGGTTGTTTGATCCCAAGTCTCTGTAAACCGTCTTTCTCTTTAAAGGCTTCGAACTGATTACGTAATAGTTTTATAGCCTCATTGGCATCTCTTGAGGATGGAGAAGTAATAGGCTGGCTCACCGTGTTAGGAGGAGGAACAGCATGGTAAGCACTACCCCCAGCCCCTGAATGACTGGGTGTAACTTGAATAGGTATTGAGGCTACAAGAGGGGACGGTACCCCCAGACCTGTATTAACAGGCACCGATGATGCTATAATCTCTGGATTGACATCAGGTGCAGTCGGTGATACTGTATGTTGAGCTATGATAACCATATGTATACTTGCGATCATGTCAGCCATGGTCTTCAGTTTATCTTCCAGTACAGCGATTCGTTATTCTTGACTGGCCGAACTAGAAGCATCTGGATCTTCAGTGACAACATAGGCTCTTCTCTGGTCACAGTAGAAGACACTGTATGTTCAGAGCTTTCACTGTATGCATTATAATCAGAGAAAGAGTCGTCCCCTGAATGAGAAACAGCGAAGTGACCAGAAGGATCTTGGAGAATATCCCTGCGACCAGCTGTGTATCGACTTTGAGATCGGGTGTGTTGGAATACTCCTTCAGAGGATTCATGGAGTAAATCCAAATATCGTTGACTAGGTTTCCGAGTTTTGCCATGCTTTGAACACTTCCTACCCCCGGTGTCTCGAGAAGCCATGTTTACAGGGGCATAGAGCACCTCGTCTTCATCTTCGGACATTGGTTCAGAAGTTAAACGATCGAAGACAGATCGTTTTGTCGTATGGCAACAACACTTAATAACCACCTTATGATTACAACGGTGTTCCAATGGTCGGATTGGAGGTGTTGAGGTATTATTCTGCTTCTGTTTGAGGTGTTCCCGAAGGTCAGGGATGTGTTCTTTGACGATATTCGGAACATGATTCCGATTCTTCAGATGCCTTGTCCCATGAGTATACAGAGAAGTACTCAATCATTGGCATAAGTATCAGGATTTTTTCTCCTGGAGGTTTAGTTTTGATGTAGATTCGCCTTCAGCATTGGTTGCTTGTGTTTCATAGAAACTGGTCTGTTGAGGTAAGTCCGTAAATCGACAAACTCACCCCCAGGGGCTTCTGTCTGAGACACCAGCAATTTCCCCTGTTTTGAGCGGGACATCCGAAGAGTTGGGAGATCTTAGAAATGTGCAACTGGAGTAGGCAAGATGCCTCTCTGATCAATATTCTTCCCTTTAGCAGGGAGAGTTTTTGTACTGTTTAGTGCCGAGGCACATTCAGATGGATCTTCTGCGGTAAAAGCCGGAGAAGACCGAGAAAAGACCAAAGGGCCTTTTTCTTTATTTTATGAAGAAGGGTTGGCTAAAGAGCGTTTTCCTCTGTTGTTTTCAGAGTTCTTGACTGCAGAAGATTGAGAAAAGACCAAAGGGCCTTTCTGTTTATGCTGAGACGGAAGTGAAATAGCCAAAAGACTACCCTCTGTGGGTTGCGCAGAAATAGAAGAAGCAGCAACTTGCCCTCTGGAGATGATGACAGAGGGTTCCTTGGCCATAGAACAAGCAGGAGGTGCAACTTGTGCTCTAGAAGAAGCAACAAGTGAAGTTTTCGCAACAGAAGGCTTGAGTTGCGCTTTGTTTGAAGGAGCAGTGGATTGTGCAGGAGGAAAAGACTTTGCCAATTGCGCCAGAGGAAGAAGGGTTTTGGATTTTGCCATAGCAGCATAAGTTGTGGATTGTTCTCTGGCAAGAGAAGCAGTGTACTGCGCAGGGGTAGTAGGAGCTCTGGCTTGCGCTTTGACAGCACAGGTGATGTTTTGCGCAAGGACAGAAGAGGCTATTGGTTCCTTGGCAGCAGAGACAGCAGGCTACGCAGAGGATTGCACAGAGGACTTCGGAGTCCACACTGAACGGACCTTGCTCTTAGTTGAGGCCACAGTGCGACGAGTAGCCCCAGAATTGATCATCGCTTCGTAGGCAGTTTGGTTGACCTTCACAACCAGCGTCTTCTGCGTCTTTTCGATAGACGCAACGTCACATTGAGTTGTCACTTCCTCATCGGAGGAGAAAGTCGTCCCCAGCAGAGTCGTCATTTTGTTTACAAAAACAAAAGTCTTTTATTTCAAAAACTTAAAAAAATAGTACAAGAGTACAATAAATTCTGGGAAAGTACAACTATAGGAATCCGATCTGAAGACGATCGCTTTATCCCTTGGACGATGTGAACTTTGAAGACGATAGCCTCTGAAGAATGCAGCAGCACTTGGACAAGAACTCATGATCTCTGATGAAAATATATGATCTGATCCCCTTAATAAAGGACTTGAAACTCTATTTATAGATTTCTAGAAATAACTAATTTGTAGTTATTCTGGATTGCGCATGATGAACTGCGCTGGCGACAAACTGTGCAGACTACAAATCGCGCAGGCCTATTGGGCAGTTGCTCGATCGTGGGCTAACTGTATTCAGACGCGTGGTATTGTTTGATTGAAATGCGCTTGGTCGTGTACAGGCGGTTGCCACGTGGCGATCAATTGATGGCATGTAAACTACGTAATAAATGTCAGTAATTTGATAAATTGCGCTAACCGAATAGCACTAGCTTCAGACTGCGCTTCAATGGATAGCGCTGGGACTCGAGCTGGGTCAAACTATGCTAAGGTTGGACTGGCAGACTGCGCTACGGTTGGACTGACAGACTGCACTACGATTGTACAGCTGTTCTCGAGCGCTATGCTGCACAAGAAACGAACGGACTCCTCATTTTTCGGGTTGTAAGGCTGTCAGAAGATCTGATCTTTGTCGGATAATGATGGCGTTGCCATGTCAGCGTAGCACGCTCGGATGGTAGCACAGTTCAGCTTGCGCATTTGATTTGTAGCACAATCTGCTTCCTGTGCAGTCCATTTGAAGGGTGCGCATTTGAGCATTCTATGCCTATTTGATAGATACAACTTGATTTTTAGGACATACATGATGCTCTCATGTTGTTAACACGGATTGGTACTATATGGATCCCTTCATGAGATGTTATCCCCATCGGGAGCATCGGGTTACGATATATCATGTGTGTTTCACTTTCATCATGTACTCCGATGCTTCCACCATTCATGTGTACTCTTGTGATTCATGTACTCTCATGTTTACAGAGCCCCCATATAGACATTCATGTGCATCCATTTATGGGCCTTCATGTGATATCATATGCAATAACATAACTTGTCTGGATCCTTGTGTATTGATTGGGGTACGGGGAGTATAAATGGTAATGTGAACAATTCCAAAGTAGTATAATCATGTGCAAACTCTTTAGTATACTCATGTGCAAATTCAAGCCGTTCACATGTCTATCTTGTACTCTACATCACTAGCCACTGTTAGCTCTTTACTTATAGTAGATATTTCTTTTCGGTCATCTCTTTTACTTCATATATTCTCCAACATTTTATGTACCTTACTCTATAGCATATTTACATATCCTGTCATATTATGAACTGCATGAGATGTATTGTGCTCATTCCTGTCCTAACTGGACCTATTGAAAATATTACAGGTAACCTGGAGATTCACAACTAGCCTAGAGGACCTGTAGAGCTTGGAGTAGATTACTATTTTATGGTTCTGTTTCTTTTTTAGAACATGTATTGTAATAAGTAGAGATTTGAGTTGTGTTTGAGATTGTTAAGATATTATTATTTTAGAAGTTTATTTAAGTTATTCCTTTGAGTTTAGTGTAGACTTCTGTGTTATCTTATCGTGCTTAGATTGTGATTGAGTATTATCGTATTTTATACTTGTCCTCCATTCGGAGTTGGGATTGTGATAGGTACATTATAATTATGTGCGTTGTTGATTAGATAGTGACCTAGAACAATGTTCTATTGCCGACACTACGGCGTAGGCTAGACGTACCCACTTCTCGTGCCCCTACACTGGGTGCGGGTCGTGACAAAAGCGAATCGTGCCCTATGTCAAAAAAATTCTCAAGAATACTAGATCTTCAACCTATCACAAAATAATGTCCTAAAACTTAATATATGACAAACAACCACAATCAGAAACAAATACAACAAGTCTAAACTATACCTCAAACTCCATGGGTCTCAGATTGCTGTCAGCCTAATGTCGTTGTCTGTCTTGTGCCACCCGAAATCTATCTCTAATAAGCTTGACCTTCTCTAATGTATCTACAATCATCTTCGGGCCAGACAAAGTTCTCTCACCAACATCGTCCCAAGACAAGGGAGTACACCTCCATCCATATAGAGCCTCAAATGGTGAGCTCTCTATATTGGCTTGGTAGCTGTTGTTGTAAGCAATTCTACCAAATGGAGACGATCCTCTCAAGATCCCCCAAAATCTAGCACATGGGTACGAATCATATCCACGAGAGTCTGAATAGTCCTCTCTGACTGCCCATCCGTCTGAGGATGATATGCGGTACTAAACTTGAGCTGGGTGCCCAAGCTAGCATGTAAACTTCTCCAGAAATGAGAAGTAAAACGACTATGTCGATCCGAGACTATACTCACACGAACCCCTTGCAACCTGACAATCTGTATCACATACTACTCGGCCAGTTTCTCCGTAGACAAACCCACCTTAAAAGGCAAAAAGTGGCCCGATTTGGTCAACATGTCAACGATGACCCAAATCGCATATTTTCCACTTGGAGATCGTAGAAGTCCAGATACAAAATCCATGGTAATGTGTTCCACTTCTACTCTGGAATGGGTGATGGCTGAAGCAGACCTCCTAGTCTTTGCCTCTCTGCTTTCACTTGCTGGCACACTAAGCATTTGGATACAAACTGTACCACCTTCCTCTTCATGCCATACCACCACTCGTGCTCTCTCTGATTCCTATACATCTTGATGGCACCAAGATGCATAGAATACTGAGAGCGACGCGCCTCCTGAATAGCCTCTTCTTGTAGCTCTTGTCACGACTAGCTTCCGCTTTCTGAGATGTGAGTGCGTGGGCAAGTCCAGCCTACGCTGCACCATTGGCGGTAGTACGCTGTCTAGGTCTCAATGTCAATATCAATATAACAAAATTATATATATTTGCTCATTCACAATAATTATTTTACTTACAAATCCAATAATAAATAAAAATGACATTCGGGAACAAACCAAATAAATGTTTAAATTCAAATACTAGAATCCAAGGCTGGCCTCCAAAATGCTCTACTTTTCCAGAAAGGTCCAAAGTGCATAAGACAATAAGCATGTCAAGTCACCTGCAATGATCCAGTTAAAAAAGGAGCAAAGTACAACCCTATTGAAATAATGTAACTTAATACAAAATAAGCTAGACAGTTGAGATGCAGTAGAAAAATAAAGACAATATGTGTAAAACTGGAAACGATAAACATGTACAAGAAACATCTAGAAAGAACATATAAGACAATTAGCAATGAACATGTACAAGTAAAATAGACATTGCTTTTGAAACACCTTCTGACATGTGAACGGCTGGGCTAATACGGCATATCATAGATGGCTATCCATATTTTTAAGGTACGGCTAACCCATATGTGAGATGTATGACTTAGCTATCCACAATAACAATCATTGGGGTGTGTTCACATACCTACTGAGCATTTTTCTTTTGACTCACTAAACAATTAATAAACGAGAAATGATGCAACAAACCAATCATGTCACATTCGTATCTCAACTGGATACTCAATGAAAGACAATAAAGAATAGCAGTATAATGTAATAAGAACATAAAGTAATAGTATACTTGCTTGAATTCCTCAATGAATTAGTGTCACAGTTTGATGACAAGATGAACTCTGGCCTAAAAGCTATCAAACCATACCATACCATCGTAACACGAATCCATGCATGAATAACTACAAGTCAGTTCGAGGATTCCTAATCTAAAAATTATGAAAAAATGGCTAATAGATTAACCTAAATTAATATTATTTGACCGTACCGCAAAATTACGATTTGGTCAAAATTATCGTCGTTATGGCTAACAATGACCAAATTGGTGAATTACTCGTCAAATATGTGTTCAAAAATAAACAAAATAATAAATGAATTTTTTGAAAAAATTATAAGTTGTAGATCTTCGTGTCAGCTTTCCAAAACTTCAAATGGATCGCAAAACGGAGCTCAGGATCTCCCAAAATATCAAAAATCGGGTGACGCGAAGGTTCTTAGTCAGATTAATTGTACCAGTATTATCACAGAATATGGGAATCTTAGTGTAGTGTAGATTATAGTCTTCTAAAGTTTGCTTTATCCACAAAATTTGAGAACAACAACATCTTGCGGCGATATACTCAGCCTCAATTGTTGATAATGCTACAGAATTTTGTTTCTTGCTATACCAAGAGAGTAACGTCTTACCTAGGAGATGACACGTGCCTCTGGTACTTTTACGGTCTACTTTGCATCCAGCAAAATCAGCAACCGAGTAACCGATTAGGTTAAATGATATGGTTTTGGGATACCATAAGTCGACAGTAGAAATTCCTTTAAGGAATCGAAAGATATGCTTAATAGCGCATAGGTGTGATTCCTTAGGATTAACTTGATATCGTGCACAGATGCAAACACTAAACATAATATTAGGGTGACTAGCAGTTAAATATAGTAAACTACCAATCATAGCTCGAAACTTATGCTGGTCGATTGGTTTGCCACTTTTATCAAGGTCTAGTTGAGTTGATGTAGCCATTGGCGTGCTGATAGGCTTTGCATTATCGAAGTCAAACTTCTTTTATAAGTCCTTTGTGTACTTGGCTTGATTGACGAAGGTTCCCTGCAAGTGTTGTTTGATCTGAAGTCCTAGGAAGTAGTTGAGCTCTTCCATTATACTCATCTCAAACTAACTCTGCATATACTTAGCAAAATCTAAACAGAGTTTTTCATTAGTAGAACCAAATATTATGTCATCAATATATATTTGCACAAGTAAAATACTATCATCTGATGTTTTGATAAACAAAGTTGTATCAATCATTCCTTTTGTAAAACCATTTTCAAGTAGGAAAGTACTTAGGCGTTCATACCGAGCACGAGGTGCTTGTTTGAGTCCATAAAGTATCTTTTTAATTTGAAAACGTGATCAAATTTTTAAAAATCCTCAAAACCAGGGGTTGCTTTACAAAAACCTCTTCTTTTATAAACCTATTTAAAAATGCACATTTAAGATCCATTTGAAAAAGTTCAAAATTTTGAAAACATGCGAAGGCACAAAACATGTGAATAGATTATTGTCTAGCAACATGAGCATAAGTCTCATCATAATAAATCTATTCTTTTTTATTATAACCTTATGCAACTAGACGTACTTTGTTGCGTAGAACATGTCCATCCTCATTTAGTTTATTTCGGAATACCCATTTGATACCAATTATCGATTGATCAATATATTTAGGAACAAGTTCCCAAACTTGATTTCTCTCAAATAGATTAAGTTCCTCTTGCATGTCATTAATCCAAAATTTATCAAGAAAAATATCTGATATTGATTTAGGTTCTACTTGAGAAATGAAAGCTACATTAGCTTCTATGTATCTAATAGAAGAATGCATACCTACTTCCTTGGCTACATCACCTATAACAAGTTTCTATGGATGGTCTGGCATGAATTTCATCTTAGGCAGACTCTTCAGATAGTTTTGTCGGTAACAGTATCTTTAGGTGCCTTGGATTGGTTTCGTACATCTTCGTCATCGCTGTCGCTAGATTTCTGACTATTGAGCTCATCAAAGGAAACATTAATAGATTCTTCAACAATCATAGACCTCCTAATGAAAATCCTATATTCTTTACTTTTGGCAGCATAACCTAGGAATATCCCTTTGTCTGCCATCGAGTCGAACATAACCAAGTTTTTCTTGGTGTTCAGGATAAAGTAGCGACATCCAAAAAGTTTAAAATAAGAAATATTAGGGATCTTTCCAAACCATAATTCATAGGGTTTTTTTGATATAAGTCGAACTAATACCCTATTCAAAACATGACAAGTTGTACTTACAGCTTGTGCCCAAAAATATTTTGGAAGATTGTACTAGTTAAATATGACTCTAGCCATATCGCTTAGAGTTTTATTCTTCTGCTCCATAACACCATTTTCTTGAGGAGTTCCAGGACAAAAACATTCATGGTAATATCCATTATCATCACAAAGCTTTTTAAAATAAGTATTTTTGAAGCCTTTTTTGTTTTGAACCTTTTTATAAAATACTTGAAATAAGTAATGTCCATTATCATCACTTCGAATTCAAGTAATCATGAAGCCTTCTTTGTTTTGAACATTTTTATAAAATAATTGAAATTCAAAAATGGCATCACATTTATTTGATAGAAAGTAAACCCATGTAAATCTAGAGAAATCATCAATTATAACAAAAGTGTAAAGCTTACCGCCAAGACAAGTGACTCTACTAGGACCAATAAATCTATATAAATTAATTGCAAGGTCTAGAAGTGCTTACATCATTGATGGATTTAAATGTTGACATAGTTGTCTTGTTCTCTTCCTAATCTGAACATACAATGTATCTCTTGAAGGAAATTTTTGGGAGTCCTTTTACCAGTTTCTTAGTTGAGCCTTGAGATAGTATCCATGTTAGCATGTCCTACCCTCATATGCCATAGCCAGCTTTCATCTTAATAGGCTACTAGGCACTTACCTGCACTGTTAGTACTTTCTAAAAGGAAAACGTATATATTGTCTTCCCGAATCCCTTCATATACGAGATTACTAGTAGGCATTTAGAGTATTTATCTTTCACAAAGTTGATACCATAACCTTTATCTGCTAAATGACTAATGCTCAACAGGTTATGTTTCAATTCTATGACTAGACAAACGTATTTTATTTCTGGGTAAGGAAATATCAACACTACCATTACTAATAATGTTACTTCTAAGATTATTAACAAAGAAAATATATCCTTCTCTCTTCATCGATAGTATAGCGAATAAGGATGCATCATCTGTCATGTGTCACGAGCATCCGCTATCGAGGATCCATTTCTTTTAGCATTAGAGGGTTGAAGGTCCACCTACAAAACGAGTATATGTAACCTTTGATACCCATTTCTTCAAGGGTCTAGCTTGATTAGTTTTAGGAATCCAAGTATGCATATTTGTGTCAACTAATTTTCTGGCTCTATAATACTGTGATATGTGCCTATGTTTACCATAATATGTGCATGTAATTTTTGAAGTAGTGTTGTTTGTTTCTGTATTGACATACTTTTTTGTTCTTCTTGAAAACCTACATGTGAAAGCATAGTTATGAGAAACGTGTTGCGTATGTGTTTTCTTTGGTTTGGTCCTTTGTAGTACCTGCATAGTAATATGACTAACCTTAGGCTGTGTAATAGGGGTGACCTGTTTGCCTAATTTGATCTCCAATTATTTAGAGATCACACAAGACTCATCGAATATGGCACTCATATCTATGAGTCTCTTTGAAGTGACCAAGTGTCTCTTCTTCTCTATGTCATACAGTCCTTGCACTTTGACATAGTATCTTTCTTTATTTTCTATAGCGAGGATAGCCTCATGATAGTCCAATCTAATCTTAGCTATCTCCTCTGTGTTACCGTAGTAGACGTCTCTTTGATATCTTAAAAAATATTAGACAGCCTTGCACTTCGGTTGTGTATTCCTTAATCTTTTTGCGAGACTGCTTATACTTGTCCAATACGTTTCTGTGTTGTTTAAGTAGTTCACTGAAGACATCTTTTAGCTGGTCAAATATAAAATAATCGTTAAGAAGGTTTTCTGATACCTTTTCATATGCTATCAGGCAAACACTTGCACTGCTATTGGCTCTATCCTCCTCTTCTGATTAACTGGCATTACTTTCGTATATGATGCTGGTGTTTGCATACTTTCGACCAGTTGTTGCTTTCCTGCTTGATCTTGATCGATCATAAGGATTACTTTTCTCTATTAGTAGAAAGTAATGTGCCCTGACTTCTTGCATCCGAAGCAGATAGTATCTTCTTTGTTGCTTTCATGGATATCCTTCTTCTTTCAGCTTGATCGCTCAAACTTTAAGAATTTTTTGAAGTTCTTGACCCGTAGGGCTTGTTCATTACCATCAGAATCTTCATCAAAAGTATCATTACATTAGACTCTTCTGGCTGGGCTTTAAAGGCGATAGATTTTTCTTTGGGGGTTGCTTTTCAAAGTCTTGCAAATCCAGCTCATGGGTCATGAGCTTGTCCATAAGTATCTCCAATATCATCGTGGTGAGGTCGTTTCGTTTCCTTCTATGATCATGGTGGCCTTCGTGTTCTATTTCTTGGTTAGAACCTGTAGTACCATCCTGATCTTTTTGTGGTTGCTGTAATCCTTTCCAAATGATTATAGAGGATTAGTAATATCTAGGAAATTAGTGAGCATCTGTGTAATTGATTCACCAATTTTTATCCTGAATGCATCGTATTCTTGTGTCAATCTATTGATCTTGGATTCCTTCATTTGGAAAGTTTCTTTATGAGTTGCCTCAAGAAGTCTCTAAATCTTATTTAGATGTGGCACAAGTAGATACGTGATTGAACTCAATTTTACCAATTTCACAGGATAGTGCATTGATGGCTCCTATGTCTAGACTAGCCTGTGTCTTTTCATGCTCAGTATACTTATCATAGGACTTGTCTACTAGAACACCATCAATCACTGTTCTAGGCGGTTTCTTATAACCGTCTATAACTATCAACCAAAGATCGAAGTCCAGTAACTTAAGAAACAAACTTATTCGTGTTTTCCAATATGTATAGTTTGTTCCATCAAATAGTACAGGTCATTTTGTGGATTGCCCTTCATCGTTGAATATAGATTTAAGGCTGTCATATATACTCTCTAGGTGGTTATTTATGTGTATAACCTGCTCTTATACCAATTATTGGACCGTTGAGCACCTCAAATATAGGTAAGAGCAGAGGAATATCAATATATGAATTGCAGTAAAAATAAAGAGTTAAGAAGAACCAAACTTAGTAACACAACGATATATACTGGTATCCCTTTTGGAGGACTAGTCTAGTCTCGAGTACTCTTACTCGATGTTAATCCACTATGGCACAAGCTTTAACTGAGTGCTTGCAACTCTTACAACACCGTGCTTGGGGACAAGTGCACGACCTACTTCAACAACACCGTGCTTGGCGATAAGTGCACGATTGACTCTTGAAGGTGTTTGAAAATGGGAACGTTTTCTGAGATAGCCTCCAATACAACTCTTTGAACCAGACTCTAGATTGAACTAAAACTGATACTGGCTCGGATAAGAGTAGTATAGGCAAAATATGATAGTGTATAGCTAGTAGAAAAACACAGAATACAGAGAAGAGAAAGTGAATGAGATATCTGAATTGTGAAAGTTCTTCTCTATTTATAGTATTTTTGTGGACCAAATTCGGGCAGAGTTCGGATGCAGAAATCTCGCATTCGAATGTTAGATACAAATATTCAGGAAGATCAAAAAACAACTTGACCTAACCGAACTCGGGCCGAGTTCTATCAGGGTTCAGACAGAAAAAATTTAGGCCATTTGGATAGATTTGGGGCTATTTTGTTTGTGGACTTTGTATATGAATTTCGGGACTTTTGATAGGAATTTTGATGGATAGGAAGGTTGTATTTTGTGTACTGAAAATAGCCAAGCTAGTACCAATCCGATCAATCTTACATACTTTCTTAGACACAAATAAAGATAAAAATACAAAAGAAAGATGTAAAAAGTCTTGATCTCGATTCCGTCAATTTTCGTTCGTGATGATGACGAGATGTTTTTAACAACAGGTGCAGACATCCTGATTTAACACCTGTTGCTGTGTATATTTTACGTATCGACTAAAGTTGACGTTGATTATCAAAATCAGGTACAATCACGACCAGTGGGCCAATACACATGTTTCGACTGCAGGAGTTGCTCCGACCACTTCTTTCGTTTATGTGGTAGTTTCACCTACTTTTGGTGGTGCTCCTCCTTTAGTTCAGAGGACAGTCCCAGAGGTTGTTGTGGGTGTTCCTCCTCCTCTAGTGCAGCAGATTGTTCTATTTGTTCCCGTATATATTCCTCGTCCACCTCCAATGTCGACTGATATGCTACAGATGTTCGCTCTATTCAGGAAGATGTTGGAGGCCCAAAGGGCTCAGTATGAGGCACATCAGAGGCAGGCGGACGTGATGCGACAGGGCACCGAGAGCACTCACCAGCTTGCTTTAGCTACAATAGAGTTGGGAGCTCCAGCTCAGTAGCAGGTTATCCAGCTTAGGCTGGGTAACAACCAGGACTCTAAGAAGTTGGGACCTCGAGACTTTAGAAGGACAAAGGGTATCATTTATGCTGATGACTGGCTCGAGGATATTGAGCGTCTTATGAGGATGTCCTATCTCGCTGAGGACTTGAAGGTTAAGACAGTAGGCTTCAGTTGTTGGATATCGCTCGTAGTTTGTTAAAAAATAGACCAATTCTTATTGGAGATTGTCAGTCCTAGGAGGTTTTCAGGGACCTTTTCAAGAAAAAGTTCTTTACTCCTACTGATTGATTAGACCTGGCTAGGCATTTCTAGAACTGTCATTAGGAAGGCATGTCAGTGGAGGAGTAAGCCACAGAATTCGACAGGCTAAGCTGCTATGCAGAGTACATGGTGCGAGATCTGGAGATCAGGGCGAGTCGCTTCAGGGAGGGTCTAAACTGGGAAGTTAAGATCCTCATTACGTCTCTTTACGAGACTTATGTGGAGATCCTTGAGAAGGCACACAAGGTTGAGCAGGAGTTGGCTTGAAGCCCAAGAGGGACTATGATTTCTTCATGATGGCTGGTAGCAGTATGGGACCTACTAAGTGTCCCCATGTTCAGTATGAGTTTTCTAAGCCTCTGCTGGAGTACAACCCACCACCTAGAGTTTCTGTTCAGCAGGTCCAAGATCAGCCTCAGGGACAGACTCAGCGGACTCCCACTTATGCCTTCTGTAGAAAGTCTGGACATACTTGAAAAAACTTCTGGAAGAGGCTCGGAGTATGCTTTAACTATAGAATGGATGGACAACATGTGAGAGATTATCTTCTAGCCCATCCAACCCTATGTATAGCCCAGACCGTAGGGGTCTAACTAGGCTATGTATAGCGCCACAAATTACCCCGCACCTGCATAGGAATTCACCCCAGCAGCGCATGGCTTTTGCAATGACGATCGAGGAGGCCGATGCTACAGGTGATGGATTAGTATATTTTGTTTTGTTTTATTTTGTTCCGTCCTTCTTCTTTCAACCATTGTTTGAGTGTTTTTTTAGTACCTTATAGATTGCCTTATGCTATAGTTGGTTAGTATAATTCGAAGACAATCCTGATTAAGACTGCAATATCATGAAAGTAATAGCCTAACTATAACGCCTGTAGTTCGTATTACGTATTTTGTTATACGTGTACATAATCTCGGACCTGTATATAGACTTGTCCTGACTGGCTAGTCTTGAGTTTGCATTGGCATGGGTTAGTTAGCATTTTCTGGTTCATGTGGTTTATCCTGGCCTTGGCCTGTATTGGGTTCGGCTTGGTTGGGCTCGGTTTGGGTTGATATGCAAACCCCTATCTACCACCCTCCATCATTTATTAATCCCAACAACCCATTCTCTCTCTTCGTTCACTTCTTCATTTACTCTTCTCCTTCCTCCATTAACTCTCTCCACCGACCAGAGAGAGAGGCTTAGGCAAGTGCAACTTGCTTCATGGAGGAACTCAGATTTTGTTGTTCCATTGTCTTCCTCATGAGATTCTAAGTCACTTTAGTATTTAGCATTTTCGAATTCCATGGCTCATTTCATGTAGATCTAAGTTTTAGCATTTTTGATCTTCATGGTTTTGATCTTCATGGTTTTGATCTTCATGGTTTTGAACTCTTGAGCTTTTACGCCTGCTTATACCGGCCTTGGAAAGAAGATCAAGTTTTATGCACAAGTTCTAACGTGTTAGCGTAGTGTTTAGCTTTTACGCCCATATTTTATGTGCCAGCATTTCATTTACCCCTTTTACGCCCATGTTTACGTATCAGCGTGTTATTTCAGCCTTTTATGCACACGCATTTGTGTGCCAGCATATTCCGTTCTACGCTGAGTTCATTCGATTTTACGCTCGGGGCCCTCCCGTTTGCGTAAAATCGTGCTCGCATAAAACTCTGGCTTGAGCAGACTCTCGTGTGCGTAAAATCTTGCTCGATTGCTTCACTCGCATAAAGTTTCACCCGCGTAGAGTTTTACTCGCGTAGAGTTTCACTCACGTAGAGCCTCGCTTGCCTACGGCTTGCTAGCGTAAAGCCCTGGCTCGCGTAAAATCCCACCCGTGTGCACCCTTGCTAGCGTAGAGCTATCTCACCTTGCTCTTGCTATGCGTATAGCCACTTTTATGCTTTAGGCCCCTTGGCCTAGCGTAGTAGTGCGCGCGTAAAGACTTGAGTCCCTATGGTGTACACCTTTACCCTTTTATATCCTCACGCTTTTTTGTCATAACTTGCTAATCACGAATTTACTTAATATGTATGAAATAATAATTGTACACGGCATGGTATAAAGTTGACATGACATGACATGACTTGACAAGCAAGCATGATGGGAACTATTGAAAGCTGTTGCGACGGCTAGCATGACATGACAAGAATGATTGACCTGGACACCGTGGACGATTGTGTTTGTACAAATGAACCAGTATTGTCTTACATCATGTCTAGGGCAGGGACCCCTGAGTACCACGGTCAGGGGGCACCTACTGAAATTGACTAAGGCTAATAACTAGAATAATCCAGTAGTCATGAAGAGATTTCCCAGCTACAGGCAATCCCGTTATCTGGGTGCCCCATCATGGGATTTGTAGCCTGCCGTTGAGTAGGGCACATTTCCAGCACACTGTCATGTATTGCACCCACCAAGCTACTTAAGGGTAAATGCATTTCTTGGACGATGTACCAACATGAATTCAATCCCCTAATTGCGTCTGGATAACCTGGATGGTCTGCAGGGCTTGTGGCTGTTGGAATAATCTTATTGCATCTTGCTAGTAACTAGGCCTGTGATAACCCTAGTTAGTTAAAGTATCAAGCCATACTTGTTTGCTTGGCCGTGAATGTTGGATGGAGTGTAAGTCTTGTCCTGTCCCGGTACCTGGTTACTTCAATAACATGATTATTTATGCTTACCTTCACAATAATGATCAGGGGCCAAGTTTTGTTCAGGCGAAGGGTTACAACCCCGGTCCTTATTTGGTTTAAGGGTTGTAACCTGGATCCCGGAGCAGTTCTGTGTTCTCTCTTCGTTTATTGTCTTATTGTACCCCACGTCATGATCGTCATGTTTTACTTTATCAACAAGAATTTGCGACGGGTTTCTATTCAGGTGAAGGGTTACAACCCCTGTCCTTGTTTGGTTTAAGGGTTACGACCTGGCTACCTGAATAGTTTCCTCGCACTCAATTCACTGTTGTTGGCTCTGTTATTATCAGTTTTCCTTATATATAATTATCTTTAATATCTATTTATTATATGCTGGTTTTAGTTCCTAAGTGAAGCCTCCTTTGTGGCACTTGCTCTTTCTGGGGTCTGACCCAACTGGTTTTGTATGGACAGATATCGGAGCAGCTCCAGAGGATCTACCTACCTTCCAGCCAGATGGTGACCACCTGGCGTAACCCTGGCAACGAGTGGGTTCTTTTGTTCTTCTACTTTATTGTATAAATATTCTTTTGAGGCGTTTAGCCGATGAGCACGTGTTAGCTCGATTGTACTTTACTTACTGTCTACCTACGGGCTGTAACATGATTGACAAATCCTAGGGTTGATCATGTATGACTGAAACTCTTACTAGTCTTGACATTTTATACGACTAGCTTCATGATCATCCAAATATGTAATGTATGGGACGCCTTACTTTTGTATATTTGGTGCTCTGACATCTTGTAACTGTTATTACTTGCTTAAGATTGAGACGATAGGCTTGTTCATGACCTTAAGAGACTGATGGCTTATAGTTAGACCCTCATGTATCTAGACAGCCGTGACTGTATAGCAAGGTGGGTTGCACTTCAATATACGTAGCTGGCTATGTTCGCCCCCGCTCTCCAGTATTCTGGTTCTGGGGTGTTACATGGTTTAAGTGGTAGCCCATACAGGTCTTGTAAATCAAGATATATGAGGATTTACCGAATAGATGTCTCAATCAGCACTCGCCCTTGATCTCTGCTCGTATCCTCTAAATCCCTGGATTCTTGACCTGATCACATGCTTGTATCTTTGATCTGTCATGGTCCTTCCTTATTGTTCCTTATGTCGTCTTCTTCAGCGGCATTGTTCCTGGTCCTACCGATCGGCAAGGTGGAGCACCTCCCGTGGACCAGCAGCAACCTGGAGATCAAGCCCAGCATTCAGGAGTAGCCTCCAGAGTCATGCCTACTGGGGGTCAAGAGCCACCAGTTCATCCCGTCCAGCCTGCAGAGCCTGATGATGGCACCTTGGTGGGTCTCATCAGGACATTGTTAACTTCTCAAGATCGTCGAGGCGATGCATTGTACTAGGCAGTGACAAATGCTCTGACCCGTGGAGGTCATCCAGGTTACAGTACGGCCAACAGCTTCAAGCGTTTGAACCCTCCCTTCTTCGATGGTAGCGAAGATGCAATTATCGCAGACGCTTGGCTTCAGGATACAGAAGTGATTCTAGAAGCAACCAGGACTCCAGAAGACGAGAAGGTGGCCGTGGTGTGCCTGCAGTTATTGGATCTAGCCCGCAGCTGGTGGACTGCACAGGCCGTTGGATTAGTGGCACCTATTGCTTGGGCAGTATTTCGAAAGAGATTCCAGACCAAGTATTTTGATACTGTAGCTCGGTATGATCTACAAACGAGGTTCACCAATTTGAAGCAGATGGACAGGACGGTCGACGGGTATGCGGCCAATTTTTTGAGGCTTAGTCGGTTTGCTTCCACCTTGGTGGCAACCGAGTTCGACAGAGCTCATCGGTTCCAGCAGGGACTCCACCTGGGGATTTTATTAGTAGTAGAGCAGTTTGAGCATCAGACTTTTGATGCAGTATTGAGAGCAGCTAGGAAGCATGAGTATACCTCCCAGAGGATCGTAGACAGGACCGGGGGTCGGAAGCGATCCTACAGCCAGATGAATCAGTCTTCAGCACCAGCCCCGGTAGCTAGGGCTTCGACCATTGGAGCTCCGAGGCGGGCGACCTCAGTGACGTCGGTTCAGCATTCGACCCCGACGTACCCTCAGCAGCAGAAGCAGAAACACTCTTCCGCAGTGGGTTGTTCACACTACGGGAAGCCAGGACATGTGGTATCAGAGTGTCACAGAGCACAGGGGTTGTGCTTGGCTTGTGGTGCCCCGGACCACAGGGTTGGGAACTGCCCGAACAGGGGGAGTTCATCTTCATCAACCTTCTTTAGTCCCTCGGTTAGGGTACCAGTTCCAGTATCAGTCCAGCAATAGCAGCAGTAGTACCCGTTTCCGAGGCCCTTACCGCCTCAGGCCCAGGCATTCCAACAGCAGAGACCGTAGCAGTATGCCCAAGTCCAAGCTCAGACCCAGAATCGCCAGAGAGGTTTTCAGCAGAGGGGACCTGCACCCAGAGGACATGGTCAAGTGCTGGCCTTGACCATGGGAGAAGAAGGATTGGCACCAGGTGAGGTAGTGGTAGGTACTATTCTCGTCAACACCTTTCCGACTTCAGTGTTATTTGATTCTGGTGCATCGCATTCATTCATGTCTGCACGATTCGCGACACGGATAGGACTGGAGCCCGAGTCATTATCAGTAAGGCTCAATATACTTACTAGTAATGGACTTGTGGGAGTAGATAGAGTATTTTCCTCGTGTCGGATCATAGTTAGCGGTAGAGAATTCCCCGCTAGATTGATAAAATTCCCGATGGTCGATTATGATATGGTCTTAGGGATGGATTGGTTGAGGAACCAGTATGCTAGGATAGACTGCCATATTAGCAGGGTTGTGTTTAGCATTCCAGGCGAGCCAGAGTTTTCCTTTTCCCGAGGCGAAGTTGAACCTTCTCCTCCAGTATTGCGGATGGCAGTAGCAGCAGTGAAGTTACCCCGAATAGTTGAAGAGTTTCCAGATGTTTTCCAAGAAGAGCTTCCAGGAATGCCGCTAGAGCGAGATATCGAGTTCACCATAGACTTGATCCCAGGGATAGCCCCAGTGTCAGAAAGAGTCTACAGGATGACACCGTCAGAGTTAGAGATATTGTATATGATGATTGAAGAACTCAGAACCAAGGGATTCATTCATGCTAGTGGATCGCCTTGGGGAGCCCCAATGCTTTTTGTGAAAAAGAATGATGGTACGTCCAGGTTATGTGTAGATTATCGTACCTTGAATTCAGTGATAATCGAGAACAGATACCCTCTTCCGAGGATAGATGACTTGTTTGATCAACTCAAGGGGGCAGCAGTATTCTCGAAGATCGACTTACGGTCAGGATACCATCAGATCAGAGTCAGAGAGCATGACATCCCGAAGACAGCTTTCAGATCTAGATATGGGCATTGGGAGTTCCTTGTTATGCCATTTGGAGCAACCAATGGCCGACCGTATTCATGGACCTCATGAATCGTATCTTCATGCCTTATTTGGATCAGTTTGTGATTGTGTTCATAGACGACATCCTAGTCTACAATAAGAGTGAAGCAGAGCATGAGCAGTATCTCAGAGTTGTCCTCCAGATTCTCAGAGAGCACCAGTTGTATGCCAAGTTCAGTAAATACGAGTTCTAGCTCGATCGTATTTCCTACTTAGGTTATATCATTACCAAAGGAGGAGTAAAAGTGGATCCCCAGAAGATAGTAGCCATTGAGACATGGCTAGTACCTAGCACAGTTGCAGAGGTTCACAGTTTTCTTGGCTTGGCCGGCTATTACCACCGATTTGTTTCAGACTTTGCTCAGATTTCAGCGTCATTGACCCAGTTGACCTGTAAGGATGTGTGGTTTGCTTGGACAGCAGAATGTTTGGATTCTTTTGAAAAGTTGAAGTGAGGTATGATGACGGCACCCATTCTCACGCTTCTAGATGGGACTGGAAGATTTTCAGTATATTATGATGCTTCAGGCAGAGGTTTAGGATGTGTTTTGATGCAGCATGGGAAGGTAATAGCTTATGTGTAACAACAACTTCGTGATCATGAGAGGAATTACCCAACCTATGATTTGGAGTTAGCAGCAGTAGTGTTTGCACTTAAGTTATGGAAGCACTACTTGTACGGGGATAGGGTAGAGATTTTCACCGATCACAAGAGCCTGAAGTATGTGTTCACTAAGAAGTATCTTAACATGCGTCAGAGGAGGTGGCTAGAGCTACTTGTGGATTATGATGTCAACCTGCAATATTATCTTGGGAAGGCCAACATTGTTGCGGATGCCTTGAGCAGGAGAGCTGAGGTTTATTTCCTCACAGCGCAACCAAAGTTATTAGTAGATCTTCAAAAGATGGGTATAGAAGTTGTCCTTCCTACTAATATGGCATTGATGACCAGTATGCAAGTTTAGTCCACTATAGTTGAGAGGATCCGGATGGCACAATCAACAGACTCCAAGCTTCAGCGGGTCAGAGCAGAGTGTGAGGTAGGACGAAGACCAGAGCTATCTATCCAGGAGGATGGTATACTTCGACATGTGAGGCATCTTTGTATACCTAGTGCTGATATCAGGCCGGAGATCATGGTAGAAGCTCACAGTTCATAATATTCTATTCATCCCGGTGGTACAAAGATGTACCGTGATATCCGTTAGCACTTTTGGTGGAATGTCATGAAGAAAGAGATAGCCCGGTTTGTCTCTCGATGTTTAGTTTGCCAACAAGTTAAAGCTGAACATCAGAGGCCAGCTGGACTTCTTCTGCCCTTGCCAATTTCAGAATGGAAGTGGGAGCATATAACCATAGATTTTGTAACTGGATTACCTAGGTCCCCGGCCGGTAGAGACGCTATTTGGGTTATTATAGACAGGCTCACGAAGGTGGCTCACTTTCTCCCATTTAGAGTTGGTCAGTCGACGGCTCAGCTAGCAGAGATGTACCTCAGATAGATCGTCAGACTTTACGGTGTACCAGTCAGTATCATCTCGGACAGAGACTCAAGGTTTACGTCGTACTTTTGACGTAGCCTGCAAGAGAGTTTGGGAACTCACCTCCAGTTCAGCTCAGCTTATCATTCGCAGACAGATGGTCAGTCGGAGCGTACCATACGAACTTTGGAAGATATGTTGCAGTCTTGTACACTCAACTTTGGTGGTTCGTGGGAGGATCACCTGCACCTGGTAGAGTTCTCGTACAACAATAGTTTCTAGGCCAATATCCAGATGGCACCATTTGAGGCATTGTATGGTAGGAAGTGCCGATCCCCGCTAGCATGGGACGATATTATAGAGAGGCAGATGCTCGGTCCGAAAATAATTGCTCAGACGGTTGAGGTGGTCAGGAGAGTTAGAGATCATCTTCGTGTCGCACAAGATCGCCAGCGTCATTGGGCCAATTTTTATCGGCGTCCCCTTCAGTTTTCTGTCGGCGACCATGTATTCCTGAAGAATTTGCCTAACTGTGGAGTCATTCGTTTTGGCGTACGAGAAAAGCTTAGTCCTAGGTATATAGGGCCGTTCGATATTCTGGAGCAAGTAGGTGATGTATCCTATTGTCTCGCTCTTCTGCCGTCGTTACGTGAGGTGCATGACGTGTTCCATGTATCCCAACTACGACGGTATATCCCAAACCCGAGCCGTATCCTGGATCATTCGGAATTGGTTGTTGGTACCAAACTTTCATATGAAGAGAGGCCCGTATCCATATTGGACCAGAGAGAGAAGATACTCAAGAGCAAGACTATCAAGTTAGTCTGTGTTACTTGGGGTCATCACTCTTTGGGTGAGTCAACATGGAAGCGTGAGGATGATATCCGAACGCGATATCCCGACATATTTGACTCGTAAGGTATAATGTCGTCCTTATGCCTTATGCTCTCAGTTCCTTGCTTGTATGATTGATTGCTTGATTGATTGCCTTGTTATAGCTTGTCTGTGATTAGTATAGCTTGTTCTTGCCTCTCTGGCCTCTTAATTAAATTCCGAGGACATAATTCTTTTAAGGTGGGTAGAGTTGTAACGCTTGTAGTTCATATTACGTATTTTGTTATACGTGTACATAATCTCGGACCTGTATATAGACTTATCCTGACTGTCTAGTCTTGAGTTTGCATTGGCATGGGTTAGTTAGCATTTCCTGGTTCATGTGGTTTATCCTGGCCTTGGCCTGCATTAGGTTCAGCTTGGTTGGGCTCGATTTGGGTTGATATGTAAACCCCTACCTACCACCCTCCATCATTTATTAATCCTAACAACCCATTCTCTCTATTCATTCACTTCTTCGTTTACCCTTCTCATTCCTCCATTAACTCTCTCCACCGACCAGAGAGAGAGGCTTAGGCAAGTGTAACTTGCTTCATGGAGGAACTCAGATTTTGTTGTTCCATTGTCTTCCTCATGAGATTCTAAGTCACTTTAGTATTTAGCATTTTCGAATTCCATGGCTCATTTCATGTAGATCTAAGTTTTAGCATTTTTGATCTTCATGGTTTTGATCTTCTAAAACTTGGTTGTTTCCGAAATGGAGAGTTCCATATAGTAGGGATTTTAATTTCACGCAAGTTTGGTTTTGGAATGGTTGGATTTTATTGAGTCTTGACCGGGATGTAGCTTTTCTTGAACTCTTGAGCTTTTATGCCTGCTTATACCGACATTGGGGAGAAAATAAAGTTTTACGCACACATTCTAACGTGTTAGCGTAGTGTTTAGCTTTTACGCCCACGTTTTACGTGCCAGCATATCATTTACCCCTTTTACGCCCACGTTTACGTGTCAGCGTGTTATTTCTGCCTTTTACGCACACGCATTTGCGTGCCAGCGTATTCCGTTCTACGCTGAGTTTATTCGAATTTACGCTCGGGCCCCTCCCGCTCGCGTAAAATCGTGCTCGCGTAAAACTCTGGCTTGAGCAGACTCTCGTGTGCGTAAAATCTTGCTCGAGTGTTTCATTCGCGTAGAGTTTCACTCGCATAGAGTTTTACTCGCGTAGAGTTTCAATCGCGTAGAGTTTCACTCGTGTAGAGCCTCGCTTGCCTACGACTTGCTAACGTAAAGCCCTGGCTCGCATAAAATCCTACCCGCGTGCACCCTTGCTCGCGTAGAGCTATCTCACCTTGCTCCTGCTATGTGTATAGCCACTTTTACGCTTTAGGCCCCTTAGCCTAGCGTAGTAGTGCGCGAGTAGAGACTTGACTCCCTATGGCGTACACCTTTACCCTTTTATATCCTTACGCTTTTTTGTCATAACTTGCTAATCACGAATTTACTTAATATGTATGAAATGATAATTGTACACGACATGGTATGAAATTGACATGGCATGACATGACTTGACAAGCAAGCATGATGGGAACTATTGAAAGCTATTACGACGGCTAGCATGACATGACAAAAATGAATTGACAAGAATGATAGACCTGGACACCGTGGACGTTTGTGTTTGTACAAATGAACCAGTATTGTCATGCATCATGTCTAGGGCAGGGACCCCTGAGTACCACGGTCAGGGGGCACCTACTGAAATTGGCTAAGGCTAATAACTAGAATAATCCAGTAGTCATGAAGAGATTTTCCAGCTACAGGCAATCCTGTTATCTGGGCGCCCCATCATGGGATCTGTAGCCTGCCGTTGAGTAGGGCACATTTCCAGCACACTGTTATGTGTTGCACCCACCAAGCTACTTAAGGGTACATACATTTCTTGGACGATGTAGCCACATGAATTCAATCCCCTAATTGCGTCTGGATAACCTAGATGGTCTGCAGGACTTATGGCTGATGGAATAATCTTATTATATCTTGCTAGTAACTAGGCCTGTGATAACCCTAGTTAGTTAAAGTATCAAGCCGTACTTGTTTGCTTGGCCGTGAATGTTGGATGGAGTCTAAGTCTTGTCCTGTCTCGGTACCTGGTTACTTCAATAACATGATTATTTATGCTTACTTCACAATAATGATCAGGGGCCAAGTTCTGTTCAAGCGAAGGGTTACAATCCCGGTCCTTGTTTGGTTTAAGGGTTGTAACCTGGATCCCGGAGCAGTTCTGTGTCCTCTCTTCGTTTATTGTCTTATTGTACCCTACGTCATGATCGTCATGTTTTACTTTATCAACAAGAATTTGAGACGAGTTTCTATTCAGGTGAAGGGTTACAACCCCGGTCCTTGTTTGGTTTAAGGGTTGCGACCTGGCTACCTGAATAGTTTCCTCGCACTCAATTCACTGTTGTTGGCTCTGTTATTATCAGTTTTCTTTATATATAATTATCTTTAATATCCATTTATTATATGTTGGTTTTAGTTCCTAAGTGAAGCCTCCTTTGTGGCACTTGCTCTTTCTGGGGTCTGACCCAGCTGGTTTTGTATGGCCAGATATCGGAGCAGTTCTAGAGGATCTACCTATCTTCCAGCCAGATGGTGACCACCAGGAGTAACCCTGGCGACGAGTGGGTTCTTTTGTTCTCCTACTTTGTTGTATAAATATTCTTTTGAGGCATTTAGCCGACGTGCACGTGTTAGCTCGATTGTACTTTACTTACTGTCTGCCTTAACATGATTGACAAATCCTAGGGTTGATCATGTATGACAGAAACTCTTGCTAGTCTTGACATTTTGTACGACTAGCTTCATGATCATCTAAATATATAATGTATGGGACGTCTTACTATTGTATATTTGGTGCTCTAACATCTTGTAACTGTTATTACTTGCTTGAGATTGAGACGATAGGCATGTTCATGACCTTAAGAGACTGATGGCTTTTAGTTAGTCCCTCATGTATCTAGACAGCCGTGACCGTATAGCGAGGTGGGTTGCACTTCAATATACGTAGCTGGTTATGTTCGCCCCCGCTCTCCAGTATTCTGGTTCTGGGGCGTTACACTAACCATGCAAGTTATTTTTCTAAATAAAATTGTATATTGTATGATTTTGGATGGGACTTCTGGGACCATGACTGATAGGGTTTGACCATAGCGAAGAGTATGATGGATCGATTATGACTGGCCCAAAGAGAGGTGGCGGTGTTAAATTTTGAGGACAAAATTTTTTTGGGGGTAGGATTGTAACTACCTAATTCTGGCAGAAGGGTATTTTTTTATTTCAAATAATTTTTGATAATTGTATTAGTGATGGTAATATTTATTTTATATATATTGGTTGTGTGCTCACTATTTAGATTAGACCATGTGATTAGTTGGTTAGTGAGCAAGCCGATTTATTAGACTTGTGTTAGTGGACCAATTAGACTGGACATGACAATAGAGTCCAATAATTAATATGACATAACACGTGAGCCTATACTTTGGACTAGGTCCAATTAGACTTATTACTCATGCCATTCATTAAATAGAGATTAGACTATTTACCAAAATAGGATTAGAAGCTTCTATGCATTAGTTAGCCTTCATGACAACCTTGGATGGTATATTAGATATTTCCCATTGACATGAGGATAGCCCTACATGGCCGGCCACATAAGAGGGTGAGCTCTCTCCCTCCCTCTCTCTTTCTTCATTTTATTTTGTGCCATTTTCATTCCAATTTGGTGTTCTTCCCCAAATTAATCCATCTCTCCACGAATTCTTCTCAATTCCACTCCAATACTCTTCCAATCCTCTTCATTCCCATCACTTAAAGGAGCCTAGGAGCTTGGTGGCTAGGAGTGCTAGAAGGGGAGGCCAATTGCTAGGAGTTCATTTCTAGATCGTATCCATTTGGCTTTGCATTGGGAATTCAACTCCCAATAGGTATACATCTCAATTTTCTCTCTAATTAGACTTTATTTGTGTAATTAGACCCTTATGAATTCACCCATGGACTAGGACTACCAATAGGAGAAAGAATTAGGCTTTAATGACCCTTTATGTGAAAGTTATATTGAGGTTTGTGCAAATTTTTGGGGGAATTCTGAGATTGGTGTACTAAGTATTTGTCATTTGGTAATCTAGATATATTTAGACTAGATTTGGTTGTGTGTGTCTAGATCTATGTCCACAATTAGAAACAAATAGGCCGTATCATGATACGGTAGGACACAGAGTCATTTTGGAATTTTTTCCCTCCGACACTTGTGGCACACATGTCCAATTCTTCATAATACTTTGCATTAGCTATAGATTGTTCTACTTAGGCTCTAATTTATGTTTTGGGCATGCTCATGTGATATGAAATGATTCGGACAAGGTTTGGTATAGGTATCTTGGGCGTATCACAAGAGTATCGTAGATTAGTGCGATACGAGGGTGATGCACACCAAGTGTTTGGGTTTTTGCATTCTTGAGATTGTCATGCATGTGTGTGCATTCATTAGTCATATATGTGCATGTTTTTCGTATAGCCTTGTTTGTGTATAATTCATATATGTGTGTATATATGTAGGCATAGATATTGTAACGCCCCAGTCCCAAAATATAAGGACTAAGTACATAGATATGCCAACTGTATACATACGAAGTATATTCCAATATATGGAACCATCGTACGAATGCATAAGCTGTAAAATGCAGTAAACCACGATACTAATCTCATCCACAAATAAAGAAGAAAAAATTTATAATAAACTCATGAACTATCACTTACAAATCGTTGGGCGGAGACAAATCCACTACCAACTAAAAAGAGAGAAATACATGATAACAAAATTTTGTCGAGCGATGCGAAGGCGATCCAAGTGCAATCACCTCGAAAGAAAAAAGGAACATGGCCTTGACTAGAGCACCTGCGAAAAGTCACAAACACACACCTGGAGAATTCACCAGGTCCTCAGTGGGATGTAACAAGATACATAAAGAACATGCCATATAAATACTGAATATAAAATATGCCACCAATAAAAGTAAGTGACAAGACATTAATAAGGTAACCTAACCGTACTAAAGTGAACATTCAGTTAAGAAACAATCCTTTCAACGCATGAGCCCTGGATGTAAATAGGATCGCAATAGTCCCCATATAGGGCACCAGGGGCCTACGTCCGTAACGTCCGAAGATCGTCAGAGGGCATCATGAGCAAGGGGGTACGTCCATAACGCTCTAGGAAACGTCAAAGGGTACCTGGAGCATTCGTCTCCGGAGGAGCGCACAGGTAATCAGGGAAGTGCAAAGAAGCCCATACGTCAGGTATTGTTCTCTCCACCCAATGCGCTTATTTAAGTCGCATCCACGACCATATACCTTTACTAATTGCTAAGTCTCCTAACATGCCTCTATTAGCAGTTAGCCCTAACGCATGCGCACGGGTGATCAGTCAACACGCAAGTACCTCTACATGCTACTCATCTCACGCATACTCGTGGTATAACTGTGTCAAGGTTTAAGTAATACACTACAGATGGTAGTCCCTTAACTCTAGGGCCATATGCAATCAAAGGATAATAACAAGGTACAGCTAATAATACTGAGCAGGCAGTAAATTAGGAACTGTAATAGTGGTACAACTAAAAGAACTGGAAATAATATACAGTGATATGCAATAAATAAAATGCAGACTAATTATAAACAGTAAATTATGGCAATGTATCTTGCCTGGTGTGTCGCCTAGGGTGGTACAATAATCCAACAAGTCCTGCTTTGCCCAATAGCTATATTCGATATGGAAGGATCCAAATTTACAAGAAAATAGGAAATATAATCAGTTATGATCAAGATTGACGTTAAATGAGAATTTGTTTAAGAATGGTACTCTTACTATATTTTTTTGAAAATGTTGATATTAGTTGAAAATATACTTTATTAGTGAAAAATATTTTATGTATAACAATTTGGAGATTATATCTCACTAGTCAAAATATTTTTTAGGGCTAGAAAACTCGAAGTTTATAAAATATACTTTTAGATTAAAAAAAAAACTATATTTCATATATGAAAATATTTAAGTAATTATTCAAGTAATATGAAGAAGCCTTTTTAGGCCAAAAACTATAACTTGTCGAATATATACATACATATATTTGATAAATACAAAAATATAAAATAAATATTTTGGTGCTACAACTAAATTTTTGTCACAATAAGTTTTTGTCAAGCTATATTTGAAAACACCATGAAGCAATATATTATGCTTTGGGCTAAACTCAAGTTCGAAATCAATAGGCAAAAAATAGTACTTATCTTTTATAAGATCAATAAATATTTAAGTAACACTAATAATTTATTAACAATGAAAATTGTGCTAATAACAAATAATTAGGAAGAAACATACTGAATACATCCATAAACATAACTTAATAATAATTAATAAATAAAATATAATCAATCAAAGGAAATAATCAAAAGGAAGGGAACAAACATACTTTTACAACTGTACTGTTGTTCTTTGCTTTTTATGTTGGAAGAAGAACCACATATATTAAAATAAAAAGAAGAAAATAAACCAATCCCGTTATCGGGATAGAGAGAACTATTGTTCTCTGATAAAGATGGAGGGAGATTTGAAGGATGAACGGTAAGAGAGGGGTTGCCAGCAGTCGACAGAAATGGTGGCGGTGCGTGCGTCCAGACTGAAAGAGGAGGTCGGCACGGCTCGGCCCAGTTCGTCGGTGGGGCAAGGGCGCGGCGGAGGAAAGTTTACTCGAGCGGAGCCGAGCGTGGCACTGGGGATGGTGGACCACCACGGAGCTGGACAACATACGACGGTTGGTGGCGGACACGTTCACCAACGTGCTCCGGCTCCGGCTTGGAGGGCCGCGGATCTGGAAGGAGAAGGCACCGGATGCGGTACTGATGGGGGCGGTGGCTCGGTCGTACACCCGGCTGTGGTCGGCTCCAGGTTCTCCGACGGAGAAAGCACGGCTGGTGGTGTTGATTTGGTGTGGTTTTGTGATGATGTTGGTGACAGAGAGTCTTTGGTGTTGGTGGTGTGCCCAGGGGCTGGATCAGTTCTGGGCGGTGGCAGTAGCGGGTTACCGCTGTCACGACAAGGAGGCATGGCACGCAAGGATGGTCGGGTCTTGGGTGTTTGGTAGTGGTGGTGGTAGATGGCTATGGTAGTGGCGAAGGTGGTTGGCGAGTTTGGGGCTGTGGTGTCGACCAAGGTGGTCGGGATGATGGCGGTGTTGGTCCTGGTTGGCTGGGCAAACGGGGGTGGTGCTGCCGGTGGACGTGGTGGTGATGGGCTGGAGTGGGGACGACAGGGAGTGGATGGTGTCTGTACACGTGTCCTGCGTAACACGGGACGGTCGGTGTCCGGGGTTGTCGGATACAAAAAAAATCATTGTAATTGTAAGGAAAAGATATAGTTGATGAGAAGCGCACACGGGCACGGACACGTTGCACGGAATTTTGGTTGTGATGGTGAATTGTGAAATTTGTGAGAAAAAGAGAACATGGAGCCTCTCCTTATATAGGAGGTGGTGCCCCTGGTTGGATATGGACTAGGATGATTTAAATCCCCATGTAGATATCACATTATTTAAACGATTTAAACTAATCTCAATCCAATCCAAAGCCGATTTGGATGAATCATACTTTTTAATTTAAAAGCCATTTAAAATAAGGTCAATAAAATCTTTTCTATTTTAAATTATCATATTTGATCCAATATTAACTCAGACAAAATCAAAATATCATTTTCATTAATAATAAAATATATAATAATAATTAATTTCGAAAATTATAATAATTATTTCAATACTTGATAGACATTTTTAATACGATGAATAAAATGGGTTTCGAAAAATCAATTTATACGTAAATTATATTTTCCATATTCATATGGGAAAAGAACATTTATATGAACATAGTTTTCTAACTCGCTAACAAAATAAGCTACCCTTCTTAAAATAATAAAATATGGTTTTTGAAATATCGGCACGACACCCTTTTAATATTTTAAAATATTACTCGCGTGTTAAAAAATATACTTCTCCTTATATAAAATCTATAAAGCATTTTTTTTCAAGAAATAATTCACACATATTCGCACTCGACGAGCCAATATGAATGCACCCTTGCGCGCGACGTACATATAAAAAAAAATCTATGCCAAAAAAAATAAATAAAATAAGAAAATAAATTTAGGGGGTTTACATCCTACCAACTTAAAAGAATTTCGTTCTCGAAATTTAGGAATAATTAGGGTAGTTAGGCTTAAGTAGATAGAAGCAGTTTAATCAATAAGAATTTGATTCATATTGAACGAAAAGGCAATCAATTGTTTGACGAGAAGGGAACGACATTTCAACGACAATAAGTCATTTATTAGGAAAAGAAAATTCAATAGTTCTAATATGATCATGTGTATGACAACCCCTTAGTGTCTATAATCCATCATTCATTATCCTTTGTGCAAGCTCCCAATTAGTTAATAGTTTCCAATATAAATTTTGATCACTAGATCAATATCCTCGATTCAAACTTTCTGTGTACGTTTTCAGTATCGTTATAATCTCAAATCGTCCTTACCAATTAGTCATATTAACCTTTTCAATTTATTTTGTCCGCAGTTTTATATTCCATCTTTATTTTCTTCTTTACTTCGATCATTTACCACAATTTTTTTTAATTTTTTTTGAATTCCAAAATGTATACATATATCTAATTCCGATGTTTCACAAGGAGAATTCAACAAGTTCAACAAGTTCAACTCTAATGAATCTCTAATATACCTTCCCAACATATCTATATATATAAATATTTTACTCAAAATAGATTTCCTCGTTCCTAATCTCTTCCAAAAGTAGGTAGTCGATATTTAGTCAAAAATGAATCAACATTCTTTGTAGAAAATTTGTACTTACCACAAAATAAAATATCCCTTCAATATTTGTGGATCATATCTTCATAACACCATCATAATTGAATTTTTTTTCAACCTTTTAATCCATTAGTCGAAGATCAATTCAAAGTTACTTCAATATGAAATTATGTCTAAAATCTTAAAAATTTGATAAGTCCAACTTCCAATTTAATTAATCTCTAATACTCTTCTTTCGACATATTTTCTCTCAAGCTAATTTTCCCATGCAAAATTTTTCTTTTAAGAACTTACATAAATTTTTTTCTTCACTCAATTTAGTCAAGAGTAAATCAACTCACCTTAATATGACCTCTATATTTACAATCATAACATAGTTAAATTCTTAATCATTAAGGGTTTAAGAAATTACACTATTGTTGAATTCTTCAAACACTCTATTTATCATCTCATAAAATAAAGACTCAATTTATCGAACAAGAATCTGCTCTACCTTGATCATAAAAGATACTCCGCCTCATAGGTTTTGCCGCAAGATTTCACTTATGCATACTCAATCATCTTATTCAACTTTACAGCTACCTTTCTCTAGGGATTTTCTAATCTAACCTCTTTCCAACCAAAGGATGTCATGATCAAATTCATCTTCGAGCAAGGAAATCATAAAATAAGCAAAATTGCATCAACCACAGAGGAATCAAGGTGAAATATGACGAGCAATTTAGTGAGGAGGGAGAAGGAACGGTTGCTAATATTGCATGTAAGGTAAAAGGTGTTATGGGTCTAAGTAAATCAAGATAATAAAAGAACAAGGGTCAAGCAATCAAGATAAAATACAAAGTTAAGCATTTAAGGAATTAAGTAGATCACAATCATTTATTGGGTCGAAAGATTTGAGTCGAGGTGGAGTCCATATCTGCAGTCAAAAGTATATCTGTACCATGGTAAAGGTTATAGTTTAGTCTTTTTGACTCGAAAGTCGCATCATAAAAATAGAGTACAAGGGGGCGCGTTTTAGTGGGACATGATATATCTACATAAAGGTGGGCTCATCTAGGTCTTGCATATGATATTTGTTGGAAGGAAAAGTCTAGCGTTGTGCTCCAAATATCAAAGTCACTATAGGGGACACCAAATGATCAAAATAGAAAGTGGGTTTTCATGAGGTACTAATTAATGCACAAAAATAAAAGGTTAAAGCATAAAATAAAGATAATTAAGGGAACCTCTTAGATCAAGGAAAAATAAGTTTGAGACACAGTTTCTAGAGAGAACATAGTCTCTTAGATAAGGGAATGGTTAAGGGAATGATTCTAACAATTAGATGGTCACGATAAAAGATCTAGATTTGAGGGAAGGTTGAGCAAGTCAAAGTGAATATATAGTCACATGGCTTGGTCGATGACTAACTATACTTGTGTACATGCAATATCATAATCTTAGGTGGTATGACAACTAATGTGGGATGCTTCTATCTCATTAAGATGACCTTGCTTATTTCTTGGTTCATTATCATGGTAAGATTTGAATCTATAAATTCGAGCTCCTCAAAAGTCTCAAAAAAATTTCAATACGATCTACCAAAATTTCTTATCATCTTTAGGTCATAAGCCAAAATTTCAAACCACCCTTTAAACTCAAGATTTCATGAACCATAATTTTTTTTACCAAAATTTTTGATATCCATAATCACAATTTTAAACTCAAAATCTAAATAGATTTATAAGTCATCGATCATGGGACATAATTTAAACTTTGAAATTTTCCTCAAAGTCATTTTCATATCTTCCACGATATTTTAAACCAACTTTCTACTAGCATTTTTTCCACTAAAAGTTCGAATTCTAATAAACATATTAATCATAACTTGTACGACTCAATTAAATAATTCATACTGCCACATTTAAGGTTTAAGATTATTATATCTCTTCAAAGATGTATAGCTTTAGCCCAGTGATCATAATATTTTCCAAATACCTTCAAAATCCAAATTCAAAATCTAATAGATTTCTTTTTCCAATTGTATATAGATTCTCACTATCCACTTGTGTATACCACTAAAAATTCTAATATCCTTCGAAGGCGATAATATCGCTACTACCCAACTTGGAATTAGCTAATCCTTAAGATCATACAAAAATGCCTTTATAGCTCAAATATGACTTTAATGCATACTAACTGTCAATATAATTCTTCCAGCTATGTGTTTGACCTATGGGCATATACTAGTGTAGTCATCTTCCTAGCTGCTAATAAGCACAAAATAAAAGGTAAGGTTACGGTAGAAAGGAATCAAGTAAGATGCAAATCAAGGAAGGTGAACGAGAGTTCAAAATTTGAAGTCAAGAAAGGATGTCAAGTATGTAGATGAAATTCTAAACTCTAATCATATATGCAGGCTCATATCGATACAGTAACGTAGCCGAAGTGATAAACTAGACCTGCATGGGCCACCACAAAAATATGTAACGCCCCAGTCCCAAAATACAAGGACTAAGTATGTTGACATGCCAGCTGTATACATACGAAGTATATTCCAATATATGGAACCATCGTACGAATAAATAAGCTGTAAAATGCAGTAAACCACGATACTAATCTCATCCACAAATAAAGAAGAAAATTTTTACAATAAACTCATGAACTGTCATTTACAAATCGTTGGGCGGAGAAAAATCCACTACCAATTAAAAAGAAAGAAATACATGATAACGAAATTTTGTCGAGCGATGCGAAGGCGATCCAAGTGCAATCACCTTGGAAAAAGAAAGGAACATGGCCTTGACTAGAGCACCTACGGAAAGTCACAAACACATACTGGAGAATTCACCAGGTCCTCAGTGGGACGTAACAAGATACATAAAGAACATGCCATATAAATACTTAATATAAAATATGCCACTAATAAAAGTAAGTGACAAGACATTAGTAAGGTAAGCTAACCGTACTAAAGTGAACATGCAGCTAAGAAATAATCCTTTTGACGCATGAGCCCTGGGTGTAAATAGGATCGGCATAGACCCCATATAGGGCACCAGGGGCCTACGTCCGTAACATCCGAAGATCGTCAGAGGGCATCATGTGCAACGGGGTACGTCCATAATGCTCTGGGAAACGTCAGAGGGCACTTGGAGCTTGCGTCTCCGGAGGAGCGCACTGGTAATCAGGGAAGTACAAAGAAGCCCATACGTTAGGTATTGTTCTCCCCATCCAATGCTCTTATTTAAGTCGCATCCACGACCATATACCTCTACTAACTGCTAAGTCTCCTAATATGCCTCTATTAGCAGTTAGCCCTAACGCATGCGCATGGGTGATCAGCCAACACGCAAGTACCTCTACATGCTACTTATCTCACACATACTCGTGGTATAACCGTGTCAAGATTTAAGTAATACACTACAGATGGTTGTCCCTTAACTCTAGGGCCATATGCAATCAAAGGATAATAACAAAGTACAGCAAATACTACTGAGCAGGCAGTAAATCAGGAACTGTAATAATGGTACAGCTAAAAGAATTGGAAATAATACACAATAAATAAAATACAGACTAATTATTAACAGTAAATTATGGCAAGGTATCTTGCCTGGTGTGTCGCCTGGGTGGTGCAATAATCCAACAAGTCATGTTTTACCCAATAGCCATATTCGATGTGGAAGGGTCCGAATTTACAAGAAAATAGGAAATATAATCAGTTATGATCAAGATTGACGTTAAATGAGAATTTGTTAAAGAATGGTACTCTTACTATTTTTTTTGAAAATATTGATATTAGTTGAAAATATACTTTATTAGTTAAAAATATTTTATGTATAACAATTTGGAGATTATATCTTACTAGTCAAAATACTTTTTGGGGCTAGAAAACTCAAAGTTTATAAAATATACTTTTAGATAAAAAACTATATTTCATATATTAAAATATTTAAGTAATTATTCAAGAAATATTAAGAAGCCTTTTTTGGCCAAAAACTATAACTTGTCTAATATATACATACATATATTTGATAAATACAAAAATATAAAATAAATATTTTGGTGCTACAACTAAATTTTTGTCACAATAAATTTTGGTCAAGCTATATTTGAAAACACCATGAAGTAATATATTATGCTTTGGGCTAAACTCTAGTTTGAAATCAATAGGCGAAAAATAGTACCTATCTTTTATAAGATCAATAAATATTTAAGTAACACTAATAATTTATTAACAATGATAATTATGCTAATAATAAATAATTAGGAAAAAACATACTGAATACATCCATATGCATAAACTTAATAATAATTAATAAATAAAAATATAATCAATCAAAGGAAATAATCAAAAGAAAGGGGACAGACATGCTTTTACAACTGTACTGTTGTTCTCTGCTTTTTATGTTGGAAGAAGAATCACATATATTAAAATAAAAAGAAGAAACTAAACCAATCCCATTCTCGAAATAGACAGAAATATTGTTATCTGATAAAGATAGGGTGAGATTTGAAGGATGAGCGGTAAGAGAGGGGTTACCAGCAGTTGACGGAAATGGTGGTGGTGCGTGCGTCCAGACTGAAGGAGGAGGTTGGCACGGCTCAGCCCAGTTCGTCGGTGGGGCAAGGGCACGGCGGAGGAAAGTTTACTCGAGCGGAGCCGAGCGCGGCGCTGGTGATGGTGGACCACCACGGAGCTGGACAACATACGACGGTTGGTGGAGGACACGTTCACCAACGCGCGACGACTCCGACGTAGAGGGCCGCGGATCTGGATGGAGAAGGTGTCGGATGCGGTGCTGATGGGGACAGTGGCTCGGCCGTACACCCGGCTATGGTCGGCTCCAGGTTCTTCGGCGGAGAAAGCGCGGCTGGTGGTTTGGATTTGGTGTGGTTTTGTGATGATGTTGGTGACGAAGAGACTTTGGTGTTGGTCATGTGCCCAGGGGCTGGATCGGTTCTGGGCGGTGGTAGTAGCGGGTTGCCGCTGTCACGACAAGGAGGCGTGGCACGCAGGGGTGGTTGGGTCTTGGGTGTTTGGTAGTGGTGGTCGATGGCTGTGGTGGTGGCGAAGGTGGTTGGCAGGTTTAGGGCTGTGGTGTCGACCAAGGTGGTCGGGATGATGGCGGTGTTGGTCCTGGTTGGCCAGGCAAACAGGGGTGGTGCTGTCGGTGGACGTGGTGGTGATGGGCTGGAGTGGCTACGACAGGGAGTGGATGGAGTCTGTACACGTGTCCTGCGTAACACGGGATGGTCGGTGTCCGGGGTTGTCGGATACGAAGAAAATCATTGTAATTGTAAGGAAATGATATAGTGGATGAGGAGGGCACACGGGCACGGACACGTTGCACGAAATTTTGGTTGTGATGGTGAATTATGGAATTTATGAGAAAAAGAGAACATGGAGCTTCTCCTTATACAGGAGGTGGTGCTCCTGGTTGGATATAGACTAAGACGATTTAAATCCCCATGTAGATATCACATTATTTAATTCAAAACGATGTAAACTAATCTCAATCCAATCCAAAGCTGATCTAGATAAATCATACTTTTTAATTGAAAAGCCATTTAAAATAAGGTCAATAAAAATCTTTTCTATTTTAAATTACCATATTTGATCCAATATTAACTCAAACAAAATCAAAATATCATTTTCATTAATAAAATATATATAATAATAATTAATTTCGAAAATTATAATAATTATTTCAATACTTGATACACCTTTTTAATACCATGAATAAAATGAGTTTCGAAAAATCAATTTATGCGTAAATTATATTTTTCGTATTCTTATGGGAAAAGAACATTTATATGAACATAGTTTTCTAAATCGCTAAAAAAATAAACTAGCCTTCTTAAAATAATAAAACAGGGATTTTGAAATATCGACACGACGCCCTTTTAATATTTTAAAATATTACTCGCATGTTAAAAAAATATACTTCTCCTTATAAAAAAATCTATAAAACATTTTTTTCAAAAATATGTACCTTGCGCATATTCGCACTCGACGAGCCAATAAGAACGCACCTTTGCTCGCGACGTACAAATAAAAAAAAATCTATGCCAAAAAAAATTAGGAAGTAAATTTAGGGGGTTTACATCCTGCCCAACTTAAATGAATTTTGTCCTCGAAATTTAGGAATAATTAGGATAGGTAGGCTTAAGGAGATAGAAGCAGTTTAATCGATAAGAATTTGATTCATATTGAACGAAAAGGCAATCAATTGTTTGATGAGAAGGGAACGACATTTCAACTACAATAAGTCATTTATTAGGAAAAGAAAATTCAATTGTTCTAATATGATCCTGTGTATGACAACCCCTTAGTGTCTAAAATCTATTATTCATTATCCTTTGTGTAAGCTCCCAATTAGGTAATAGTTTCCAATATAAATTTTTATCACTAGATCAATATCCTCTATTCAAACTTTCAGTGCATATTTTTAGTATCGTTATAATCTCAAATCGTCCTTAGTAATTAGTCATATTAACCTTTTTAATTTGTTTTGTCCGCAATTTTATATTCCATCTTTATTTTCTTCTTTACTTCGATCATTTACCTCAAATTTTTTTTTTTGAATTCCAAAATGTATACATATATCTAATTCCGATGTTTCACAAGGAGAATTCAACAAGTTCAGCAAGTTCAACTCCAATGAATCTGTAATATACCTTTCCAACATATCTATATATATAAATATTTTCCTCAAAATAGATTTCCTCGTTCCTAATCTCTTCCAAAAGTAGGTAGTCGATATTTAGTCAAAAATGAATCAACATTCTTTGTAGAAAATTTGTACTTACCCCAAAATAAAATATCCCTTCAATATTTGTGGATCATATCTTCATAACACCATCATAATTCAAATTTTTTTTTCAACCTTTAATTTTAATCCATTAGTCGAATATCAATTCAAAGTTACTTCAATTTAAAATTATGTCTAAAATCTTAAAAATTTGATAAGTCCAACTTCCAATTTAAATAATCTCTAATACTCTTCTTCCTACATATTTTCTCTCCAGCTAATTTTCCCATGCAAAATTTTCCTTTTAAGAATTTACATAAAAAATTTCTTTACTCAATTTAGTCAAGAGTAAATCAATCTCACCTTAATATGACCTCTATATTTACAATCATACCATAGTTAAATTCTTAATCATTAAGGGTTTAAAAAATTACACTCTTCTTGAATTCTTCAAACAATCTATTTATCATCTCATAAAATAAAGACTCAATTTGTCGAACAAGAATCTACTCTCCCTTGATCATAAAATATACTCCGCCTCATAGGTTTTACCGCAAGATTTCATTTATGCATACTCAATCATCTTATTCAACTTTGCCGCTACCTTTCTCTAGGGATTTTCTAATCTAACCTCTTTACAACCAAAGGATGTCATGATCAAATTAATCTTCGAGCAAGGAAATCATAAAATGAACAAAATTGCATAAACCACGGAGGAATTAAGGTGAAATATGATGAGCAATTTAGTAAGAAGGGAGAAGTAAGGGTTGCTAATATTGCATGTAAGGTAAAAGGTATTATGGGTCTAAGTAAATCAAGATAATAAAGGACAAGGGTCAAGCAATCAAGATAAGACACAAAGATAAGCATTTAAGGAATTAAGTAGATCACAATCATTTATTGGGTCGAAAGATTTGAGTCGAGGTGGAGTCCATATCTGCAGTCAAAAGTATATCGATACCATGGTAAAGGTTATAGTTTAGTCTTTTTGACTCGAAAGTTGCATCATAAAAATAGAGTACAAGGGGACGTGTTTTAGAGGGACTTGATATATCTACATGAAGGTGGGCTCGTCTAGGTCTTGCATATGATATTTGTTGGAAGAAAAAGTCTAGCATTGTGTTCCAAATATCAAAGTCACTATAGGGGATACCAAATGATCAAAATAGAAAGTGGGTTTTCATGAGGTACTATTTAATGCTTAAAAATAAAAGGTTAAAGCATGAAATAAAGATAATTAACAGAATCTCGTAAATCAAGGTTTGGTCGCATGGCTTGGTCGATGACTAACTATACTTGTGTACATGCAATATCATAATCATAGATGGTATGACAACTAGTGTGGGATACTTCTATCTCATTAGGGTGACCTTGCTTGTTTCTTAGTTCTTTATCACGTTAAGATTTAAATCTATAAATTCGAGCTCCTCAAAAGTCTCATAAAATTTTCAATACGATCTACCAAAATTTCTTATCATCTTTAGGTCATAAGCCAAATCGTAACTAAAGTTTTCAAACTCGCTGATCAATCTCAAAATAAACCTTTATCATATCACTTAATAAAATTTTCACATGTAATATTATCAACCACCCTTTAAACTCAAGATTTCATGAACCATAATTTTTTTACCAAAATATTTGATATCCATAATCACAACTTTTAAACTCAAAATCTAAGTAGATTTATGAGTCATCGATCATAGGATATAATTTAAACTTTGAAATTGTCCTCAAAGTCGTTTTCATATCTTCCACGATATTTTAAACCAACTTTCTACTAGCATTATTTCCACTAAAAATTTGAATTCTAATAAACATATTAATCGTAACTTGTATGACTCAATTAAATAATTCATACTGCCACATTTAAGAATTAAGATTATTATATCTCTTCAAAGATGTATAGCTATAGCCCAATGATCATAATATTTTCCAAAGACCTTCAAAATCCAAATCCAAAATCTAATAGATTTCCTTTTCCAATTGTATATAGATTCTCACTATCCTCTTGTATATACCACTAAAAATTCTAATATCCTTCGAAGGCGATAATATCGCTACTACCCAACTTGGAATTTATTAATCCTTAAGATCATACAAAAATGCCTTTATAGCTCAAATATGACCTTAATGCATACTAACTGTCAATATAATCCTCTCAGCCATGTGTTTGACCTATGGGCATATACTAGTGTAGTCATCTTCCTAGCTGCTAATAAGCACAAAATAAAAGGTAAGGTTACGGTAGAAAGGAATCAAGCAAGATGCAAATCAAGAAAGTTGAACGAGAGTTCAAAATTTGAAGTCAAGAAAGGATGTCAAGTATGTGGATGAGATTCTAAACTCTAGTCCTATATGCAGGCTCACATCGGTACAGTAACGTAGCCGAAGTGATAAACTAGACCTACATGAGCCACCACAAAAACATGTAATGCCCCAGTCCCAAAATACAAGGACTAAGTATGTAGACATGCCAGCTGTATACATACAAAGTATATTCCAATATATAGAACCATCATACGAATACATTAGCTATAAAATGCAGTAAACCACGATACTAATCTCATCCACAAACAAAGAAGAAAGAATTTATAATAAACTCATGAACTGTCATTTACAAATCGTTGGGCGGAGACAAATCCACTACCAACTAAAAAGAAAGAAATACATGATAACAAAATTTTGTCGAGCGAGGCAAAGGCGATCCAAGTGCAATCACCTCAGAAGAAGAAAGGAACATGGCCTTGGCTAGAGCACCTGCGAAAAGTCATAAATACACACCTAGAGAATTTACTAGGTCCTCAGTGGGACGTAACAAGATACATAGAAAACATGCCACATAAATAATGAATATAAAATATGCCACCAATAAAAGTAAGTGACAAGACATTAGTAAGGTAACCTAACCGTACTAAAGTGAACATGCAGCTAAGAAATAATCCTTTCGACGCATGAGCCCTGGCTGTAAATAGGATCGGCATAGTCCCCTTATAGGGCACCAGGGGCCAACGTCCATAACATTCGAAGATCGTCAGAGGGCATCATGTGCAAGGGGGTACATCCATAATGCTCTGGGAAATGTCAGAGGGCACCTGGAGCCTGCGTCTCCGGAGGAGCGCACAGGTAATCAGGGAAGTGCAAAGAAGCCCATACGTCAGGTATTGTTCTCCCCATCCAATGCTGTTATTTAAGTCGCATCTACGGCCATATACCTCTACTAACTGCTAAGTCTCCTAACATGCCTCTATTAGCAGTTAGCCCTAATGCATTCGCATGGGTGATCAGCCAACACACAAGTACCTCTACATGCTACTCATCTTACACATACTCATGGTATAACTATGTCAAGATTTAAGTAATACACTACAGATGGTAGTCCCTTAACTCTAGGGCCATATGCAATCAAAAGATAATAACAAAGTACAGCTAATACTACTGAGCAGGCAGTAAATCAGTAACTGTAATAATGGTACAACTAAAAGAACTAGAAATAATACACAATAATATGCAATAAATAAAATACAGACTAATTATTTAATGTAAATTATGGCAAGGTATCTTGCCTGGTGTATCGCCTAGGTGGTGAAATAATCCAACAAGTCCTGGTTTATCCAATAGCCATATTCGATGTGGAAGGGTCCGAATTTACAAGAAAATAGGAAATATAATCAGTTATGATCACGATTGACGTTAAATGAGAATTTGTTTAAGAATGGTACTCTTACTATTTTTTTGAAAATATTAATATTAGTTGAAAATATACTTTATTAGTTAAAAATATTTTATGTATAACAATTTGGAGATTATAACTTACTAGTTAAAATACTTTTTGGGGCTAGAAAACTTGAAGTTTATAAATATACTTTTAGATAAAAAAAAAACTATATTTCATATATGAAAATATTTAAGTAATTATTCATGAAATATTAAGAAGCCTTTTTAGGCCAAAAACTATAACTTGTCTAATATATACATACATATATTTGATAAATACAAAAATATAAAATAAATATTTTGGTGCTACAACTAAATTTTTGTTACAATAACTTTTGGTCAAGCCATATTTGAATACACCATGAAGTAATATATTATGCTTTGGGCTAAACTCTAGTTTGAAATCAATAGGCAAAAAATAGTACCTATCTTTTATAAGATCAATAAATATTTAAGTAACACTAATAATTTATTAACAATGAAAATTGTGCTAATAATAAATAATTAGGAAGAAACATACTGAATACATCCATATACATAAACTTAATAATAATTAATAAATAAAAATATAATCAATCAAAGGAAATAATCAAATGGAAGGGGACAAACATACTGTAGAAATGAATAATTGATGAATTTTATTAATGGGCTACTTCCACTACTTATAGAGGGTCCATTCCCTCTTCATATTACATCTTTCGATGTGGGACTAAAGTCCCTTATTGGTTCTCAACACTTTTCCTCAAGATGGGCGATAGATATTAATCATCCCTATCTTGTACATAGCTTTGACAGACTCAATGAACTAAGACCTTTAGTCAGACAGTCTGCAACATGTTCTTCTGAGCGAACATGGTCAATCTTCAGTATCCCTTGTTCCAGCTTCTCCATGATGAAGAATCGATCGATCTCGATGTGCTTCGTTCTGTCGTGCTGAACTGGATTGTTAGCATACTTATTGCAGCTTGACTATCGCTAAAAAGATATAACGGTGCTACCTTGTCCAGCTTCAACTCTGTCGATAGTGCTCTCACCCACGACAACTCTGATACTCCCAGAGCCATTGCTCTGTATTCTGCTTCAGCTGACGACCGTGCTACCACTGACTGTTACTTGCTTTTCCATGAGACCAGGTTTCTTCCTATAAAAACACAGTACCCGTGGTAAACCTTCTGTCGTCTATGCAGCTCGCCCAGTCTGCATCAACGTATCCCTCAACTTCTATGCTTTCATTCTATTTGAACCATAGCCCTTTTCCCGGCATCCCTTTCAGATATCTTAAGATCTGAAACACTGCTTCCATATGACCCGTTCTTGGATCATGTATGTAGCGACTCACTATACTCACTACAAATAAGATATCAGGGCGAGTGTGTCCCAGATAAATCAATCTTTCTACAAGTCTTTGTTACCTTTCACGATCAACAAGCTTTCCTGCTTCTGCTTCTAACTTGCACTTCTGGTCAATTGGAGTGACTGCTGCTTTGCATCCCAGCATCCCTGTCTCCTTTAGCAGATCTAGTACGTATTTTATTTTCTTTGTGAGAGAATAATTCTTTGTTCGCCGTCACACACCTCGATACCCAGAAAGTACCTTATCGCTTCTAAATCTTTCACCTCAAACTCCTTCGCGAGTTTTGACTTTAGCTTAGTGATCTCGACTTCATCATCACCTGCGATTACTATATCATCCACATATACAGCATGTATAGTGATATGGCCTCTTATATGCTGAAAAAAGACTGTATGATCTGTATTTGTTTGATGGTATCCCATGCCTCTAACAGCCTTTCTGAATCTGTCAAACCAGGCTCGAGAAGATTGCTTGAGCCCGTATAATGACTTCTTTAGTTTACACACTTTACCATACGACATCCCTCCGTCTTATTCTGTCGCATAGCACCATAGCGGGGGTTCCATGTACACTTCTTCTTACAGTCCCCATGAAGAAAGGCATTCTTTACATCTAACTGGTATAGCTTCCACCCTAGTTTGCTGTAATGGAGACCAGAGTTCTTACCGTACTTATTTTTGCTACTGGGGCAAACGTCTCATCATAGTCGATGCCATATGATTATGTGTTTTTCGTAACCAACCTCGCCTTGTACCGCTCTACTTTTCCTTCTGGCATCTCCTTCACTGTGTACACCCATTTGTATCCTACAGCTTTCTTCCCTTTGGATAATGGAACCAGCTCCCATGTCTTATTTTTCTCTAGTGCCCCAAGTTCTTCCATCATTGTAGCTTTTCACCTTGGATATTTCTTTGCTTCCTGCCAACAATTAGGCAAAGAAGTAGAGTCTAACTATGCAATAAAGGCTCGATAATTCAGAGAAATGTCAGAATAAGACAAGAAGTTGGTAATGTCATGTTCATAATCATCATAACGACTAGGAGCCTTACTCGCATTGATGCAAGAAGATCTCCTTAAGGGAGAAATAGGTGGTGGAGAGATCATACCATCTAAGTCAGAGAGATCCGCATCAGAATCAGAGTGATTCGATACGGGGGCAACATCTTCAAGAGTTGGGGCAGGAGTAGACGAGGGACTTAGTACAGTAGGTAATGGGCTTGGTACAATAGGCGCTGGACACGACACAGTACTGGACTTCTGCTGTCTCCTTCTATAGACTTGGAGCTCCTTTTTCCTTGTCTGCTTTCCCCCTGCGTAACATATGTATTTTCTTCTTCATTCTCTGTATCGGAGTCACTGCTTTCTTCCCCTTTCGTCAAATTTTCTACGAACGGACACGGGACCGATCCGACTACAACTTTGGACTTATTATCTCCCCCTCACGTCTAACACCCTCTATGTTAGGTATGTCACCAAACGCTGAACCTTCTTCTGAACCATAGTATGGTTTCAGTTCTCTGAATGTAACGTCCATGCTTACAAACAGTTTCCCCTCGACTGGGCTCCAATATGCGTATCCTTTCTGAGTCGCTGTGTACCCGCTGAATATATACTTAACCGCTCTAGGATCTAGTTTGCCAACTCCTGGCTGATTATCTTGGACAAAACACTCACACCCAAATACTTTCGCTGGAACAGTGTACGTGGTTGCACCAGTAAGCATCTCCAACGGTGTCTTCCAGTCCAATACCTGAGATGGCATTCTGTTGATAAGATAAGAGGCTGTCAATATAGTCTGCCCCCGTAAGTGTTTCGGGACATTCATAGCCAGCATCATCGTCCGTGCGACCTCCAGCAGGTGCCCGTTCTTCCGTTCGGCCACACCATTTTGTACCGGTGTATAGGCACATAAAGTTTGATGTAGTATTCCATGAGTAGATAAATACTCAGCAACCCTCTTATTAGTATACTCCGTCCCATTGTCAGACCGAAAATACTTAATTTTAACGTTATATTGTGTTTCCACCCGGCGATGAAAATCCTGAAAAGCCTCAAGTATGTCACTTTTATTCTTTATGGTAGACCCAGGTCACGCGGGTATAACAGTCAATAAAAGTGACGAACCGTCTAAAATCGTTAATACCGATTGTAGGACAAGGGCCCCATACGTCCGAATGTATCATATAAAATATAGCATAACTTCTATTCACTGAGCTCACATACGAGCTCCTGGTATGTTTTTCCAACTCACATGTATTACAAAATAACTTCTCTTTATTAGCCCTTTGATATAACGGCAGATACATTCGACTAATAACTTTAAAGGAAGAATGCCCGACACGCTGGTGGTGGAGTAGTAATTCATCTTCGACACTGCGACGTGAAGCGTCCAGTTGTGTGTCTGCTACTAGAGATGCCAATGCTTTGTCCAGTCCGGTCCTGTCCAAGTACCACAGCCCTTTATGCCATGTGCCAGTCCCTAGTCGTCGTCTTGTCCCCTTCTCCTGAAAAGTTACCGTAGGAATGTCAAAGGAAACAATACAGTTTAGGTCAAGGATAATGGCACTAATGGATATAAGATTGACATGAAAAGATGAAGCATGTAAGACATTGGTGAGAGTGAGGGAAGGGGTGCATACGACAGTGCCTTTATCTATTACAGGTCTGGAGGTACCATCAGTAGTCTGAATGCTCTCCGGCGTCGGTAGGTGAGTATAGTCCTGGAACACACCGCGGGACCCCGTGACATGACGAGATGCCCCAGAGTCCATAATCCAACCTGGCTGATGGACAGATGCAAGAGCACGCGCAGGTATACCTGTGCTGGTTTGGGCAAAGCAAGTGATCTAATCCCCCGAGATAGATGAGCCCCAGGAGTAACTTGACTGTCGTCCGAACCCAGCTTCGTACCTCATAACCTCGCGATGAACTCCCTCTCAAGAGTGATTATTTCAGCTAATTGTTTGTCTCTCCCTTCTTCTGCCAGATTTGCTTTGTGTCCTCCAAAATAATTTTCCCTTCTACCAGCATATCCTCCTCTACCACCATGACGTCCTCCACGACGTCCTCCACGACCCCATCCGTGATCATCTGACTGACCTCACAGGGGTTTTGGATAAAATCTGATGTAATGTTCTGAGTCACCACAGTTGTGGCAAACACCACCCACAGCGGGAGGCTGATTGAAGGCGACAAGGGTAGACTTTTCAACAGCAGCTAGCTCTCCATGGAAGTAGCCCTTGTTGGGCACCAACTTCAATCGAGCTTCTTCTTGTGCCATGACAGCTATGGCTTCTTCTAAGGTTAGAAGCGTGGGTTGTCCGAGTAGTACATTCCTTCTCTGCTCAAACACAGGGTTGAGCCCCTTCAAGAACTTCATCATCTGCTGCCGCAAAATATACGCCTGGAACGTCTGAAAGTGCTTCACAAACACCGGTTCGACTTGTGCATCTTCCATTCCAAGAGGATTATAGTGATCCAGATCAGACCAGTACTTCTTCAACAGGGCTGCGTACTCAGAAATGGTACGTTCGTCTTGGGCCACCCTATCGAGTTTATCCTGTAGTTGGAAGACCCGTATAGGGTTGCCCGAGCCTGAGTACATATCCTTCAAAGTCTGCCATATATCAGCAGCACCCTCCATCGCCTCTACATTGCCCGACACCTGGTCGGTCAAGGAGGCTGTCAACCACCCAGCCACTAAATTGTTGACAATATCCCAAATAGCAAACTCCATTGAGAAGGGATCAGCGGGCGCCTTGGTTTGGACATTGACATACCCAACCAAGCCACGTCCCTTCAACGTCCGTATCGCCTGCCGTGACCATTTCAAGTAGTTAGACGTTCCTTCCAACTTTGTCTCCAGCTTTTCCAACTTCCCCATTTTGTAGGGTGACGGATCCACATCAGTATGGGTCACACCAGGGGTCACCTCGGTCAATCTCTTCGATAAGATATCATCAACCAAGGTATTCATCTCTTGTGTTGTCAGTTTTCCAACGATCGAATCTATGGCCTCTTCAACTGTATCTCTAGTCGTCGTCTTTATCGTCGGCTGCTAACTGCTGGTCGTCATCTTCGTCGGCATCTTCGTCGTCTTCTACTTTACGAATGCGCTATAAACATGGCCAATACCGGCGTGCGTATGTAAAATGAACACGTCAGGACATAGGAGAAAAAACGATCATCCTCCGTGTAGATCCCGATGTGAAGATCGGGAAAAGAAAAACAAATAAAGCATTTGTTCTTTCTAGACGGTGTAATCTAGGAACAGAGGGGGGCAAATAAAGCATTTAATATCCCTCTGTCTTTGAAATACACCATTTTTTTAAATACAAAAACTATACTTTTTTAATCAAAATAAAGCAACAAACATCAGATCATGTAGCATCTTAAAAACATAAATATCCAAATAATAAAACATCGAATTCTTCGTCTTGTCGGCCTTCTGCGCCGTCGTGGGTTGGTGGAGCCGGGAGGGGGCCAGCCCGGGGGCGCTGCTGGAGCCGGAGGGGGCAGGCGGGGGGGGGGGGGGGCACTGTTGAAGGCGGGGAGGGGGGCACTGCTGGAGCCGGGGGGCAGCCCGGCGGGGAGGGCGCTGCTGGAGCCGGGGGAGGGGATTTTTTTTTGGGAGAGGAAAGAGGGGTTTTTGGTTATGGCTCTGATAAGATGTAGAAATGAATAATTGATGAATTTTGTTGATGGGCTACTTCCACTACTTATAGAGGGTCCAACCCCACTTCATAATAAATCTTCTGATGTAGGACTAAAGTCCCTTATTGGTTCTCAACACATACTTTTACAACTGTACTGTTGTTCTTTGCTTTTTATGTTGGAAGAAGAACCACATATATTAAAATAAAAAAAAAACTAAACCAATCCCGTTCTCGGGATAGAGAGAACTATTGTTCTCTGATAAAGATGGGGTAAGATTTAAAGGATGAGCGGTAAAAGAGGGGTTACCAGCCGTCGACGAAAATGGTGGCGGTGCGTGCGTCCAGACTGAAGGAGGAGGTCGGCACGGCTCGGCCCAGTTCGTCGGTGGGGCAAGGGCGCGACGGAGGAAAGTTCACTCGAGCGGAGCTGAGCGCGGTGCTCGGGATGGTGGACCACCACGGAGCAGGACAACAAACGACGGTTGGTGGCGGACACATTCACCAATACGCGACGGCTCCGGCTTAGAGGGCCACGAATCTAGAAGGAGAAGGCACCGGATACGGTGCTGATGGGGGCGGTGGCTCGGCCGTACACCCGGCTGTGGTTGGCTCCAGGTTCTCCGACGGAGAAAGCGCAGCTAGTGGTGTAGATTTGGTGTGGTTTTGTGATGATGTTGGTGACGAAGAGTCTTTGGTGTTGGTGGTGTGCCCAGGGGCTGGATCGTTTCTGAGCTGTGGTAGTAGCGGGTTGCCACTGTCACGGCAAGGAGGCGTGGCACGTAGGGGTGGTCAGGTCTTTGGTGTTTGGTAGTGGTGGTAGTAGATGGATGTGGTGGTGGCGAAGGTGGTTGGCGGGTTTGGGGCTGTGGTGTCGACCAAGGTGGTCGAAATGATGGCGGTGTTAGTCCTGGTTGGCCGAGCAAACGGGGGTGGTGCTGCCGGTGGACGTGGTGGTGATGGGCTGGAGTGGCGACAACAGGGAGTGGATGAAGTCTGTACACGTGTCCTGCGTAACACGGGACGGTCGGTGTCCGAGGTTGTCGGATACGAAGAAAATTATTGTAATTGTAAGGAAAAGATATAGTGGATGAAGAGGGCACACGGGCACGGTCACGTTGCACGAAATTTTGGTTGTGATGGTGAATTATAGAATTTGTGAGAAAAAGAGAACATGGAGCCTCTCCTTATATAGGAGGTGGTGCTCCTGGTTGGATATGGACTAGGACGATTTAAATCCCCATTTAGATATCACATTATTTAATTCAAAACGATTTAAACTAATCTCAATCCAACCCAAAGCCGATCTAAATAAATCATACTTTTTAATTGAAAAGCCATTTAAAATAAGGTCAATAAAATCTTTTCTATTTTAAATTATCATATTTGATCCAATATTAACTCAAACAAAATCAAAATATCATTTTCACTAATAATGAAATATATAATGATAATTAATTTTGAAAATTATAATAATTATTTCAATATTTGATACACCTTTTTAATACCATGAATAAAATGAGTTTCAAAAAATCAATTTATACCTAAATTATATTTTCTGTATTCATATGGGAAAAGAACATTTATATGAACATAGTTTTCTAAATCGCTAAGAAAATAAACTAGCCATCTTAAAATAATAAAACAGGGTTTTTGAAATATCGGCATGACGCCCTTTTAATATTTTAAAATATTACTCGCATGTTAAAATAATATATATACTTCTCCTTATATAAAATCTATAAAACATTTTTTTCAAAAATATAGACCTCGCACATATTCGCACTCGACGAGCCAATAAGAACACACCCTTGCGCGCGACGTACAAAAAAAATCTATGCCAAAAGAAATTAGCAAATAAATTTAGGGGGTTTACATCCTACCCAACTTAAAAGAATTTCGTCCTCAAAATTTAGGAATAATTAGGATATGTAGGCTTAAGGAGATAGAAGCAGTTTAACCGATAAGAATTTGATTCATATAGAACGAAAAGGCAATCAATTGTTTGACGAGAAGGGAACGACATTTCAACGACAATAAGTCATTTATTAGGAAAAGAAAATTCAATAGTTCTAATACGATCATGTGTATGACAACCCCTTAGTGTCTATAATCCATCATTCATTATCCTTTGTGCAAGCTCCCTATTAGGTAATAGTTTCCAATATAAATTTTGATCACTAGATCAATATCCTCGATTCAAACTTTCAGTGCGCATTTTTAGTATCGTTATAATCTCAAATCGTCCTTACCAATTAGTCATATTAACCTTTTCAATTTATTTTGTCTGCAATTTTATATTCCATCTTTATTTTCTTCTTTACTTCGATCATTTACCTCCAATTTTTTTTTTGAATTCCAAAATGTATACATATATCTAATTTCGATGTTTCACAAGGAGAATTCAACAAGTTCAGCAAGTTCAACTCGAATGAATCTCTAATATACCTTCCCAATATATCTATATATAAATATTTTCCTTAAAATAGATTTCCTCGTTCCTAATCTCTTCCAAAAGTAGGTAGTCGATATTTAGTCAAAAATGAATCAACATTCTTTGTAGATAATTTGTACTTATGCCAAAATAAAATATCCCTTCAGTATTTACGGATCATATCTTCATAACACCATTATAATTGAATTTTTTCTAAACCTTTTAATCCATTAGTCAAAGATCAATTCAAAGTTACTTTAATATTAAATTATGTCTAAAATATTAAAAATTTGATAAGTCCAGCTTCTAATTTAAATAATCTCTAATACTCTTCTTCCTACATATTTTCTCTCAAGCTAATTTTCTCATGCAAATTTTCCTTTTAAGAATTTACATAAAAAAATTTCTTCACTCAATTTAGTCAAGAGTAAATCAATCTCACCTAAATATGACCTCTATATTTACAATCATACCATAGTTAAATTCATAATCATTAAGGGTTTAAGAAATTACACTATCCTTGAATTCTTCAAACACTCTATTTATCATCTCATAAAATAAAGACTCAATTTGTCGAACAAGAATCTACTCTCCCTTGATCATAAAATATACTCCGTCTCATAGGTTTTACCGCAAGATTTCACTTATGCATACTCAATCATCTTATTCAACTTTACCGCTACCTTTCTCTAGGGATTTTCTAATCTAACCTCTTTCCAACCAAAGGATGTCATGATCAAATTAATCTTCGAGCAAGAAAATCATAAAATGAGCAAAATTGCATAAACTACGGAGGAATCAAGGTGAAATATGACGCACAATTTAGTAATAAGGGAGAAGTAAGGGTTGCTAATATTGCATGTAAGGTAAAAGGTGTTATGGGTCTAAGTAAATCAAGATAATAAAAGGACAAGGGTCAATCAATCAAGATAAAACACAAAGTTAAGCATTTAAGAAATTAAGTAGATCACAATCATTTATTGGGTCGAAAGATTTGAGTTGAGGTGGAGTCCATATCTGCAGTCAAAATTATATCGGTACCATGGTAAAGGTTATAGTTTAGTCTTTTTGACTCGAAAGTCGTATCATAAAAATAGAGTACAAGGGGACGCGTTTTAGTGGGACATGATATGTCTACATGAAGGTGGGCTCGTCTAGGTCTTGCATATGATATTTGTTGGAAGGAAAAGTCTAGCGTCGTGCTCCAAATATCAAAGTCACTATAGGGGACACCAAATAATCATAATAGAAAGTGGGGTTTCATGAGGTACTAATTAATGCACAAAAATAAAAGGTTAAAGCATAAAATAAAGATAATTAAGGAAATCTCGTAGATCAAGGTAAAATAAGTTTGGGACACAATTTTTAGAGAGAAGATAGTCTCTTAGATAAGGGTATGGTCAAGGGAAGGATTCTAACAATTAGATGGTCACGATAAAAGATCTAGATTTGAGGGAAGGTTGAGCAAGTCAAAGTGAATATATAGTCACATGGCTTGGTCGATGACTAACTATACTTGTGTATTTGCAATATCATAATCATAGGTGGTATGACAACTAATGTGGGATACTTCTATCTCATTAGGGTGACCTTGCTTGTTTTTTGGTTCTTTATCACGGTAAGATTTAAATCTATAAATATGAGCTCCTCAAAAGTCTCATAAAATTTTCAATACGATCTACAAAATTTCTTATCATCTTTAGGTCATAAGCCAAATCGTAATTAAAGGTTTCAAACTCGCTGATCAATCTCGAAATAAACTTTATCATATCACTTAATAAATTTTTCACATGTAATATTATCAAACCACCCTTTAAACTCAAGATTTCATGAACCATAATTTTTTTACCAAAATTTTTGATATCCATAATCACAACTTTTAAACTCAAAATCTAAATAGATTTATAAGTCATCGATCATAGGACATAATTTAAACTTTGAAATTTACCTCGAAGTCATTTTCATATCTTCCAAGATATTTTAAACCAACTTTCTACTAGCATTATTTCCACTAAAAATTCGAATTCTAATAAACATATTAATCGTAACTTGTACGACTCAATTAAATAATTCATACTGCCATATTTAATATTTAAGATTATTATATCTCTTCAATGATGTATAGCTATAGCCCAATGATCATAATATTTTCCAAAGACCTTCAAAATCCAAATTCAAAATCTAATAGATTTCTTTTTCCAATTGTATATAGATTCTCACTATCCTATTGTGTATACCACTAAAAATTCTAATATCCTTCGAAGGCGACAATATCGCTACTACCCAACTTGGAATTAACTAATCCTTAAGATCATACAAAAATGCCTTTATAGCTCAAATATGACTTTAATGCTTACTAACTGTCAATATAATCCTTCCAGCCATGTGTTTGATCTATGGGCATATACTAGTGTAGTCATCTTCCTAGCTGCTAATAAGCAAAAAATAAAAGGTAAGGTTACGTTAGAAAGGAATCAAGCAAGATGAAAATCAAGGAAGGTGAACGAGAGTTCAAAATTTGAAGTCAAGAAAGGATGTCAAGTATGTGGATAAGATTCTAAACTCTAATCCTATATCAGGCTCACATCGGTACAGTAACGTAGCCGAAGTGATAAACAAGACCAGTATGGGCCACCACAAAAATATGTAACGTTGTAGTCCCAAAATACAAGGACTAAGTACGTACACATGCCAGCTGTATAACATACGAAATATATTCCAATATATGGAGCCATCGTACGAATACATAAGCTGTAAAATACAGTAAACCACGATACTAATCTCATCCACAAATAAAGAAAAAAGAATTTATAATAAACTCACGAAATGTCATTTACAAATCGTTGGGCGGAGACAAATCCACTACCAACTAAAAAGAGAAAAATACATGATAACGAAATTTTGTCGAGCGATGCAAAGGCGATCCAAGTGCAACCACCTTGGAAGAAGAAAGGAACACGGCCTTGGCTATAGCACCTGCGGAAAGTCACAAACACACATCTGGAGAATTCACTAGGTCCTCGGTGGGACGTAACAAGATACATAAAGAACATGCCTTATAAATATTGAATATAAAATATGCCACCAATAAAAGTAAGTGGCAAGACATTAGTAAGGTAATCTAACCGTACTAAAGTGAACATGCAGTTAAGAAACAATCCTTTCGACGCATGAGTCACGGCTGTAAATAGGATCGGCATAGTCCCCTTATAGGGCACCAGGGGACTACGTCCGTAACATCCGAAGATCGTTAGAGGGCATTATGTGCAAGAGGGTACGTCCATAATGCTCTGGGAAACGTCAGAGGGCACCTACAGCCTGCGTCTCCGGAGGAGCGCACAGGTAATCAGGGTAGTACAAAGAAGCCCATACATCAGGTATTGTTCTCCCCATCCAATGCTCTTATTTAAGTCGCATCTACGACCATATACCTCTACTAACTGCTAAGTCTCCTAATATGCCTCTATTAGCAGTTAGCCCTAACGCATGCGCATGGGTGATCAGCCAACATGCAAGTACCTCTACATGCTACTCATCTCACACATACTCCTGTTATAACTGTATCAAGGTATAAGTAATACACTACAGATGGTAGTCCCTTAACTCTAGGGCCATATGCAATCAAAGGATAATAATAAAGTACAGCTAATACAACTGAGCAGGCAGTAAATCAGGAACTGTGATAATGGTACAGCTAAAAGAACTGGAAATAATACATAGTGATATGCAATAAATAAAATGTAGACAAATTATAAATAGTAAATTATGGCCATGTATCTTGCCTGGTGTGTCGCCTGGGGTGGTGCAATAATCCAACAAGTCCTGCCTTACCCAATAGCCATATTCGATGTGGAAGAGTCCGAATTTACAAGAAAATAGGAAATATAATCAGTTATGATCAAAATTGACGTTAAATGAGAATTTGTTTAAGAATGGTACTCTTACTATTTTTTTTGAAAATATTGATATTAGTTGAAAATATACTTTATTAGTTAAAAATATTTTATGTATAACAATTTGGAGATTATGTCTCACTAGTCAAAATACTTTATGGGGCTAGAAAACTCATAGGTTATAAAATATACTTTTAGATAAAAAAAAAAACTATATTTCATATATGAAAATATTTAAGTAATTATTCAAGAAATATTAAGAAGCCTTTTTAGGCCAAAAACTATAACTTGTCGAATATATACATACATATATTTGATAAATACAAAAATATAAAATAAATATTTTGGTGTTACAACTAAATTTTTGTTACAATAAATTTGGTCAAGCTATATTTGAAAACACCATGAATTAATATATTACGCTTTGGGCTAAACTCTAGTTTGAAATCAATAGGCTAAAAATAGTACCTATCTTTTATAAGATCAATAAATATTTAAGTAACACTAATAATTTATTAACAATGATAATTGTGCTAATAATAAATAATTAGGAAGAAACATACTGAATACATCCATATACATAAACTTAATAATAATTAATAAACAAAAATATAATCAATCAAAGGAAATAATCAAAAGGAAGGGGACAAACATACTTTTACAACTGTACTGTTGTTCTTTGCTTTTTATGTTGGAAGAAGAACCACATATATTAAAATAAAAAGAATAAACTAAACCAATCCCGTTCTTGGGATAGATAGAACTATTGTTCTAAGATAAAAATGGGGTAAGATTTGAAGGATGAGCGGTAAGAGAGGGGTTATCAGCAATTGACAAATATGGTGGCGGTACGTGCGTCCAGACTGAAGGAGGAGTTCGGCATGGCTCGGCCCAGTTCGTCGGTGGGGCAAGGGTACGGCGGAGGAAAGTTTACTCGAGCGGAGCCGAACGCGGCGCTGGGGATGGTAGACCACCACGGAGCTGGACAACATACGACGGTTGGTGGCGGACACGTTCACCAACGCACGATGGCTCCGACTTTGAGGGCGGCAGATCTGGAAGAAGAAGGCACCGGATGCGGTGCTGATGGGGACGGTGGCTCGATCGTACACCCGGCTGTGGTCGGCTCTAGGTTCTCCGGCGGAGAAAGCGCGGCTGGTGGTGTGGATTTGGTATGGTTTTGTGATGATGTTGGTGATGGAGAGTCTTTGGTGTTGGTGGTGTGCCCAGGGGCTGGATCGGTTCTGGACGGTGGCAGTAGCGGGTTGCTGCTGTCACGGTAAGGAGGCGTGGCACGCAGGGGTGGTCGGGTCCTGGGTATTTGGTAGTGGTGGTGATAGATGGATGTGGTGGTGGTGAAGGTGGTTGGCGGGTTTGGGGCTATGGTGTCGACCAAGGTGGTCGGAATGATGGAGGTGTTGGTCCTGGTTGTCGAGAAACGGGGGTGGTGCGGCCGGTGGACGTTGTGGTGATGGGCTGGAGTCGCGACGACAGGGAGTTGATGGAGTCTGTACACGTGTCCTGCGTAACACGGGACGGTCGGTGTCCGGGGTTGTCGGATACGAAGAAAATCATAATAATTGTAAGGAAAAGATATAGTGGATGAGGAAGGCACACGGGCACGGACACGTTGTACGGAATTTTGGTTGTGATGGTGAATTGTGGAATTTATGAGAAAAAAGAACATGGAGCCTCTCCTTATATAGGAGGTGGTGCTCCTGGTTGGATATGGACTAGGACGATTTAAATCCCCATGTAGATATCACATTATTTAATTCAAAATGATTTAAACTAGTCTCAATCCAATCCAAATCCGATCTAGATAAATCATACTTTTAATTGAAAAGCCATTTAAAATAAGGTCAATAAAATCTTTTCTATTTTAAATTATCATATTTGATCCCATATTAACTCAAACAAAATCAAAATATCATTTTCATTAATAATAAAATATATAATAATATTTACTTTTGAAAATTATATTAATTATTTCAATACTTGATACACCTTTTTAATACCATGAATAAAATGAGTTTCAAAAAATCAATTTATACGTAAATTATATTTTCCATATTCATATGTGAAAACAACATTTATATGAACATAGTTTTCTAAATCGCTAACAAAATAAACTAGCCTACGTAAAATAATAAAACAAGGTTTTTGAAATATCGGCACGACGCCCTTTTAATAGTTTAAAATATTACTCGCATGTTAAAAAATATACTTCTCCTTATAAAAAATCTATAAAACATTTTTTAAAAAAATATGTACCTCGCATAAATTCGCACCTCGCATAAATTCGCACTCGACGAGCCAATAAGAACGCACCCTTGCGCGCGACGTACAAATAAAAAAAATCTATGCCAAAATATAAAATAAAAAATTATGAAATAAATTTAGGGGGTTTACAGATATATGTGTGAGTTTTCATATAGCCTTGTGTGTGTCAATTGCATACATGTGTGTCCTATGTATACATGCGTGTGTACTAGTATGAGTGTGTGTAGCCATCTAGATAGATTGATTGATCAGGAGTGTCTGTGCATATACGTAGACTTGTGTGTGTTTGAATGTATGTGTGTGTGCATTGGTGAACAAATATAGGTATCTTGTGTGTATATATTTCATAGAGGTATGTATGTGTCTATTATCTATATTGATATCTATATGTGTATATGTGCCTATGCATAGATGGTGGAATGGGTATTTACATATATAGGCAGTGCGGTTGTGCCTAGGAGTGTAGTAGTGGAGGGGGGATAGGTGTAGGTATAGCAGCAACAAATGGTATGGGTGTCTAGTTTTGAAGAAGGGGATGTGTAGGGTGGACAGCAACTACTAGGTAACAGCAATTGTTGTTCCACACTATCAAACAACAGTGCTAACAGCAGATGTAGTTGTTAAGAGCAACAGCAGTAGTGACAGCAACATGTGAGAACATGACAGCAATAGGGGCATATGCTAGCAGCAATATATGCTCACCAATAGATTGGTGCTAGATTATGTGTAAAGAACAGGAGAGCAGTAGCAAGTTAACTATAGTTAGGAGGGAAGGTTTTGCCTGTAGAACAAAGTATTGGACAACAACAGTGGTAGCTACTAGATAGCAGCAAAGTAGGATCGGACAGTGGTAGCAGGAGTGGCATACTGCCCTGCTTGCTTTGCATTAGGCAGCAATTGGTTGGGCAGGGCAGCAGCATGTTCATGTTTGCCTATAGAAGCCACAACAGCAATAAGGAGGGGAAAGGCTATAGTAGTAGGTGTATTAGCAGCACAGTATTTAGGCTTGGATATCAGCAGATAGGGGCTTTAGCAATGGCCATGTGCAGGGCTTTGCCAAGCAGCAGTAGGTTTTAGGGCATCTATATATCTATAGGTAGAGCACGGTATTTAGTACGTAAGTATCTATATATGCATCTATATGTCAACATAGGTAATTGCATATAGGTGTAGCACATGTATAAAAGGGGCAAGAATTGATATAGGTTTTCACACATACATGATGTAGATACGGTATTGGTAGATAGAATGAGTAATAGGATATGGAAAAGTAAATTGGTAAGAGTACACATGGGTAATTGGGCATACCTAAGTAATGTTATTGGTATGGGTATTGGTTAAGGTGTTGTGTATTACCTTGTGATATGAGTTAGGGTAATTTTCATGGGTAATAGGTATAGACATATAGGATTGGATATACCTAGGTGAGATGAGATAAGGCTATTGTATAGGTAATTAGGTAAATATATAAGGTATTGCATTGTAGAGTGTATGTATGTATATTATAGGTAGATACCTAGGATTATTAGCTAGTGTGACCTAGTATTGTCTAATTTTGGCTAGGATACCTATCACTACCACTTTTCCAAATAGGGATAATTTTGTCATTTTATAATATATTATATTGTGTATATTTATATATTAATATTATGTTAGTTATTACGGTTAGTGGCTAGCCTATTTGGTAGACTTGTGTTAGTGAACTAATTAGAATAGGCACTAGATTAAAGTCCAACAATTAGCATGACATGATTCATGGACCAACTCATTGGACTACGCCCAATTAGACCCATTTAGTCATGCCATTTAATTAAAATAGGAATAGGATTAGATTAATTATCAAAATAGGTTTAGGGCCTACCATGTATTAATTAACCCACGTGGCAAGCTTTTAGGGGCATGTTAGAAATTTTGGATTAGCCAAACTTAGCCATAAGTGGCTGGCTACATTAGGAGGAGACTTCCATCATCTTATTTCATTTTATTGCACAAATTCTTTTCATTTTTGTGTTCTTTCCCACTTTGACCAATTCCTCCATAAATTCCTCTCAAATTTCACTCAATTTCTCATCCATACCTCTCATTTTGTTCACTTAATGGAGCCTAGGAGCATGGAGACTAGAAGTACTAGAAGAGGAGTCCATTTGCTAGGAGCTACGTGTCTAAATCGTGTCTGTTTGGTTTTTTTTATTGGGAATCCATCTCCCAATAGATATACATCTCATTTTTCTCTTAAATTAGATTCTAATTGTGCTATTTGACCCTTAAGAATTCACCCATGAACTAGGAATACCCATAGGAAGAAGTTTAAGACTCTAATGACTATCTACATGAAAGTTATATTGGGTTTTATATAAATTTTGGGAGATCAAAATTCAAGAATGGTACACCAAGTGTTTGTCATTTAGTTTATTAGATCTATTTAGATTATATTTGGTTGTGTGTGTCTAGGTTCTGGGTTCCCAATTGGATACGAGTAGGCCGTATCATGACACGGTAGGACACGGGGTTATTTTGGGGTTTTTTTTTCATTCAACACTTGTGGTACACGTCCAATTACATATGACACTTGACACTAGCTTTGAATTACTCTAATTATGTTTATATATGTATTTTAAGCTTGCTCATGCATTTTGTTAGGATTCGAACAGGTATAGGTATCTTGGTCGTATCACAAGCGTATCGTAGAATAGTGCGATACAGGGGTGTTACAGACCAAGTTTTTGTGTTTGTGCATATGTGTGTGTGTGTGTGTGTGTGTATCTTGTGGATATACATGTGTATGTACACCCATTAGACATGTGTGTCTTTGTGCATTGAAGTAGTATCCTAGTGATTGAGTGTCATGTATGGTAGTGTGTATTTTAGATAGGTACATAATAGATAGCTGGATATATATGAATAGATAGATAACTTGTTAGATATATGTTAATAGTTTAATGGATAAGTAGTTAATTAAAGAGAGAGGGCTAGCTAGTTAGAGAGATCGCTATTTATCTATATTGGTACCTATACGCATGTATATCTATATATGTGTGTGTAGTAGAGGGGGAAGTCCAACAGTGATTAGAAAGGGCAATAGAGATGTAGAGAAGGGGAAGGAAGTCAGCAATAGTGGCAGTAGCATTGCTACTCTACTGTACAGTAGGGGCAAGGGGAGCCTGTGCAAATGTGTGCACAGATAGAAGGGGAACATCAGCAAACTGCCTGTGCAAGAAAAGAAATGCAGCAGTGGGTGAACTGCTGTTACACAACATAGGGTAGTGGGTTTTTAGTTTAGCAATTGAAACCAGCAGGAGACAGTATAACAATATTACTGTTGCGGGTCAAAGCTTTACCTGTGCAGAGAAATAAGATAGGAAGCATCAACAACAAGAACAATAGGAGAGGGGAAGTGTATTGCTCTGTACAGCAGGCTAGAATTAGAAACAACATTAGTACCAGTAGCTACAGCTGCCTTGTAGGCAGCAATATATGGTATATGTTGAGTTGTGTTTGTGTGTGTGTCTGTGTGACACTGACAGGGAGTGGGGATCATGTGTAATCACATGTATGTGTATTTGTGTGAGTGTGAGTTAGCTAGGGATGTATGTAGGTTTGAATGTTGTGTATTGAGTGTGTGTAGTATCCTAAAGTATATGGTAATGGATGTAGGTAACATGTAAGCCTATGTTAGTGTAGGTATTGGATTAACCTATGAGATAAAATATAGGTAATGCCTAGGATATGGGATAGGTATTGGATATTGGATAGAGTATAGGTAAATGGTTTTACCTTTGTGTAAGGTATAAGGGTTGAGCATAGCCTATTGTGAAGGTACATGTGTAGGTGAACACATACTTGAAGTTAGATGATATGTGATAGGGTATTGGATTGTTGGCCCATGCAGTCATGATCAACCTAATTTTGATAATTGACTTAAAACTTTGAATCTGATACGTAAAGTAAGAAGTTTATAGAACATCGTAGCTATCGCTGTACAAGCCTGAAAAATCTTAGTGGAAGACATCCGTTCGCCAAAGCGCTGAAGGTGCAAAAGACTGAGGCTCAGTACTAAAAAGGCAAAACAGAAGATATGGAGAGAAGTCACTTTATTGTCATCTCTACCAAAGTCTGGTACAGATACATCAAGACTATACATATGGAACTAATTCTGTTCTTCTACAAAGGATCTAGTACAGATTTGACAGAAGCCTAGATGGATCTACAAGGGATACAATCTTCATCGAAGCGCAGCCTTCCTTCTTCTCGATACACATGCTGGAAGATTGATCTTCATCGAAGCGTGTTCTGATTTTCTTGTGGGCGCAGCCTCTCAGAAGCATATCAGTAACTCAGCACTTTGAAGAAGCCAGAGCCTTCGAGCCAGAGGCGTAGCTACCTGCCTGTGCAAACCTAAGAAACAAGATGGTGGTAGGCCCCCCCTCCCCTTTTTTTATTTCAGAAGCCAGTGCCTTCACTCCATAGGCGCAACTACTTGCCTGCGCCAATCTCAGACACGCAAGGGTGTCATACCCTTTCCTTCGCAGCCAATGCCTTCACTGTTCAGAGGTACAGCTACTTACCTGCGTCCGCATGAGGCGCAGGATGGTGATATGCTCACACCATCTCTATTCCCATGGCGTAGTCGTTTGCTCCGGATCAGAAGCTTAAGTCACTTCTCTACAAGAGACTTGGAAACTCCCATCGCAACCAATGCAAGTCAACCTATCACTCCAAAAGCACAGTAACCTCACCAACCTGAAGCACAAGCCTACTTGTCGCCTACAATACAGTTACTCCGGTAACCCGAAATACAGCTTCATATGTTGCTCTATATGCACAGAAGTTTCGTCGTCATTCGAAGCCAAGTCCACTCATCACCTGAAAGCACAGAGGTTCTGTCGTCTCCAAAAGCACGGTCTACTCGTCGCCCCAGAAGCACAATAGTACTTAGTCCTCACCAGAGGCACGGAAAGCATGGGTCCACCCCAATTGGCTTGTTTAAACTGCCTCTTACAGAGAAGATTTGGGTTAAATCATGATTGAATCATATCATATTGATTTAAATCTTAGAGGAGGATCAGTTAGACTCTAAATCTAGAATGAAAACCCAAGATTTACTCGGCTATATCCGAGCGAACAAATCGGCACGCACCACGTGTCACCTCCTTCGGTTATGTTTATAACCACCAGAGATTTACTCGACTACATCTGAGCGAACAAATCGGCACGCACCACGTGTCACCTCCTTCGGTTATGTTTATAACAACCAGAGAACTTGTTTGAGAGGAATCTCGATGTCCGCCACGTGTCAGAGCCGCTAATGCCCGTACCGTGTAATGACGGCAGATTCTTTCATATCTCAGGAACCCTAATGCACATCGCATATGTGTTCGGTTCTCTATAAATAGAAGGGGTTCTTTTTCTACCAGAAATGGGAAAAAAAGAGAGAAGGAACATTGACAATCGACAATCTTCAAAGGATCAGCAGTCTCTATCTACGAAGAGTTGACCACCCTTATCCACCTATTAACCAAAGAACCAACCAACCAACCATCTTCAATGGATCTTCTCATCTAGACAGCCTCTTAATCGGTGACCCCAGAGTCCGATCAAAGGCGCCAGAGAGCCATAACAAGGTTGATTCGTCGTTAGATCGTCAACGGAGTAAAGGAGCCACTGCAGCGATCGATCTCCACCGTCATAATTTACCAGAAACCTCTTCTCCCTGTACTTAGAATATCCTGTTTAGGACTTCCTTCTTTGTACACAGATACCTTATACGTTCAATAAAGCAAAAAGTTCGTTCAATCTTTTGTTACGTCGAACAAAATGGCAACTCTGCTGGGGAGTACCTTCTCCTCCAACGAGAAGGCGATGACACAATCCGATGATAACTTACTGGGAGCTACTCAAGACATGTTGGTCGTACGCTTCGGCCAGCAGGCTTTTGAAGATCTCCACTCTGATGAAAAGTCAAAGAATTCGAAGCGGTTCGTACAACCGAAGAAGACTCGACGTGTCTGGTGGCCTAAGGCGGCTGCAGCCAGCAGCACGATGGCGAAAATTGCGTCTCAGGACCTCTTCATTATCAAGGCCGCAGAGAAGATCCCGGCTACTATAACCTTATCCCCTCGCCCGATTCTCGTCTCAAAAAATTATGGCGAGGAAGATGGTGGTTCCATGGTTGATCTGACGAAGGAACGACGCCAAAGGAAGCGCATACCGGTCCAACCCCTCACGACGGGAGTATTGCCGGTAAGGAGATCTATCTTCGACAGGATCGCTTTCCCTTCAGTTAAACCTTCGGCGGACTCTGAATACTACTTGCTCGCTGGAGGTAGTAAGAAGAGATCCCAGGTAGATCACGCTTCGTACAACAAGCGTGCGACACCAGCGGCAGACCAGAGGACCTTGTTGACAGTAACACGCACAGTCGACGGAAGGATATATAAGAATGGCTCTCACGCTCCGATGCCTCAACCAGTCAAATCTTCTTTCCACAGGGGTACTCCTGTGCGTAAGCTAAGCCACGGGGTATGTCCCACGGAGAGGGAGCCACACGAGCAACGTTCCTGCAGGAGCGACATGAGGCTTCCTCGCCAGACCCACTCTGACCGTGCTTACATACAGCTTCCCTGTATGTACACTGGGAGTGCTACGACAGAAGATCCAAACCTCTCTCAAGCGGAAGAAGAATATGTGGCACAAGACGTGCCTAAATCAAGGCACTCTTATACCCAGATTAACATCAACTGCCATTGTCAACAGACGGCTGTGCCATCGTCGAGCAGATGTTCCGTCTTTCAGAGACTTTACTCCATGCAGGCCCCACGCCAGAGGCTTAACAGGGAGTCAGTGAGCCATAGAGAAGACGAGCCCCGTATCACCACATGCTACATGACATAGGATTCCAGAGCTTTCAAGAAGCCCTCCCAGAATCCTTCCATATCGGTTGCTAAACCAAAGAGGAGGTCAAAGAACTATAAAGCTAAGGTACCTAATGCAGGTATGTTCCAAGGCACTCTTTCCAAATTTGTATTGGGTGCCTTATCAAAAGTGGGGGTAGCCAGCCTCCTACCCTGCATGACAACCCTGTATTGCAATCTAACGAGGTACAATACGACACGGATGTCTCCATTGGTGCAGCCAGTCACCAGACCGGAGGTAGCAACCATACTGAGTCCGAAAAAGATCATAATCTTATGGTATATCCTCAGAAAAGTGAGACTCAGGCGTCTGAGCCAGAAAGTGAAGGATCCACGGCTCCCTCGAGTCACCCTCAGACTCGGTCTGTGTTCATGGCCGATGGCAATAAGGAAGACAACAACGAAGTTTTCAGACGTATCGAAGTCCTCGAGACAAAGCTAGATACGTTGACGGACACCATGAAGACCCTGTCCTCGGTCATAATCGACCTCAAGAGTAGCATGGCCCCCACTGCCTCTTCACCTGTGCTTGATCTGCCAACCAATGACGAATCCAGTAGGTTGCCTACTGCCAATCAGGCAGGACCATCCTCGTCTACTCCATCGGCTACAGGCTCCGCAATGCCGGCTGAGATACAATAGGCCATTAAGAAGCTGTAAGCTCATCATGATGCCAAAGAGAAGCAAGCAATGCTCCGAAAGATGGGGATCCGGCAGCCATGCCCTGCTGAGTGGGACAACGTTGTCTATCCTCCCAAAAACAATCCGCAGACGCTTATACCTTACGAAGGGAAGGGGTCTCCCCGACAATACTTGAGGTACTTTGCCTCAGTAACGGGACATCTGCTAAAGGATGACGCCCTCCTGTCAAACATATTCATAGGAGCCCTGTAGGGGGTAGCCTATGAGAGATTCTGCAGTCTTCCGGATGACTGTATCTCATCATTTGAAAACCTAAAGACTCGGTTCGTGGACCAATTCTACAAAGGAAGCATGGATATGACCATGTTGACCCTCATGGAAATTATCCAGAGGAAGAAAGAGCCTGTCCGTGCATACATTGAGTGCTTCCTCCAGACAGCCCTTAGATTACCACCCGGCATGCCCGAGCCCATGCTTATAGACTCCTGCTGTAAGAACATGCTGCCCGCTATAAAATTGTGGCACATTGCTCCCTGCACGGAGTGGACACCTTTCATTACAAAAGCAAAAGCCGCACAAAGGGAAGCCCATGAGATGCAGCTCCTGGGACTACACTTTCCTGCGCCCGAAGATAAGGGGAGACGCTTATCCCGCAACAACCCTAAAGGCAAAAAAGGCAAGCAAGCCATGACCGTCAACATCTCCAAAGGTTCAGCAGCCGCGAACCCCAAGTCTGCGAAAGCGTAGAGGCCGAAGGAGACTTACTCCTTCAATGATGAGGATACGCTGGACCTCTCCGAGATGCTTACAAAGAGTGGCAAACTGTCCATACCGACACCCAGGCGTCCTAGTGAAGTGGGAAAAGTGGACCATCCCAAGTACTACCATTATAACCAATACGTCCATCACTCAATACAGGACTGCTATGTGTTGAAGGGGCAAATTCAGCACCTCATTAACGGCGACGTTATATCGTTGGATTACGAGGAGAAGACCGTCACGGCCAACATGGTTACTCTCCAGTTCGGGAGTTTTCCAGCCACAGAGGTGCAAGATGGCATCATCCCTATTCCAAAGGCGACGATGGAGGTAGTCAACCTTCCGTCAGCACGGGACAACGCTCAAGGGCTCGTCCCATTCTCCATGCCTCAAGGCGAAGTCATATGGATACATCCTGACTTGGTTCCCTATATGATGACATATACGACCCTTTCTGCCAAAGGAAAGAAATGCATGGCATGCCGCATGGTCTCGACGTCGACCGATGATGCTTTGGTGACCACCCGCTCGGCACAGAGGCAAGAGGAGAGCCAGGCTCCAGACCAGGAGGAGTCGCCACCAAATACTTCCCTGTCCCTGATATATTAGGAGAAAGTCCACCATAAATCCCTGAGGCACCACAGGCGGGTCCATCCCGGGCCCCTACCGTGGACAAACAGAAATAGAAGGAGGTTCGTTTCAATTTTCTAGCACAGCTGGCTAATACTCCTACTAGATTATTACTTTTTGAGCTCCTCCGCCTCTCTAAAGAGACCCGAGATGCGCTTAGTGAATCTTTATAGAAAGCCGAGTTCTTCCTTACCCAGGTTTCTCCACCGAAAGTGGATCCCACAGCTTGCCCATATTGCCACAGCGTGGTCGAAGTGATTCCCAGTATCACTTTAACCTAGCAAGACATGCTGCTAAAGAATAATCGGCACAATCGCCTTCTGTACTATACGATGTATGTCGGTGCCATTAAGGTCGATCGTATCCACATCGACCCAGGTTCCTCTTTGAGCATTATCCCAATAAGTGTCATGCCCCAATTCCAAAATACGGAACCGATCCACGTGGCAAGGCCAGCGAGTACCACTCCCAATGATTTACCCAATTTAATGGAACCATGAGAGTAGCACTTAAGCTGTAATATGCAGTAATATAGAATAATACCCAGACAATCAAGTACTAATCTCATCCACTAAATGAAAATCAAGGAACACATAGTAAAAAAATATGAAATAAACCACAATGTGCTGGAATAACATAGTCTGAATGTAGTCATAAAACAACCACTGAACGAAAAGTCTTGCGGAAATATTTCCGCTGATACAATACTGAATGAAAAATGAAATACAAGAAGATGGCGACATGCTACTAGATAATGAAGCCAGAAATAAAGAAAGTGCCCTACCAATCGGCTACTCTGCTGGATCGATCTCGTCGTCAACTGCAAGTCCTGCTCCAAGCTCAACTCCGGATCCGTAGACCTCAGGATAATCGTCTAAATCTGGAGAGAAAACCAGGTCCTCAGAGGGACGCAACAAGGTACATAATATACATGCCAAAAGTACGACAGTAGAGGTGATATGATAAAATAAATAAGACAGAAATAAAGTGGGTGAACTACCGTAACCAACTAGTATGAAATGCAATTTAAGAAACATCACTCGAACACGCGGGCTGTCACGGTGTAATCCGGAGTTCTAATACGGAACTCCGGTAACTATGAGAATCCGCAGTTCCTGTAAGGAACTGTGGTAACTACGAAATATCCGCAGCTCTGGTAATGAGGCAGCGGTAACTCTGTAGGAAAGTAGCCCAAGCGTACGGTGTATGTTTCTCCCTGCCCATGTGACTTCACGAATCGTATCTACGAGTCGCTCGGTCAGACTTCTATCTAGTACAACGAGTCATAATAGAATAGTAACAGTGCACGCAATATCAATGCCATCGTCCTAGAACCAACTCGAATTTTCGTACATCAAGATGTAAACAAGTACGAAAATCCGTCAATAATGTAGTGTCACATGAATATGTCCTAGGGTCAAAGTGTAACCTGCAACGAATTGTCGCGGTATCGCAAATAGAAATGTCTAGGTTCGATACCCGATGACGCTAACGGCCATCGGCACCCGAATGTGATTCGGACGCGAAGTATCGAATGCGGCCCTATGTGTTGCACTAATATACTCATAAATAAATATTTAAGAATTTTAAATAATGTAACTGAAGTACAAAAATGGCAAGGTACACTTGCCTGTCTCTGGTCACTGAAAAGGAATAGTTGGTCCAAAGTCCAAGTTCGAAGAGTCCAAAGAGTCTGAAGAGCCTATAGAATAATTTATGAATTAATTAATTAATAGCTAAAAGTATTACTTATAACAATTCTCATGGCATAATGGCTAAAAGTTGTATTAGGGTTTGTTGGTCCAAATATTTCAAGCCATAACAATTTACCTTAAGTTTATGTAATACAATGCAATAAAAATAAAGTGATAAAGAAAATCCAAAGGAAAACTTCACAGAAAAACTTCACAGTACACTATAACATAGGCTTCTTAGCAAAAAAAAAATATATAATAAAAAAAATTTTGCTACAAGGAAAAAAAAAAAACTAAAAATTAATCTCCATTACCACCCATTCCTAGCTTTAGCTTTGATCCAAGGACCTCTCATGTATATATCCACCCCCACAACCAATGGGCTACTAATGATCATAATGCTCATATATTGGTAGCAGCCAATATTATCTTGTTGATACATATAGGTAACCTTGTAAGGCAAGGGACATAATAAAAAAAATAAAAACTCTTCCACCCCTTACAGGATTCGAACCTGGGATCATTCCCACACTTGCCATTCGCCCAACCAGTTGAGCTAAGGCTCACAAGTGCTTAAAATATGGGTTCTAATTAATTTGGCTATTACCAACCTATAGTTTAAGTACCAAGGCAAAAGAAAAAGAATAAATAATAAAAAATCCCCTTAGATCACAAACCCAGAATTGAACCTGGGACATCACCTATAATAGCCCACGCAATCAACCAAGTGGGCTATTGCCCTTTGGTGAATAATTAATGGCAGCACTCAACCCTATAGGTAATTTGATGTTTGGAATATGTTACAAACTAAGAAAGGGCAATAAAAAAAAAACAATAAAATAAAAAAAAATTACTATCACGCAACTTGTTCCAAGGATCGAACTGGAAACCTTCAGTTTACAAGACTAAAGTGTTAACAGTACACCACAACAACTCTTTTAACCAAATGAACCACCTAATTTCTAAGTTGTTACACACACACGAAAATACTACACAAATGCAAAAAAATAAAAAAAAATGAATGAATAACCTCTTCACATAACAACACGTACTAACCCTTTGCATGCACAGGGACCATAGACAATATAAAGTATTCACATAAAAGTTGTTTGGACCTACCTCTTACTAGTACACTAGAGTTTGGTTATAGCCTTCTTATTCTGATATTTGATAAAAAAAAATAAAAACACCACTCCTCTACGTTGGGTTCTGTTTCCTCATCTACTTCATCCAGGTTACAAAACTCACAGCACAGACTCCTACTAATACACCTCTCTCTCCAAAGTTTACTAAGTTTCAACCATTACGTAATAATATTGAACCCTACATTTAGAATGATTTAATGGGAGGAAAGAACGTTCAAGGTTCGTAAGGGAGAATGTACCAGGCAGGGTGGGATCATCCGGCAGCCGAAGTGGCGACAGTGTTCGTCGTGCGCCCGGAAATCAACCGTTGCCGCGGAAAGTTGAATGTCGGCGAAAGGAAGAAGCCGGCCTCGCTTGCGCTCCTGATCTGGCCGTGCGGAGGGTTGGCGAGTTCACTCCGGGCCGGAGCGCTCTGTCGTCGGCGCCGGGGAACACACGTGGAGAAGAAGGAAGAGAAGGGTGTGGGAATGGTTGGCGGCTATGTTGTGATCCTGGGAGGAGTGAATGAAAAGTGGGGTATAAATATAATAGAAGTTAGGGTTTTAGAAAGATTTCAAAGGAGGGGTCGGCCTGTATGCGTGAGCTAAGTCTGGCTTGGTGAAAATGCTAAAAAAAGTAACACTTTAGTCCAGCCCACCACCAAGCAGAATAGTTACACAATATAATAATTATATATTAGCAACACCAAACATCCCAAGCCTTATAATAAATAATAGTAATACTAAAGTATACTAATGCATATTATAATCCTGGTAGGGTCAATGATTAAATGAGCTTATAACAAAAAACATATTAATTGTCAATAAATTTATATAATTTAAATTAGTAAAAAAAATTAAAAATAATAATAGCTTAAAAATGGGTAATAACTTAAAAATGGGGGCTCACATTCTCTCCCCCTTAGAGAATTTCGTCCCCGAAATTAAAAATGGCACGATTAGGAAAACAAATCCTAAGAAATATTACAGTATTGAAATGCGGTACGTAAATTCATACCTCCATCCTCAAACAAGTGAGGAAAATGCTCCCGAATGGAGTCCTCGCGCTCCCAAGTTGACTCGCCCGGAGAATGATGCTTCCAAGCGACTCGGACGAGTCGAATCGTCTGCCCTCTGAAAACTTTCTCGCTGCGATCGAGAATCGTGACAGGCTGCTCCACGTATGACAAGCTCGGCCCAACTGTAATCTCTGAATGGTCCAGCACGTGACTAGGATCTGCCACGTATCTTCTCAACTGCGATACATGAAAAACGTCGTGCACTCCCTCAAGTGACGGGGGTAATGCTAGACGATAAGCTACCTCACCAACTCTCTCCAGAATATCAAAGGGCCCGATGTACCTCGGACTCAACTTGCCTCTACTGCCAAATCTGATAGTCCCCCGAGTCGGTGATATCCTCAAAAATACGTGATCGCCCTCCTTAAACTCCAAGGGTCGACGATGCGCATCAGCCCAGTGCTTCTGTCTATTCTGTGCCGCTCTGAGGTGACTCTGAATCTGCTTCACCTTTTCCACTGTCTGCGTCACCAACTCTGGACCAAGTATCTGACGTTCTCCGACGTCACTCCAACAAACTGGAGACCTGCACTTCCTGCCGTAAAGTGCCTCGAAGGGTGCCATCTGTATGCTCGTCTGGTAACTGTTGTTGTAGGAGAATTCAACCAAATGTAGGTGATCCTCCCAAGATCCTCCAAAGTCTAACATGCATGCTCTCAGCATATCCTCGAGTATCTGGATCGTACGCTCCGATTGTCCGTCAGTCTGTGGATGATAAGCGGTGCTAAATTTGAGGCGAGTCCCCAAACTATCCTGCATGCTCCTCCAAAAATGTGAAGTGAATCTGGAATCTTGATCCGATACGATACTCACTGGTACTCCGTGTAAACGCACTATCTGTCGCATGTACAAATCGGCAAGAATCTCCGTCGATTGCCCAACTCTGAAGGGTAAGAAATGTGTCGACTTGGTGAGTCGATCCACGACGACCCAAACTGCGTCCTTCCCGCTGGGGCTCCTTGGGAATCCAGTGACGAAGTCCATCGTGATGTGTTCCCACTTTCACTCAGGAATGGGAAGCGGCTGCAATAGTCCTGCAGATCTCTGGTGCTCGGCCTTGACCTGTTGACAGACCAAGCATCTCGCTACAAATCGAGCGATCTCCCTCTTCATTCCATGCCACCAGTAATGCTGACGCAAATCTCTGTACATCTTCGTACCTCCAGGATGAATAGAATATATCGAGCTATGCGCCTCTACCATCAACTCCTGGCGTAGCTCTCCACTCGGAACGCATAGGCGATCTCCACACCTTAACTTTCCGTCCTTGTGAATCCACAGTCCTGTCTGCTCGCCTGCCTCGGTCCTCTCCCGGAGTCTCCTGAATCTCGTATCTGTAGGTAGTGCGGCCTTGATCCTCTCAACCAAAGATGACTGTACTCCAAGTGTAGATAACTGTCCATCCATACCTGGCAATACGACCTCAATCCCCAACTCCTAGAGATCCTCCAATAAGTGACGCTGAGTCGTCAAAAAGTATGCTGTAGGTTTCCTGCTCAAAGCATCCGCCACGACATTCGCCTTTCCCGGATGGTACTGCAACTCGATCTCAAAGTCTTTCATCAGCTCTAGCCAACGTCTTTGCCTCATGTTCAGCTTCTTCTGCGTGAAGACGTACTTCAGGCTCTTATGATCAGTAAATATCTCTACCCGCTCTCCATAAAGCTAGTGCCTCCATAGTTTTAGTGCAAAAATCACTGCAGCTAGCTCCAAATCGTGTGTCGGGTAGTTCTTCTCGTGGATCCTCAACTGTCTCGATGCGTAGGCCACAACCTTTCCATGCTGCATTAGTACACATCCCAATCCGCTCCCAGATGCATCACTGTACACCATAAATCCTCCAGATCCTGAGGGCAATGTCAAGATAGGTGCTGACGTCAGACGCTTCTTCAGCTCATCAAATGCCGTCTGACACTCCTCTGTCCAGATGAACTCCTGATCCTTACGCGTCAAATGCGTCATAGGCTCAGCAATTCTCGAAAAGTTTTCTACGAACCTCCGATAATATCCGACAAGTCCGAGAAAACTCCTAACCTCCGTGGCTGATGTCGGTGCTGGCCAAGTCTTCACTGCTTCAATCTTCTCTGGATCCACCGCTAATCCATCTCCTGTAATGATATGCCCAAGGAAAGATACCTCGCTCATACAGAACTCACACTTACTGAGCTTGGCATATAGTCTTTCTTTTCTCAAGGTCTCTAACACGATCCTGAGATGCTTCTCATGCTCCTCGTGGCTCTTGGAGTACACCAAAATGTCATCGATGAACACCACCACGAACTTATCCAAGTACTGGTGGAACACCTTGTTCATCAGACTCATGAACACTGCTGGCGCATTGGTTAAACCAAACGGCATCACAAGGTACTCATAGTGCCCGTGCTTCGTCCGAAAGGCCATCTTCGGAATGTCCTCCTTCCGTACCTTGATCTGGTGATAACCTGACCTGAGGTCGATCTTCGAAAACACACAAGCACCGCTCAACTGGTCAAATAAATCATCAATGCGAGGCAGGGGATACTTGTTCTTCACTGTCACAGCATTTAACTTTCGATAGTCTATGCACAGACGTACCGTCCCGTCCTTCTTCGGTACAAGCAAAACTGGTGCTCCCCATGGAGAAACACTGGGTCGTATAAATCCTAAGCCCAAAAGCTCATCAATCTGGGCCTTCAATATATTCGACTCCTTCGGTGCTAGTCGGTACACATGGAAAGCAATAGGTGGCGATCCTGGTACTAGCTCAATGGAGAACTCTACCTCCCTGTCTGGTGGTAGTCCTGGAAGCTCCTCGGGAAAAACATCCTCAAACTCTGTGACGATCCTGGACGTACTGGTTCCTCCAATGCAATACGTGCCGCAAGGGTGGGGTGATCATCCATCTCCACGGCTCCCCGAGAGAACTCAAACTCTAGATGACCTGGGGGTCGAAATATGATGCATCCACGTCGGCAATCTAGCGTCGCATGGTACTGGCTCAACCAATCCATGCCTAGAACAACATCATAGTCTGGCATAGAGAAGACTAGAAATCGGGCACGCATCTCACGCCCACAAACAACTACTGAACAAGATCTACATGTATCACTAACAATAAGCCTACATCAAACTTTAGGGGTTCTGATGCATCGATTGACAGCCTCGAACACAACAATCAGTCGCTTCAACGCGGGAAAGAGCGAGCCCTTGGACAAAATTTGTCTGAAATGTCAGATCGGCGACCTTCATACAGAAGTGACTTGCTATGTCATTGATGCAGACATAAATTACAACATGTCGCTGGACGACCATAGATCCATGAGTATATGAATGTCTCTTCCACCCTACACCAGTGTATGAAATATGTGGCCAGCAACGGGACTATCAAAACGGAGTTCACAGATATCGACCAGTTCCGAGGACTTGAAGCCTACCGTACGGATGCTCATTTGTACAAGTCAGTCCCCTGGGATGACGACAATAATGATGCTGACGACGAGGCAGAGGCAGCTTCAGAAAGTGCAGCAGTGGCCGAAGAACCTTTAAAGGTTCGACTGAAAGGAAGGCCTCCTAAGGTGTCAGTGCCTCTTGTTGTTAAGGTTCGGGGTAAAGCACCACCTTCGCCTCCAGTGACGATGGAAGATGGTCAGGAGCCTATAAAAATGAGGTTACCCCAGATGGTCAAGCTGAAAGAGAGGCGTCCTTCTTCTCCTTCGACGACAGCTCTAGCCCTCACTGACGAAGAGCTAGAAGATTACGTCTGCGCCAACACAGAGGCCCACTCTTTCGACAACTAATCCCTCGGAATAAGATATCCCACTTCATTAACAGAAAGTTCTCATCGAACTACTCTGGCGCATGCTGGAATACCAAATATTTTCGGACAATTCTCTATGTAAACTACAGACGCAAGTGACAACTGCCAACCATGTGAGCCGAGTTGTCCATGCCCGGGGTGCCTACTTCGTAGTTCCAGCCAGGAAAAAAGAAGAGGAAGACATCATATTCTGTCGATTGGAGCATCAGCAGAGAATAACTCCTGAAGACCCAGACCTCGACAGCGACAAAATACAGTTCAATTGCTACACGGCGCAGGCCAAAAACCTTATCTAGAAGATAGGCTACGATATGAATAGCAATAAAGGGATCAATTATGGCAAAGGTCGATGTCTTTCCTTACGGATTCATGCTCCAAAGGAAAAAGCTGAAAACTACTACTAACGTACTCGCCGAGGGCTGGGGTATGTTACACCTACGACCACCTCAGAAGATTCAGAAGAAGAAGTCATGAGGCACTCACACACATCTGACTCCTCAACTTGGGACTCCGATACCAGCATGGGTCAAGTCTTTAAGAAGATGTTGTCTGCTAACATGATCACTAATCAGTTAACCGTCGAAGACAATCAGCACAGGCGGTGATAAGAGTTAGAAGCGCTGGATGAAAAGCACTTTCTCATGCAGCAAAGGATTGAGCTTTAGCAATCTCGCATCTCTGGGGCCTTCAACAAAAAGATCTACAAAATATCCTAACAGGTGGGCAACCTTGTCTTGGCAGTACGGAGACCGATGGTGACGACCTACAAGACGGCTGGAAAGTTCAAGCCCAAGTGGGAATGACCGTTCATAATAGAAATAGTGTACTCCAACGGTGCTTATCGGCTAGCTAAGCTTAATGTGGACTTGCTAATAATGCCCATCAACGACAAGTTCCTAAAGAAGTATTACGTCTGAAGACAGAACCAACATAGGAACCCACATCCCCTGAAATGTGTGCCCATAAGTTCTGGTAAGGGGATCTCTCGCTCTCCCTCTTATATATTCTCTCAAGTAGATGAAGCACTTCACGTCCACATTACCTCTGGATTGCTCCTCTACGCCTGAAAGATGTGACTACCATATCCACATTACCTCTGAGTAGTCGTTCTTTTTGCATTAGTTCTATGATTATTCCAGTGGTCTAAAAAATAGTTCATGTCCATATTATCTCTGGATTTTTGTTCTATACCCCGACAAAGATCAAGCCTACCACGTCCATATTACCTCTGGTCAGGCAAATCCATTATAAAGATTCCCTCTTTATTTTGAAGAAAAAAGCAAAAGGAACAAGAAAGCTTCTACATATAAAAACATGTGGCTACAAAGACCAATTATAGACTCTTCGTAGTTACAAACACAAAAGCCAAAAAAAGAGAGGGCTGAAATTGCGGTACAAGCTCTCAATAGCGCGGACGAGGCGGTGACAGAGCCAATCACTTCCTGGTTAAAAGAAAGCTACCGTCTGAAGCTGCTACTGGCCCGAGCCGGGGATGAAGACCAGCACCGGACTCCCATATCTCCCCAGCTGGCCGGAGAGAGCAACCACAGCAGTAGGCCTTGCCATTCCTCGGCCAGCATAATAACCAATACGAATTCAGGAAGCAAGGGTTCGAGACACCATTGACGCCTACGACATCCAGGATGCGGGACGTCCCGAGATCTAGTAGTAGTTCTACTACAACTTCTTTGGATGAAAAGGTTTGCCACCGACGACCGCCTCAAGTAAACTCCAAGATAATCAGAAGTCGAACATCGGGCAAGCAAGGCCATTGTTAAAGCAGCTGAGTCTTCTCTTGAAGGGGGACAGTCCTTTATGTAGGCTGTTCGTGTGGTCCAAGCATGAGCCAGACATCGGTCTGATGGAAGCTTACAAGTTAAGCTAAAGCTCCACTCCATGACAGATGATAGTACTGCGAGTGACCAAAGGAACGTGACTCTGAACCTCCTCTGCTAAAGAGATTCACGATCCCTGTAAAGATGCGAGAGGCTCCAATATCGAGAAGCCATCAGGTGCCCATGCTCTAAAATGATGACTCAGGATAATTAATGCTAAGAGCTAGGCGTTACACCAGCTATCACCCAGCTCGTACAGTCCTGACACGTGTTTATGCTTCTGTTCAAAGTATCTCAAGCTTGACTCAAGTTTGGGACACTTTGAAGGAGTTCTTGTAGAAGCATGAAAAATCTCAGCTGAAGACATCCCTTCGCCAAAGCGCAGAAGGTGCAAAAGACTGAGGCTCAGTACTAAAAAGACAAAACAGAAGATATGGAGAGAAGACCCTTTATTATCATATCTACCAAAGTCTAGTACAGACACATCAGGACTATACATAAGGGACTAATTCTGTTCTTCTACGAAGGATCTAGTACAGATTTGACAGAAGCCTAGAGGGATCTACAAGGGATGCAGTCTTCATCGAAGCGCAGCCTTTCTTATTCTCGATACACATGCTGGAAGATTGATCTTTATCGAAGCATGTTCTGATTTTCTTGTGGGTGCAGCCTCTCAGAAGCATATCAGTAACTCAACACTTTGAAGAAGCCAGAGCCTTCGAGCCAGAGGCGCAGCTACCTGCCTACGCTTACCTCAGAAATAAGATGGTGGTAGGCCTTCCTCCCCTTCTTTTATTTCAGAAGCCAATGTCTTCACTCCAGAGGCGCAGCTACCTGCCTGCGCCAATCTCAGACACGCAAGGGTTTCATACCCTTTCCTTCGTAGCCAACGCCTTCACTGTTCAGATGTGCAGCTACATACTTACGTCCGTATGAGGCGTAAGATGGTGATATGCTCACACTATCTCCATTCCCACAGTACATTCGTTTGCTCCGAATCAGAAGTTTAAGTCACTTATCTACAAGAGACTTGGGAACTCCCATCGCAACCAATGCAAGTCAACCTGTCCCTCCAAAAGCATAGTAACCTCGCCAACTTGAAGAACATGCCTACTTGTCGCCTACAGTATAGTGACTCCGGTAGCCCGAAACACAACTTGATAAGTTGCTCTATAAGCACAGAAGTTTCATCATCATTCGAAGCCAAGTCCACTCGTCGCTTGAAAGCACAGAGGTTTCGTCGTCTCCAGAAGCACGATTTACTCGTTGCCCCAGAAGCTCAGCAGCACTTAGTCCTCACCAGAGGTGCAGGAAGCATGGGTCCACCCTAATTAGTTTATTTAAACTGCCTCTTGCAGAGAACATTTGGATGAAATCATGATTGATATTATATCAGATTTATTTAAATCTTAGACGAGGATCGGTTAGACTCCAAATCTAGGACGAAATCCCAAGATTTATGTCACCCTCATTTTTTCGTATTTCGTATTATGCTCGTATTTGGATTTTGGCACGTATTTTATTATTCTCGACTTGCGGATTTTTGAATTCTTGTAATTGGGTTTTAGACCATGGCTTGGTTTTATTTTGGAGATTGGTTTGGTTTGGTTTGTCATGATGGAACACCATAGCCTACACACCACCTCCATTACACCACAACACCCTCATTATAACCCACCTACTTTCTCTCTCCTCCATAATTTCTCCATTAATTTCTTCTTCTTCCTCCACCAACACCCATAGGCAAGTGCATCTTGCCATTAAATAAGCACCACTTTTATTTGTTCATTAGCTAGATTTGGACATGGAGAACAACATTAGAACTTGGAATTTTATGATTTGGAGTCTCCATTGTTCTAGATCTAGGTTTTAACTATTTTCGGATTTACATGGTTTTGATCTATTTTAGTTGGATTTTATGGGTTTTTGATGCTTCCATATGGAAGAGAATTCAATTTTACTCAAGTTAGAGCTTTGAAAATCTCGATTTGGTTTTGATTTGGCTAAGTTATGAAGAATTGAAGTTTTTGGGTTGGGTGTTCTTCCTCTCGGACAGAGGTAGGAGAAGAACATAGCCTTTCCCTCTTGTTGGCCACGCGGCTCCCGCGTACGGCCTCTGCGTAGAGCTCCTGCGTAGTGTTGCTTGCGTAGAACCCTTGCTTAGGGTCTTCTGCGTATTGCACCCTGCGTATTGCACCCTGCGTATTGCACCCTGCGTATTGCACCCTGCGTATTGCACCCGGCGTATTGCACCCTGCGTATTGCACCCTGCGTATTGCACCCGGCGTATTGCACCCTGCGTATTGCACCCTGCGTATGCTGGCCTGCGTACTGTGCATTGCGTAGTGGCTTGCGTACTGTGCATTGCGTAGTGGCTTGCGTACTGTGCATTGCGTAGTGGCTTGCGTACTGTGCATTGCGTAGTGGCTTGCGTACTGTGCATTACGTATTGCTTGCGTAGTGGCTTGCGTAGCCCCTGTGTATGCTGGCCTGCGTATTGCTTGCGTAGTGTGCATTGCGTATTGCTTGCGTAGTGACTTGCGTAGCCCCTGCGTATGCTGGCCTGCGTACTGTGCATTGCGTATTGCTTGCGTACTGCTCACCTTGCGCAATGTAACCCTTGTGCAAGACAACTCTTGCGCAGCCTTGTATGCGCAGTCTATACCCTGCGTAGCCCAACCTTTGACCCCCTTGTGCTACCTACTTGTTTATGATGAATTTGTTATTTCTTGGTCTTGGCTCTTTTATGATCCTATATATATTGGTATTGTATCAGGTATTTTACGCCCATTTTATATCCTTACGCCTTTTGTCATGAACTTGATTTTACTTGTATATTTGGAATAACTATTGTATATGGCCTGGTATGACAATGAACTAGCATAACAGGACAGCGACCCGTAGTGGTGCACTCCTGACATGACCCGACCTGACATGATAGTGGCCCGTCGTGGCGCACTCCTGACAAGTACCCTGACATGAATTATCTTGATAACTTGATAGTGGCCGTGGCGGCGCACTCCTGACTTGACTTGACTTGATAACTTAACTTGACCTGCCTTGACACCGTGGGTGTTCCTGCTTGCTTGCTTGTACAATCCACTTGTCTTGTCTTGCATCATGTCTAGGACGTGACTTCCTGGGTACCACGGCCAGGGACTCGCGCTAAATTGGAATAGGCTAATGATTAGATCAAACTAGAACATGGAGAATTTCCAGTCACAGGCAATCTCGTTATCTGGGCGCTTTAATGGACTTGTAGCTTGCCGACGAGTAGAGCACATTTCCAGCACACTGTCATGTGTTGCACCCTCTAAGTCACCTAAGGGTACATCTGTCTTCCGGGCAATGTACCCACCTATAACTCTCAACCCGCGGAAGGATAACTGGATGGTCTGCAGGGCTTGGGACTGGGAGTTTCTCACTTGCATCTTGTTAGTAACTAGGCTTGTGATAACCCTAGTTAGTTAAAGTAGTAAGCCGTAGTACTTGCTTGGCCGATTGTGAATGAATGGTGTCCAACCCTGTCTAAGTCTTGTCTAGCCCTAGTACCTGGAACTCTTGATCATGATTGTTTTACTTATCTCTAACGATAAATGGATAGAGACAATGAGCTATTCAGGCGAAGGGTTACAATCCCGGTCCTTGTTTGGGTTTAAGGATTGTAACCTGGCTCCCGGAATGGTTCCACGTCCCTAGTCGTTTATCGCCCTGTGTACTTTTTCTTTTTTTTTTATGTTCTGATATGCTGGCTTTTGTTCTTATTTGTGGCCTCCTTGTGGCACTTGCTCTTTCTGGGGTTTGACCCAGCTGGTTTTGTGTGGCCAGATTTCGGAGCAGCTCCCGAGGATCTACCAAGCTTCCAGCCCAATGGTGAACACTAGACGGAACCCGGGCTACGAGTGGGTTTTCCCTTTTTTTGTTTCACCCACTTATATGTAAATTTATTCTTTTGAGGCGTTTAGCCGACGAGCACCTGTTAGCTCGATGCACATTTACTTACTGTCTGCCTACGGGCTGTAAACATGATTAACAAATCCTAGGGTTGATCATGTACGACTGAACTCTTGCTAGTCCTATTATTTTGTACGACTAGCTTCATGATCATCCAATATGTAATATTTGGGACGCCTTATATATATATATTTGATGCTCTAACATCTTGCAACTCTGTTAATTGCTTGAGATTGAGACAATAGGCTTGACCTTAAGAGACTGCTGGCTTGTAGTAAACCCTCATATCTAGACAGCCGTGACCGTATAGTTGAGATGTATTCTATTTCAATATACGTAGCTGGCTGTGTCCGCCCCCGCTCTCCAGTATTCTGGTTCTGGGGCGTGACACGGTTTAAGTGGTGGCCCATGCAGGTCTTGTCAATCAAGAAATGTGAGGGTTTACCCATAGATGTCTCAATCAATATTCGCCCTTGATCTCCACCCGTATTTTCAAATCCCTGAGATTCTTGACCTGATCACATGCTTGTATCATTGATCTGTCCTGGTCCTTTCCTTATTGTTCCCTATGTCGTCTTCTTCAGCGGCATTACTCCCGGACCTGCCAACCAGCCAGAGGAAGCTCGACAAGCACCCCAGCGCCAGGAAGATCAAGTTCAGCACTCTGGAGTAGCCTCCCGAGTTATGCTTCCCGGAGGCTCAGAACCTCTAGTTCAGGAAGCTCCGCCCGTTCAACCAGCTAGACAGGATGAGGGACCTTTGGTAGGGCTTATCAGGGAACTGCTTGCATCCCAAGATCGTCGAGGCGACGCCTTGCACCAGGAAGTTCATGATGCACTAAACCGAGGAGGTCCCCAAGGAAATCAAGCGGCCAACAGTTTCAAGCGCTTGAACCCTCCCTTCTTCGACGGCAGTGAAGATGCGATTGCCGCGGACGCTTGGCTTCAGGATACCGAGGTGGTTCTAGAAGCAGCTAGGACACCTAAAAATGAGAAAGTGGCGGTGGTACGCCTACAGTTGTTAGACTTGGCTCGCGATTGGTGGGCAGCTCAGGCCATGGGATTAGCAGCACCAGTCACTTGGGCGACGTTCAGAGAGAGGTTCCAGACAAAGTACTTCGATGCGGTGGCACGGTACGACCTGCAGACCAGATTCACCAACTTGAAGCAAGGAGGCAGGACGGTCGATGGCTATGCGACCGAGTTTTCCAGGCTGAGTAGGTTCGCCCCCACCTTGGTGGCAACCGAGTTCGATAGGGCTCAGCGGTTCCAGCAAGGGCTGCACTTAGAGATATTATTAGCTGTGGAACAGTTCGAGCACCAGACGTTCGATGCAGTATTGAAAGCAGCAAGGAGGCATGAGTATACCTCCCGGAGAATTGTGGACAGGACCGGAGGCAGGAAGCGGTCCCATAACCAGATGCACCAATCTTCAGCTCCAGCCCCGGCAGCTAGGGGTCTAACCATTGGAACTCCGAGGCGGGCGGCCTCAGTGACGTCGGTTCAGCATTCGACCCCGACGTACCCGCAGCAGCAGAGGCAGAAGCAGTCTTCCGCGGTGGGATGTTCTCATTGCGGGAAGCCGGGCCATGTAGTGGCAGAGTGTCGTAGGGCACAGGGATTGTGCCTGGTTTGTGGAGGAGCAGACCACCAGATAGGGACCTGCCCTAATAGGGGAGGTCCATCATCATCCAACCTTTCTAGTTCTTCAGTGAGGGGACCAGCCCCAGTTCCAATCCAGCAGCAGCAGCAGCAGTACCCGAGGCCATTATTGCCTCAGGCCCAGGCCTTTCAGCAGCAGAACCAGCAGCAGTTCACCCAGGCTCCAGCACAGAATCGACAGAGGGGTTTCCAGCAGAGGGGACCCGCAGCTAGAGGTCAGGCTATGATGATGACCATGGAAGAAGAAGTGGCACCAGGTGAGGTAGTGGCAGGTACTATCCTCGTCAACACCTTTCCAGCATCTGTATTATTTGATTCTGGTGCATCACATTCATTCATGTCTGCACGATTCGCGACACGGATAGGATTGGAGCCCGAGTCATTATCAGTGAGGCTCAATATACTTACTGGTAATGGTCTTGTGGGAGTAGATCGAGTGTTTTCCTCGTGTCGAATCGCAGTTAGCGGTAGAGAGTTCCCCGCTAGATTTATAGAATTTCCTATGGCAGACTATGATGTAGTCCTAGGCATGGATTGGTTGAGGAACCATTATGCTAGGATAGACTGCCATGTTGGCAGAGTTGTCTTTAGTATTCCCGGAGAGTCAGAGTTTTCATTTTCCAGAGGCACAGTAGAGCCATCTCCTCCAGTATTGCGGATGGCAGTAGCAGCAGTGCAGTTGCCCCGGATAGTTGAAGAGTTTCCAGATGTCTTCCCAGAGGAACTTCCAGGGATGCCACCAGAGCGGGAGATCGAGTTCACCATCGACTTGATTCCCGGAACAGCACCAGTATCAGAGCGAGTCTACAGAATGGCGCCTTCAGAGTTGGAGATTTTGTACAAGATGATTGAAGAACTTAGAACCAAGGGATTCATTCGTGCTAGTGGATCGCCTTGGGGAGCCCCGATGCTTCTTGTGAAAAAGAAGGATGGTACGTCTAGGCTATGTGTAGATTATCGTACCTTAAACTCAGTGACAATTAAGAACAGATACCCTCTTCCAAGGATAGACGATTTGTTTGATCAACTCAGAGGGGCTTCAGTTTTCTCGAAGATAGACTTGCGGTCAGGATACCACCAGATCAGAGTCAGAGAGCAGGACATCCCGAAGACGGCGTTCAGATCTAGGTACGGGCATTGGGAGTTTCTAGTTATGCCTTTTGGAGCGACCAATGCACCGGCAGTGTTCATGGACCTCATGAACCGTATTTTCATGCCTTACTTAGATCAGTTTGTGATAGTATTCCTTGATGACATCCTGGTCTACAGCAAGTGTGAAGCAGAGCACGAGCAGCATCTCAGGATCGTCCTTCAGACGCTTAGGGAGCACCAGTTGTACGCCAAGTTCAGTAAATGCGAGTTCTGGCTCGATCGTATTTCTTACTTGGGTCACATCATTACTAGAGGAGGAGTGGAAGTTGATCCCCAGAAGATTGTGGCTATCGAGGCATGGCCAGTACCCAGCTCAGTGGCAGAGGTTCGCAGCTTCCTTGGATTGGCCGGCTACTACCGGCGGTTCGTCTCAGATTTTGCAAGGATTTCAGCGCCGATGACCCAGTTGACCCGCAAGGATGTGCCGTTCGTTTGGACAGCAGAATGTCAGGAATCATTTGAGAAGTTGAAGCGAGGTTTGATAACGGCTCCCATTCTCACACTTCCAGATGGGACCGGAGGATTCACAGTTTATTGCGACGCTTCAGGCAGAGGATTGGGATGTGTTTTGATGCAGCATGGGAAGGTAATTGCTTATGCGTCACGTCAACTCCGTGATCATGAGAAGAATTACCCGACCCACGACTTGGAGCTAGCAGCAGTAGTGTTTGCACTTAAGTTGTGGAGGCACTACTTGTACGGGGACAGAGTGGAGATATTTACTGACCACAAGAGCCTGAAGTATGTTTTCACCCAGAAGGATCTTAATATGCGGCAGAGAAGATGGCTCGAGCTACTTGTGGACTATGATGTGGATTTGCAGTATCATCCAGGGAAGGCCAACGTTGTAGCAGATGCATTGAGCAGGAGAGCTGGAGTTTATTTCTTGACGGCGCAACCAGAGCTATTGGCAGATCTTCAGAAGATGGGAGTGGAAGTGATTCTCCCTTCTAATGTGGCCTTGATGGCCAGCCTACAGATACAGTCCACCATAGTTGAGAGGATCCGGACAGCACAGTTAACAGATTCCAAGATTCAGCGGCTCAGAGCAGAGTGCGAGGCAGGAAGAAGGCCAGAGTTATGTATTCATAAAGATGGTACACTTCGACACGGCACGCGTCTTTGTGTACCCAGTGGAGATATCAGACAGGAAGTCATGGCAGAGGCTCACAGTTCGCAGTACTCCATTCACCCAGGCGGCACGAAGATGTACAGAGATATTCGTCAGCACTTTTGGTGGAATGGTATGAAGAGGGAGATAGCCCGGTATGTCTCTCGATGTTTGGTTTGCCAACAGGTCAAGGCTGAACATCAGAGGCCAGCTGGACTTCTCCAACCTTTACCGATCCCAGAATGGAAATGGGAGCACATTACCATGGATTTCGTGACTGGATTACCCAAGTCTCCGGCAGGCAGAGATGCTGTTTGGGTCATTGTAGACAGGCTTACCAAGGTGGCACACTTTCTTCCATTTAGAGTTGGACAGTCAACGGCACAGCTAGCAGAGATGTATCTCAGGCAGATTGTCAGACTTCACGGAGTGCCAGTCAGCATAGTATCAGACAGGGATACGAGATTCACATCGCACTTCTGGCGCAGTCTTCATCAAAGTTTGGGGACTCGTCTCAAGTTCAGCTCAGCGTATCATCCGCAGACAGATGGGCAATCAGAGCGTACTATACAAACTCTCGAAGATATGTTGCGGTCATGTACCCTTGACTTCGGTGGTTCATGGGAGGATCACCTGCACCTGGTGGAATTCTCGTACAACAATAGTTTCCAGGCCAGTATCCAGATGGCACCCTTCGAGGCTCTGTATGGCAGGAAGTGCAGATCTCCGTTAGCATGGGACGATGTCGGAGAGAGGCAGATGCTCGGTCCAGAACTGATTTCTCAGACGGCTGAAGTGGTCAGGAAAGTCAGAGATCACCTCCGAGTTGCTCAGGATCGTCAGCGCCATTGGGCCGATGCTCATCGGCGTCCCTTAGAATTTGCCGTCGGCGACCATGTATTCCTTAGGATCTCGCCTACCCGCGGCGTCATTCGTTTTGGCGTACGGGGAAAGCTTAGTCCTAGGTATATAGGACCGTTCGATATTCTAGAGCGAGTAGGTGACGTGTCCTATCGTCTCGCTCTTCCGCCGTCGCTAAGTGAGGTACATGATGTATTCCATGTATCCCAATTAAGACGGTACATCCCGGACCCGAGCCATATCCTAGATCATTCGGAATTAGTTGTTGGTACCAACCTTTCGTATGAGGAGAGGCCCGTGTCTATATTGGACCGGAGAGAAAAGACGCTCAAGAACAAGACTATTAACTTAGTCCGTGTTGCTTGGGGTCATCACTCTCTAGGTGAGTCAACATGGGAGCGTGAGGACGACATCCGATCGCGATATCCCTACCTGTTTGACTCGTGAGGTATAATGTCTTTCTTATACCTTATGCTTTCCCTTCCTTGCTTGCATTGTATGATTGTATGATTGGACTGCTTAGTGTAGCTTGTCTGTGCTTAGTATAGCTTGTCGTGGCAATCTCTAGCTCCTTGATTTAATTCCGAGGACGAAATTCTTTGAAGGTGGGTAGAGTTGTCACCCTCATTTTTCCTTATTTCGTATTATGCTCGTATTTGGATTTTGGCACGTATTTTATTATTCTCGACTTGCAGATTTTTGAATTCTTGTAATTGGGTTTTAGACCATGGCTTGGTTTTATTTTGGAGATTGGTTTGGTTTGGTTTGTCATGATGGAACACCATAGCCTACACACCACCTCCATTACACCACAACACCCTCATTATAACCCACCTACTTTCTCTCTCCTCCATAATTTCTCCATTAATTTCTTCTTCTTCCTCCACCAACACCCATAGGCAAGTGCATCTTGCCATTAAATAAGCACCACTTTTATTTGTTCATTAGCTAGATTTGGACATGGAGAACAACATTAGAACTTGGAATTTTGTGATTTGGAGTCTCCATTGTTCTAGATCTAGGTTTTAACTATTTTCGGATTTACATGGTTTTGATCTATTTTAGTTGGATTTTATGGGTTTTTGATGCTTCCATATGGAAGAGAATTCAATTTTACTCAAGTTAGAGCTTTGAAAATCTCGATTTGGTTTTGATTTGGCTAAGTTATGAAGAATTGAAGTTTTTGGGTTGGGTGTTCTTCCTCTCGGACAGAGGTAGGAGAAGAACATAGCCTTTCCCTCTTGTTGGCCACGCGGCTCCCGCGTACGGCCTCTGCGTAGAGCTCCTGCGTAGTGTTGCTTGCGTAGAACCCTTGCTTAGGGTCTTCTGCGTATTGCACCCTGCGTATTGCACCCTGCGTATTGCACCCTGCGTATTGCACCCTGCGTATTGCACCCTGCGTATTGCACCCGGCGTATTGCACCCTGCGTATTGCACCCTGCGTATTGCACCCGGCGTATTGCACCCTGCGTATTGCACCCTGCGTATGATGGCCTGCGTACTGTGCATTGCGTAGTGGCTTGCGTACTGTGCATTGCGTAGTGGCTTGCGTACTGTGCATTGCGTAGTGGCTTGCGTACTGTGCATTGCGTAGTGGCTTGCGTACTGTGCATTGCGTATTGCTTGCGTAGTGGCTTGCGTAGCCCCTGTGTATGCTGGCCTGCGTATTGCTTGCGTAGTGTGCATTGCGTATTGCTTGCGTAGTGACTTGCGTAGCCCCTGCGTATGCTGGCCTGCGTACTGTGCATTGCGTATTGCTTGCGTACTGCTCACCTTGCGCAATGTAACCCTTGCGCAAGACAACTCTTGCGCAGCCTTGTATGCGCAGTCTATACCCTGCGTAGCCCAACCTTTGACCCCCTTGTGCTACCTACTTGTTTATGATGAATTTGTTATTTCTTGGTCTTGGCTCTTTTATGATCCTATATATATTGGTATTGTATCAGGTATTTTACGCCCATTTTATATCCTTACGCCTTTTGTCATGAACTTGATTTTACTTGTATATTTGGAATAACTATTGTATATGGCCTGGTATGACAATGAACTAGCATAACAGGACAGCGACCCGTAGTGGTGCACTCCTGACATGACCCGACCTGACATGATAGTGGCCCGTCGTGGCGCACTCCTGACAAGTACCCTGACATGAATTATCTTGATAACTTGATAGTGGCCGTGGCGGCGCACTCCTGACTTGACTTGACTTGATAACTTAACTTGACCTGCCTTGACACCGTGGGTGTTCCTGCTTGCTTGCTTGTACAATCCACTTGTCTTGTCTTGCATCATGTCTAGGACGTGACTTCCTAGGTACCACGGCCAGGGACTCGCGCTAAATTGGAATAGGCTAATGATTAGATCAAACTAGAACATGGAGAATTTCCAGTCACAGGCAATCTCGTTATCTGGGCGCTTTAATGGACTTGTAGCTTGCCGACGAGTAGAGCACATTTCCAGCACACTGTCATGTGTTGCACCCTCTAAGTCACCTAAGGGTACATCTGTCTCCCGGGCAATATACCCACCTATAACTCTCAACCCGCGGAAGGATAACTGGATGGTCTGCAGGGCTTGGGACTGGGAGTTTCTCACTTGCATCTTGTTAGTAACTAGGCTTGTGATAACCCTAGTTAGTTAAAGTAGTAAGCCGTAGTACTTGCTTGGCCGATTGTGAATGAATGGTGTCCAACCCTGTCTAAGTCTTGTCTAGCCCTAGTACCTGGAACTCTTGATCATGATTGTTTTACTTATCTCTAACGATAAATGGATAGAGACAATGAGCTATTCAGGCGAAGGGTTACAATCCCGGTCCTTGTTTGGGTTTAAGGATTGTAACCTGGCTCCCGGAATGGTTCCACGTCCCTAGTCGTTTATCGCCCTGTGTACTTTTTCTTTTTTTTTATGTTCTGATATGCTGGCTTTTGTTCTTATTTGTGGCCTCCTTGTGGCACTTGCTCTTTCTGGGGTTTGACCCCGCTGGTTTTGTGTGGCCAGATTTCGGAGCAGCTCCCGAGGATCTACCAAGCTTCCAGCCCAATGGTGAACACTAGACGGAACCCGGGCTACGAGTGGGTTTTCCCTTTTTTTGTTTCACCCACTTATATGTAAATTTATTCTTTTGAGGCGTTTAGCCGACGAGCACCTGTTAGCTCGATGCACATTTACTTACTGTCTGCCTACGGGCTGTAAACATGATTAACAAATCCTAGGGTTGATCATGTACGACTGAACTCTTGCTAGTCCTATTATTTTGTACGACTAGCTTCATGATCATCCAATATGTAATATTTGGGACGCCTTATATATATATATTTGATGCTCTAACATCTTGCAACTCTGTTAATTGCTTGAGATTGAGACAATAGGCTTGACCTTAAGAGACTGCTGGCTTGTAGTAAACCCTCATATCTAGACAGCCGTGACCGTATAGTTGAGATGTATTCTATTTCAATATACGTAGCTGGCTGTGTCCGCCCCCGCTCTCCAGTATTCTGGTTCTGGGGCGTGACAATTTACTTGGCTGTATCCGAGCAAGCAAATCGGCACGTGCCATGTGTCACCTCCTTCGGTTATGTTTATAACCACCAGAGATCTTGTTTGAAGGGATTCTCGATGTCCGCCATATGTCAGCGCCGCAGAAGCCTGCACCTTACAATGACGGTAGATTCTTTTATATCTCAGGAACCCTAATGCACATCGCATATATGCTCGACTCTCTATAAATAGAAGGAGTTCTTCTTCCACCAGAAAAGGGAAGAAAAAGAGAGAGGGAACATTGACAATCAACAATCTTCAAAGGATCAACAGTCTCTATCTACGAAGAGTCGACCACCCTCATCCACCTATCAACCAAAGAACCAACCAACCAACCATCTTCATGGGATCTTCTTGTCCAGACAGCCTCTTGATCGGTGACCCCAGAGTCCCATCAAAGGTGCTAGAGAGCCATAGCAAGGTTGATTCGTCGTCAGATAGTCAACGGAGTAAAGGAGCCACTGCAGTGTTCGATCTCCACTGTCACACTTTCCCAGAAACCTCTTCTCCTTATTCTTAGAATATCGTGTTTAGGACTTCCTTTTTTGTACACAGATACCTTATACGTTCAATAAAGCAAAAAGTTCGTTCAACCTTTTGTTACGTCGAACAATCACCAAGCAAGATTTTGTGAATTTATTCTGTATTTTTCTCTTTTTGAGTCTAGGTTAATTTGTGAGTCGGATATCACTGGCATTTTGATGAACATCTTCACAGAAAGAAAACCCACTCTTACCAAACCAAATAAATATCGAAAAAGCTATTCTGAACCCAAAAGAACCCTGAAAGCCTACTAGATGATCTCGGTGCGAGCTCCCCCCGAACTCAGACCGAACTCGGTCTCCTTAAATTACTTTTGGTCAGAATGAATACCTATTCTTTTGGATCTCAAACGTTGAAAAATTTGAAAGTTGCCCAAACCGAGTTATGTCCGAACTCTAGTTCAAAAATACATATAAATAGAGAAGAGTTTTTCATTTAACTCACTTATCTCATTATGCATCTTCTCTATACATTCTAAGCCTTCCTATGTAACACCTAGTTACAAAATACGTAGGTCTAGGTACGTGGACATGCAAACCGTATAATAAATATATGTAAGCTGTAAATACAATATAACCATGGCACACTAAATCTCATTCACAAATAAAAGAATAAAAGATATTAGAATTAATAGGAATTATCATTTGTACAAGTCGTTGGGCAGAGACAAATCCACTACCAACTATTTTAAATGAGAAGTAATACATGAACAATGAAATGATTTGTCAAGAGTAGCAAAGGACGATCCAAAAGCAATTCATCTTCGAAAGAATAGAGAAGATCACGGCCTTGCCTAGAATACCTGCGAAAAGTTAAGAAACACACACCTGGAGAAATCACCAGTTCTCAGAGGGACGTAACAAGATACATATGAACATGCCATAAAACTGAATATAAATTACACAATAATAAGTCGAACGGGTAATAACATGATCCAATACTCCACCCTTGAATTAGCGTACCATCCCCCAACCAAACATGGACTGGAGATGGCACCCTAATACGCGATGAAGTATCTTTCCATGCCATGAATCTAATATATTATCCGGACCACAACAAGGTTCAATACCTTCTCATCGAAGCAGTGAACCACTTCTACAACCAAACAAGGACAAGGTGTGGCAAACTAGTCCGTAAAAAGTTAATATTCCAAGTCACGATCTGGTATAAGTACACAAACCAAAAGTACCTATTCCTAACGGATAAGGTAGCATGACCATTCTAAGTGAATGTAATTTTAGATCAAACCTCCAACGTATGGGCTCTCTAGCTAAAAATAGGATCAACATAGTCCCCTCTTGGGCACGAGGGGCCTCAAGGCATAACCGTTCCTCGAATGTCAATGGCCAGCTATAAAATAAAGGGGTTGTCAACCCGCATCTCCGACAGAGGGTACGGTCACAAAGGTAATGTGTATGGTAGCCCATGCGCTAAGGAAATGTCCTCCCTACCCCATGCCTATATGTTGTCTTCACAACACATAACCTATATTAACCGCTAAGTCAAACTAATCATGCAATACTATTAGCAGTTAATTCTATCGCCCAACCAGCTACACATGTTCGAGTACTATATGCGACTAACAACTTCATGGCACAAACGTGCTAAGGCCAGTGAATGCAACACAAACGAGGGTGTTCTCTTAAATCTAGGTTTAAGTGCATAGAAATAATTAAATAATAAAAAACGGAATTAAACATTAAATTGTATCTACATATGATTGACAAGAATAATTTATATTTGTAATAAATAAATAATATATAAATAAATGCATGCAGTATAATAACCTAAAGTAAATAGACAGTAGATGGCAAGGTATCTTGTCTGGTAGTGATGCCTGGTGTGGTACGATGATCATGATTGCACGAAGTTTGACTTTGATGTTACAACTACGCAATACGACCTCTGATGATGGCATAGATGGTTCCATCGAATTCAAAATAGTCAAATTAGCTAGGGTCGATATAAGGATGTTCAGAATTGGCAAGAGAATAGGAATAATTGGCTTAGTCAAGGACAAGGAGATAATCGAAGGAAATTGAGTAATTATATACTTATACTATTTTTAGAAAATATTTAGAATACACAAACACTAAATTTTGAGTCAAAATAATTTTAGGAAAATATGAAAAAAATCACAAAGATCATTTTAGACAATACCCTAAGTTTGTCAAAAATATTTTTTTTGGTAGGAAGCTTTATTTTTATTAGTCAAAATAAATATTTGAGAAGACTAGAAATCTTTGTTTAATTTGGTAACTACTTTTTATTATTCTTAGAAAGAAATGTAAAATCTACAAAATTGATTCAGGGCAGAACAATGTCTCAAACTAATTTTGAAAATAACGTGGATCCCAAGCCTATTTGTATATATATATATATATATATATATATATATATATATATATATATATATATATATATATATATATTTTTATATATATATATATATATATATATATATATATATATATTTATATATATATATATATATATATATATATATATTCTTTATATATATAAATATATATATATATATATATATATATATATAAAGAATATATATATATATATATATATATATATATATATATATATATATATATATATATATATATATATATATATATATATTAATAAAAGGCAATTTATTGAAAGAGTAGAGGTGGCTCTAAAAGAGCATTACAGACTGTTCCAGAGGCAGAAAACACAAAATGGCCCTGGAAAGTAATGTAGGAAAGACAAAAGTTCTAAAAGTGAAAATTCAAAATTTTGGAAATCCGAAATTTCGAATTTTTGAAAATTCGAAACTGTACGGGCGCTCAGCCCTACGGAGGTTTGGGCACGAAACTCGAAGTGGCGGGCACGCAACCCAAGGTTACACAGCCCGATAGCGGGTGTGGGTTTGGGCTCTCTGCCCGAGAGAGCACTGCTCGAGGGTTGGGTGCTCTGCCCGAGAGAGCACTGCCCGAGGATGGGCGCTCTGGACGAGGGAGCCTCGGGCCCCCCCCGGCACGACGCACAGAGGCTGGTGGGCTCCGGCGGAGGAGGCCGCCCGGAGCGGCACGGACGGAGGGAGGCTGGGATCGGGATGCTCCGGAGGGGGAGGTCGAGCTAGGGGCGGGGGCTCCGACGAGGAAGGCCAGTCCGACGAGGTGCACATGAGCGGCGATTGGGATGGACTGGGTGGAGCCGGGAGAGTGGGAGGGAGGGAAAGCGGAGGGGAAGAGCGGAGAGGGGGGTCCCGTGGGGAGGGAGTTGGGGGCTCGACCTCCGGGCAGTCGCCTACCACCGGCGAGGGAGGGGAGGGTCCTCCAGCGTGCGGCGTAGGGGCGCCGAAGATTGTAGCGGGGAGCGGACGTCGTGGGCGGGGGCACTGCAGGCGAGGATCCACCGACCGACGGCAGGGAGGACGCCTAGACGGGGAGGTCGAGCTCAACGACGAGCACGAGGGCCATGGCGCGGCCACCATAGCCCAGGAGGGGGGCCTCCGACGCCGAAAATGACGCCGGAAGGGCTGGAGGGGCGAAGGTGGGGAACGCACCATGGCCGCCGGGCGCTGGCCACTGTAGAGAGAGGAACGCATCCCGCAGTGAGGGGGGCCGCCTCCGTACGAGGAAGAGGCGTCGGCCACAGCAGAGGAGCGGCGAGAGGAGGCGTCTGGACGTGAGGAGGTGCGCCAGGCGGTGCACCAGGGCCCCATGTAGTCGATGAGCTCGGGGAGTGAGCGGCCGGGGAAGCGGGAGGCGGCCATAGCAGGGGGAGCTGTGGAGGGCCACTTCAGCGGTGGGGCGATGGTCGCCGCCGACGAGGGGGGAGGCGCGACTGGAGGGGCGTCATGGGGATGGCCCGCCGGGAAGGGAGGGGCCAAGCCTGGTGGAGCTCGGCTCGGCTCCGGCTGAGGGCCAAGGAGGGAGGAACCCGGAGGGGCTCCATGGGGGGTGGAAGGAGGAACAGACTCCCGGCAAGGAGCCCGGTGGCGCCGAGGCCGCCGTGGAGGACGGCAACGCCGAGGGGGGGTGAGAGGAGATAGGGGGAGTGCCCGACAGGAAGGCTCCCCACAGCAGGATGGGGTGGGGCAGCCAGGTTGGGCACGGCCAACCGGCGAGGGGTGGGAGGCTGAGGCCTCCATGGGGGAAAGTGCCCGGCGGCGCAGCTCCGGGGTAGCCGACCGGCCACCCGACCACGAGGAGGAGGGGGGGTGGCGATCAGGGGGGGCCTCCCGGAGCCCGAAGAGCCTTCTTTCCCATTTACGTGTGTATATATATATATATATATATATATATATATATATATATATATATATATATATATATATATATATATATATTTCGCCAATAATTTAAAAATATTTATGTAAATTTATAAAGAAAGTTACACTTAAAACTAATAATATTATCAATACTGGTAATCATAATGAATAGATAAAAACATAGATATACTAATTATACCTACATACTACATATGTGCACTAATTAATAATAATAATAATAATAATAATAATAATAATAATAATAATAATAACGTTAACTGCTACCCATTTACCAAAAATAAAAATAGGCTAAATAATAATAATACATAATAATAGCAAAAAATCTACTGCTCTCCACTTACTAAAAAAATAGCCACAACAAAAAGTTTAACAGTAAAAAAACAAGAAAGTCAACATAAGAAGGAGAGCAAAGAACAGATGAAGGAAGAGGAGAGAGAGAGCGTAGGAACACTTGGAAACGAAGAGAGGGGGAGATGTAGAGAGAGAAGAGGCGGTTACCATGACGTACGGCAGCACACAGAGGGTAGCGTTCATAGTGGTCAGCGGAGGAAGGCACGTGTGCGCGGTAGGGCTTCCTAGTTGGGCACCGCTGTCACGCTCCGATCCCGCAGAGTCCTTTCGTCCTTGCTTCGGACTCTGTGAGACCGTTCGTCCTCGCTAAGGCGTGATGCCGGGCAAGCCTAAGTTGCGCTTGCACAAGGCCAAGACCTGAAGCAAGACAAGATAGACAAGATTGACTGTACGCAGCGAAACATATTGCAGATAATTGAAGCAGCAGCGGACATATTTCAGAATACACTCATTAAACACAATGGTAACAAGAACCAATTCTCTTTATTGATTTTATTTGAATAGATTACAAGCTCTCGATTCTCTCTAATATAATGTTATATTCTCTCTGAACTTTACAGATTACAATGATCCCGTTTCCATACATTACATCCCTTTATATATAAAACCAACTCTTGCAACAGATGTCATCTCTTGACATCTTTTCTGATTTCTGGCTCCTGAGGATGAGGCTCGGGCTATCGCTTCGGACTATCCTTCTCGACGCATATTGTACCTGCATGCAGACTGATGGTGGATTAGTATATCAGCATACTGGTGATTGTGAACAAAGAGCTACATTTGTCTGAAACGATCACTGTTAATTACTGAGAAAAATGTTTCTTGTGATGTGATCTTGCTACTTTTTACCTATATTTATTTCATGCGTACAAAGTTAGTTTACATTCTCTTTGAAAACATCTTTGTAAAGCCATAATTCATTTCATTTTATTTCAAGCATACAAGGGACTATTCAATTCAAGCACGATGACTATTCATTTCTGTGGAGTGCGCAGCGTGTTTTATGAGCATGTTTATTTCACTGTTCAAGCAATTCTTTAGGGACAATTATAAGCACAATATCATATATTTTCTTTAATGGAACATAGCATATCTTTTTAACGGATTAATCTCTGCAAGCAATTCATGTAGAAAAGTCAAGCAATACATATGTATCACTTTTTCAGTGATTCTTACCATAGCCGACGGTCCATCTCTGCACAAGACAAGGATAAGCATAAACATAATATAACCAACATTCTTATTCCCTATTTGTCTATGCATTGTTAGCTCTTAGCAAAACATTCTTGACACATGCAGACTCGATTGGCAGCTGTGACTCTCCGGTTCAGCTCTGCACCAACCAACACCTATCTATATGATGGTCGATGGGAAATCTCATGATTAGCCGCTGTGACTCTCCGATTCAGCTTGTCGGTAAGGACTCAGATATCGAGTCCTATTTTCACATGGAGGCCCTAATAACTCCTAGGCCGAGTGGTCCAGGCGCCCCCAGATTCCACCCGAAAGATAAATTTTACTCGCGTACGAGTTATCCGAGACCATATGCATGCTTTAGCATTTCTATCAGATGAGACAGATTTGTGATCAGATGTACGACATGTTCTTTTCATGCCTTTGCAGATGTATGACACGTTCATTTCGTGCATTTTTTCTTTTCGAATTATATAGCCAACAACTTCTCTTTTTTCTTATCAAACATGATAATGAGTCATATCCAGAACAAAGATCTATATTAGCATGGCGATATCTCGTTTGATTTTACATAGCAAACATTCATTTCTTTTTATCAGGCAACAATCTTTCTTTAGCATACAGTTTATCACTTTTCTTGTTCTTAGCTTGGTAGCATGTGGATTCTCTTATAAGCATACTCAATGATTTACCATCTTGTTATTAGCAACACCATTCAATCAAAAACTCAGATTCTTATTAGTCATAAGCGAATCAGCAAATGAGACTTCGTCCACTCAACCAGAATAATCGTCTTCTGTTGCAAAGCCAGCAATCTGATCTTTTTGTTTATCTAGTGCCTTCACGGAGCGGGACACTACAACTGTTGGACAGACGTACGGCGCGAGGTACAGCGGACGAAGATTCGCCCGGGTGGAGGTGGTACGGCATCGTAGCGTAGAGGCGATAGCAGGGAGTCCACGACGGAGGGCTCGACACGATATTGGGCTCGTGCTGTACGGTGCTCAACAACCGACATGGCGGAGCTCAGGTGACGGTTAGGTTTTATTTTATTATTTTGGGTAAAAGGGGTAGTGGTGGTGTCCGGTTTGGTGGCGGTGGTGGTGGTCCATGGGTGCGGTGGTGTTGATGATGACGGTGGTGGGACTTCGCCAAAGGAGATGATGAGGGGTTGGTGGCGGTGGCGGTCAATAGATGCGGTGGTGATGATGATGATGGTCGGGGCAGGGGCGACCTTAGCCCAGGGCAGGTCGGGCGACGGCCCAGGGCCTCCTCATGAAAGGGAGCACCAACATAAAATTATCTATAATAGAACTAGTATGTATCATGTGTCTTCTTTTAACAAAACATTGTGGTGTAGTGGTTACAATGTTAAACTTATATTTAAGAGGTCCTTGGTTCAAATCTTATCTATAGCAAAATTTTGTTTTATTTATATATTTATTTATATTATGTATGGAGGGTCTATTTTGGAAGTTTTGCCTCAAGCCCCCAATTGGTCAGGGCCGACCCTGGGTGGGGGTCCTGGTATGGTCAGGCCAGGTCGTCGCGGTGATTCCGGCAAGGGGGTTCTGGCCGGGTTAGCGAGGAGGGTAGCAGAGGCGGCGGCTAGGCGGTTGTAGGCTAGGGTTAGGGTTTAGGGTTAGGTTTTAGTTTGTGGGTGCCGTGTCAGGAATTGTAATCGTGTCATACGTAACACAGGGTTAAGTCGAAGTCGTGTCCGGTGTGTCGGACACGAAAAAAAATCTGTATATGTAAGCTATACACATAATGGAAGGACACCCGGGGTCGGATCCGAGGCCGTCACGGCTAACACGAGGAAAGTAGACACCGACAAAGTACACGCATTTTGGTGGAGAAAATTTTTGGAATAATTTTTGTGGAGAAAAATCATAGGGAGGCTCCCCTATATATAGAGGGGTGGAAACTCCTAGTGGGATAACAAATAGGAAAAATTTAAACCCCTTTTTGATAATCTCACTTTTAATTTAAATCACTTTAAAACAAATTCAATTAAATCCAAATCCAAATCCAATTTAAATCTAGATAAATCCAAATCCGAACTAAATCTTGATATATTGCATCTTTAAATTAGACTTACTTAAATCATATCAATAAAATCTAGTCAGAATTTAAATTACAACAAATGAATTTAAAATATATTTCATAAATTAAAATCACAAATAATTTCAAAAATCATAATAAATGTTTAAATATTTGAAATACCCTTTTACAAATAAATAAAATAATTATAATTAGTTTTTAAAAATTAATATGTACATGAATTTAATTTCATGCACTTCGCATGGGATAGAACATATTCTTTACAAAATATTATTTTCTAAATTATCACCTATACTTTTACAACAAATAAAATTGCCTTCTTATAATAAATAAAATAAAATAAAGTTATGGCGATCGCGACGCATTTTATAGTTTTAAGGTAATACAAATATTTACCATATACTATTTTGAAAAGTATAATTATTTTCTCTATGGAGAAAATCTATAATGAAATATTTTATAAAAAAATATACCTTGCGTATACGTATTCGTACTCGGCATACAAATACCAAAACAAAAAAGTATCAAAATAAAAAAAATATCGCAAAATTTAGGGGGTTTACATCCTACCCAACTTACAAGAATTTCGTCCTCGAAATTAAGAAATAACTCAGGTAGGTAGGATTGAGAGATAGAAGGATTTCCAATTAAAAAAAACACGATCAAGCATTGTAGAAGTAAGTGACATACAACGAAATGGGTAATTTTAGAAAATTGCAATTTAGATAACTAGAAAAATAAATCACGGATTTGGTTTGGGTAATGAATGAGGGTCGCTAGTTAACCCAAAAAATAAAAAGGTTAAGGGTCAAGAAATGAAGGTAAAATAATTAGGGATCAAGGGTAGGTGGTTCCTTCAAGAAGATTGTATGATAGTTGTATAGGTTGGTGGGGGTATGATTAAAAGTACGATTCTAATCATTCTGAAGTTTTAAATGATTAGAAGGTCATGATAATAGATATAGGGTCGAAGGAAAAGGCAAGTAACTCGAGACGTGAATGTAGTTATATCGGTTGGTAATGGCTAGCTACATTTGGGTATATACAACTATCACGACCATAGGTGATATGGCAACTAAAGGGGATACTTTGTGTGTTATCTATCAAGTACGATCGTTTGTCTTTCTGAAATAGGTGAAAGATAAAAAAAAAGGAGCTCAAGGAAGATAAGATCGAATACAAATGCGGGTTTCAAAGGTGATTGGATAGTTCAAGAGAGAGTTGTCAAGACAGTTGCGGATGAGATCCTAGAAGGCAAGTATATTTGTTAACTATATCTTCTCCACATAGAATAATCATAAAAAGAGCGAACCAAGTGCACTAGGTTGATCAGACCATCATGCACCGATTAGACAATATGTTAGTAGGGTACCTCCAATAAGATATTTGTCATGAACAAGCTTGATAAAAGAATAAGCTTGCAAAACTAGGCTATAACAGCAGCATTAGTCAAGATAGTCCAAAATATAAGTACGTAAGATAATGATGAAAGAAAGTATAAATAGTTCAAGTTCTGTAAGAATCTGTCTTGTTCGGTATGTGCCTATTCTGTCGTCCAACTGTCTTCTTATCTATGGCTCTGGTTGACCAAATGAGGTATGGGCCTCTAAACTCTATAGTCTAGGTAATCCACTTAGTATCCCCTTTTATAGGTTATAAGATCAAAGGGAATGATAGGTCGTGAGGTATTCTATCCAACTTATAATAGTTCATCTTGTAGTGTAATTGAATCAATAGGGCATACATGTCATCTTCCTAACCTCTATTAAGCACAAAAGAAAAGATAAGATTTACGGCAGAAAGAGGTCAAGCAAGATAAAATTCAAGCTAGTCAAACGAGAGATCAAAAATTAGAATCAAGGAGGGAGGTCAAGTATGTGGAAGAGATCCTAGACTCTAATCCTATATGCAGGCTGGCTTGCTACTGTAAAGTAACTAAAGAATTTATTCGTAGAACTGTATGGGCCACCAAATCCTATTATAAAGAGCTTTTCTATCTTCACATTACCAAGACAACTCCTATTCTTCCAAGTGCCGGTATATTTTGATTAGAAGTGTTCGATTTATACAAGCTTGGCATATAAAAGCTTTTAAGACAATGTTGAAGTTTGTTCATGGGCTTCGGATAAAAAATACTACGTTGTAAGAAGTCGACATGTCATTCAGAGCAAAGCACACGGTATAACCTCTATTTTAAATAATTGATTTAACATAGAGCAAGAGTACTCGAGCCTGGATTATTCCTCTTAGAGGAAAACCAGGATAAAATCTTCGTGTCTGTATGTTTCTTCTATCTCACTATTTAATTATTGTTTTACATTATTGCATTGATTTTTTGTCTTTACTAGCCTTTACCTGTATTAATTTTTATTGGTGAATATTACTTCCGCTACACTCTATTCATCTCCCCCCTCTAGAGGTGCCATCGATCCCATAATTGGTATCAAAGAACGATTTCCATAAGTTAGACTAAAGTTCCTTGAAAAATAGCATCATTATACACTAGTAATGGTGAAGGTCAGTCTAGAATAGGCCTTTCCTATTTGATGGCACAAATTACACGTATTGGAAGACATGCATGAGCTTTTATCTCACATCACTTGATTCTGATTTATGGTCAATAGTCAATGCTGTTTATAAGAAACCACTTCCTAGTGTCCAAGATGGGAACCTGGTTGAGAAACCACATGGCAAGTATACTGATCATGACAAAAAATAAGCAAATCTTGATACAAAAGCTATTAATACTTTATTTTGTGCAGTAGATAGAACTGAATTCGATAGAGTATCAACATGTGCCATGTCTCACGAGGTTTGAAAACTTCTTGAGTAACTCATAAAAGAACTTCACATGTGAAGGAATCCAAAATCTTAAGACTCATAGAAGAATATAAGGCCGTCAAAATGAAGCTTAATAAGAATATTACTAACATGTTTACTCGATTCTTAGTTATTGTTAATCCTCTATCGTCTCTTGGAAAAGAATACAACAACCATGAAAAGATAAGAAAGGTACTTCGTGGATTGACCAAGAACTAGAATCATAAAGCAACGACTATAATTGAAGGAAACAATCTTACCACCATTACTCTCGAGACACTTATAGGAAAGCTTATGACACGTGGGCTGGACCTTAAGGAATTTGAAGAGCTAGCACCAAAGGAGAAGACTATCGTATTCAAAGCACATCATAAGATGGCTTTCGATGACGAAAGTGAGAATGGCAGTTCAGACAATGATTAAATGGCACTTATGATGTGGAACTTCAGAAGATTTCTAAAGTATGAGAAATCAAACAAAAAGAAGAAAAATTCTAGAGATGACAAAGAACCAATATACTATAGCTGTAAGAAGACATGTCATATGAAGAAAGACTGTCCTATTATAAGGGAAGCAGATATGATCAATCAAGCAAGAGAAGGACTTCAATCAGAAATTATGCAAATACTAGCATCTGGTGTGAAAGTGAGGCAAGTGATTCTAAAGAAGAATAAATACCTCACAACACAACATATCTATGTTTCATGGCTACAGATGCGAAGGTAACTACAAATCCTTTATATGAAGAATTTACTTTTGATAAGTTATCTGATGCCTTCAGTGATCAACTAGAATATCAAAAGAAGAGGATGGATATGTATAAATGTGCTAAGAAAGAGATAAAAGCAGTAAACTCTGAGTTTACTAAACAATCTTAAATACTAGAAGATATTAGAGATAAAACTTCTTCTAGTAAAACGGATGCGATTTCTTCTTTAAAATTAAGATTACATGATACTCTTGAGGACCTTGAGAAAGCAAATCAAGATAATATAAATCTCAAGGATCTCTATGAATTAGAGAAAAAGAAGTATAATATTGTTGCTTAGAGAATAGATGCACTCATGGCCAAGTATAATGAAGCTTATTATATCTCTAAAAAGTTAGAGATTAAACTGGGTAAACAGGTTGTCAAACCTATGACTCAAGTAAACACGAATCACATAGCTAAACACAAACACAACACGTCCAACACTAACTTCTAGAAGTCATGCATTCATGTATAAATTTTCTTATAAGAAGTCACACTCTTTTTTAAAAACTCATATATATGATCTTCGAACTTCACCTAGCACAAACACATCTACTACATGTCATTATTGTGGTGTGAGAGCACATATGTCACATTAGTGTAAAATTAGAAAGTTTGTAGACATACATATATATGTTTGGGTTCCTAAAAATAACACATCCGGACCCTCAAGAAAGTGGATACCAAAGGTTACATCTTCAACTTGTATTGAAGGTGGACCTACCCCCTCTCACTAGAAGCAAATAGATTCTCGATAATGGTTGCTTCAAACATATGACGGGTGATAATACTTTATTTACAACTCTATCGATGAAGAAATAAGGCTATATCCCCTTTAGAAACAACTTAAAAGGACATATAATTGGTAACAGTGACATATGTACTTCCTCTTCTCCTATTATTAAAGATGTTTACTTAGTAACAAAATTAAAACATAACCTTCTAGGTATAAGTCAATTGACTGATCACGGTTATAGAATTAATTTTGTTATAGATAAATGCTTTATTTATGACAAAACTTTTGGAATAATATCTTTTAGAAGATTAAGAGAGGATAATATATACGTTTTGTATCTATCAAAGAATACTAATAGTACATAAAAGTGTCTATACACATCTCAAGACGAAAGTTAGATATGGCACATGCGTCTTGGATATCCGAACAAGGACACTGTTGTAAGATTGTCCACAAAAAAATAGGTAAGAGGCTTAATTGATATTACTTTTAAGAAAGATATAGTCTGTGCCGATTGTGAAAAGAACAAGGCATCCAGATCACCTTTCAAATCAATAAACACTGTAAGTACCTCTAGACCTCTTTAGCTATTACATATGGACTTATTTGGACCAAGTAGAGTCGACAGTCTTGGCGGTAAGCTATATGCTTTTGTAAAAGTTGATGACTATTCAAGATGTACTTGGGTTTATTTTCTTACAAATAAAAATGAGGCATTTTTTGAGTTTGTTTCTTTTTGTAAAATAGTTGAAAATGAGAAGTGATTTATGATTACTCGTATTCGAAGTGATCATGGTGGAGAATTTGATAACCATTATTTTAAAACTTTTTGTGGTTCAAATGGTTTATCTCATGAACTCTCTTACCCCAGAACTTCTCAATAGAATGGCAATATAGAGAGGAAGAATAGAACTCTTGGCGATATGGCCAGAGTTATACTTAACCTCCATAATCTTCTAAAGTTTTTTTGGGCAAAGGCTGTTTATACAACAAGCCATGTATTAAATATAGTTCTTATTAGACCATTTTAGAAAAAGACTCCATACGAATTATGGTTTAATAGAACTCCTAATATCAGCTATTTCAAAGTGTTTGGATGCATATGCTTTATTTTAAACACTAAAGATAATTTAGGCAAAGTTGATAAGAAAGCTGATAAAGGAATATGTTTTGGATATGCTGTAAAGAGCAAAGGGTACAAAGTATTCAACAAAAGATCACTTGTAGTTGAAGAATCAATAAACGTTACTTTCGATGAGTTGAACAGTCAATGTGACAATGATAGTGATAATGAAGATGATAGAATCCCCTCAAGCAAAACACCCGAAGATGCACCAACCATATACCAAGAAAGTTTGTCGAAGAGATTTTGATTTACCACAAACCCTCCAGAAGAACTGGTAAAAGGTGATGTATCTAAAGGTGTATGTACTCGTTCCAGCACTATAGATATCATTGCTAACGTAGCTTTTATTTCTATGATAGAACCCAAGATTGTTGAAGAAGCTTTTGATGATGAATTTTGGATTTCTGCAATGTAAGAGAAACTTAACCAATTTGAATGGAATCAAGTTTGGGAACTTGTTACCTGACCTAGTGATCACCCGGTCATTAGTACTAAATGGGTTCTTCAAAATAAATTAGATGAAAATGGTATGGTCACACGCAACAAAGCACGTCTAGTCGCTCAAGGCTATAATCAAGAAGAAGGTATTGACTATGATGAGACATATGCTCTAGTTACTAGACTAGAATCTATTCAAATTTTATGTGCTTTTGCTAGTTTTCATGGTTTTAAACTTTTTCAAATGGATGTCAAAAGTGCTTTTCTAAATGGTTTTACAAAAGAAGAAGTTTTTGTTAAACAACCTCCTGGATTTGAAGATTTTAAAAGGCCAGATCACGTATTCAAGCATCATAAGGCTCTCTACGGACTCAAATAAGTACCTCATGCATGGTATGAGTGCCTTAGTTATTTCTTACTTGAACACAATTTTTTAAAAAGAAAGGTTGATTCTACTGTTTTTATAAAATCTATTGATAAGAATGTTTTATTAGTGCATATCTATATAGATGATATTATTTTTTGATCAACAAATGAGATGCTTTGTAACGAGTTTGCTGAGTGTATTCAGAGTGAATTTGAAATGAGCATGATGAGTGAATTGACTTTTTTCCTTGGGCACAAATCAAACTAAATTCACAAAGGATTTTCATCAGTCAAGCCAAATATACAAAAGACCTTGTAAAGAAGTTTGATATGGACAATGTCAAACCAATCGGAACTCCTATGGCAAAGTCTATAAAGCTTGATATGGATGAAAGTGAAAAACCAACTGAAGTGCGTAAGTACAGAGGTGTGATTGATAATTTACTTTATTTAACTGCTAGTCGTCCAGACATTACATTTTTAGTATACATATTTGCAAGATATCTAGCTTGTCCTAAGAAATCACATATGAGCACCATTAAGCGTATCCTACGATACCATAAAGGTACTCTAACAACCGGTCTATGGTATCCAAAAAGCGATTCGTTTGATCTGATAGGTTATTAGGATACAGATTTTGCTGGATGCAAGGTCGATCGTAAAAGTAGCAGTGCACATGTCATCTTCTAAGAAAATTCTTAGTCGCTTGGTTTTCTAAAAAAGTAAAACTCTGTTGCATTATCAACAACTGAGGCTGAAAATATAGCCACATGACGTTGTTGTTCCCAGATTTTGTGGATGAGGCAAACCTTGGAAGACTATCAGTTATCATACAACCACATCCCTATTTATTGTGATAATACTAGTTCTATAAACCTCATAAAGAATCCTATTTGTCACTCTCGCATTAAGCATATAGAGATAAGACATCATTTTCTTAGAGACCATGTTTTACAAGGTGATATTTGGCAAAAATATGTGGACACGGAATGCCAATTAGCTAACATCTTCACTAAACCCCTAGCAGAAGATCGTTTTAACTTTATACGAAGAGAATTAAAAATTTTGGACGTTGAAGTTTTATAATTATATATTACTTGACCCAAATTCATAAAATTGTAAAAAGTATTTTGGTTATAAGCCGAAAGGGACCTTCAGACAAAAAGACATAAAAGCCTAAGTGACACGGTGCAAGTGTCTTTGGGCTACCGCTAGATGGGTTCCGCCCATACAGCTAAGCCAAAATATTTGATATATTTCTTGCATTTCAGTTAATTAATATTGTAACACCCCCAGTCCTAAAATACATAGGACTAAGTACGTAGACTTGCCAGCTGTATACATACGAAGTATACTCCAATGTATAGAACCCCCGTATGTATACATAAGCTGTAAAATGCAGTAAAACCATGATAACTAAATCTCATCCACAAAATCAGAGGAATAATAATATAAATCAACTAAAGAATTTGTCACTTATACATGTAGTTAGGCGAAGACAAATCCACTACCAACTATTTTAAAAGAGAAAAATATACAAAGAAAGGATAGATGAAAATTACAAGGCAAACCAAGGGCAATCATCTATGAAATACTGGAGAAGATCACGGCCTTGGCTAGAACACCTGCAAAAAGTCACAAAGCACACACCTGGGAAGATAACCAGGTCCTCAGAGGGACGTAACAAGATACATGAAGAACATGCCACATAACTGAATATATTTAATATGTCATCAATCACAAGTAAAGTAAAGTAGTCCCAATTGTAACAAGATCCAAAACCTCATCATCGAAACAGTGGACTACACCTACAACCAAACAAGGATAAGGGGTAGCACACTATACCACGATACGACATTATCTTATGCTACTAATGGGATGTGGTGATATGACATTGATGAGGGTTACATGACCATTCTAATGTGTTTATGCAGTAAGAACAAACCTGCAATGCATGGGCACTCTGGCTATAGGTGCAGGAACTCAGGTATGGTCCCACCAGGATACCAGGGACCTCAAAGCATAACATTCATCGAATGTCAGAGGCCAGCAGAAAATAGGTATCGGGATCCAGGACCGTATCCCCAACGAAGATAAACGACAATAATAGGAAAGTGCATACCTGGCCCATATGTTAAGAAACTGTTCTTCCCACCCAATGCCTAGTAGAGTCATATCCATGACTCCTATACCTCTACTTACTGCCAAGTTTCCTAATAAGCCTCTATTAGCAGTTAGCCCTAACGTATGCGCACAGGTGATCAGCCATCACGCAAGTACCTCTACATGTTACTCGTCTCACACATACCTCGTGGTACAACTGTGTTAAGGTTTTATGCTATACACTACAAATGGTAGTCCCTTAACTCTAGGACCATATGCAATCAAAGGATAATAAGTACAATAAAGCTAATATCACTGAGCAGGCAATAAATCAGGAAATGTAATAATGTTACTGCTACAAGAATTGGAAATAAGTAAAGAGTGATATGAAATAATAAAAATGTAGACTAAATATAAGCAGTAAATATGGCAAGGTATCTTGCCTGAGATTGTATGCAAAAAGGGTGACGTCCAATAGCTCGAACCGTCAGACTAGTGAAGTGATAAAAGCCAAATCCCACATACATCCTCGGATGCTGAAATAAACACCACGAACATGTTCGGAATATAAGATATGTCTAGGAAACGCCTGTCCAAAAGTCCAATTCTAGAACAGGGGCAAAATCATAATTTTGGGTCAAAACGATATCCGTCGTTGGACCAGTTTTGCACCGAAATGTGTGCCAGAACCTACAGTCTCTAAAGTCGTCCAACTATATGTCTACAGATCTTTTTTGAGAAGACGAACCCAACCGTATGTTCAAAGTTGGATTCTGGTGAGCCGTGCACAAAATCGCCCGTTGGAGCGGGTCACAGGCCCGCCAAATAGGCGTTCCAGTCGACCTTCTCAGAATCGGACCAAACATAGTATACAGGACCAGAAAAACGATACGGTCCTGCTGGCACAAGTTTCGTTTCGATTCGACGAACGTGCACAAAATAATTGAAGAATTTGCAAAGAGGCCGATGCGGTGAATTTTGACGGATATGCGTCAAATTCGTCGCGCACATGCAACCAATTTGAATTCCGTCAAAGCCCACACGTCCGCGAAGTTGATACGCACCTTTAGATGCTTTCGATTCGCGACTACGTTGCCCGGTTTGGCGGGACGCACGTCGTATCGTGAAGTTTTCTACATTTTTGCTTGTTTTGAAAACTGTTTTTCCCGATTTTTGAAATCTGTTTTCTTGGTGCACAGTGGATGAATTCATGGACTACAAAAAGACTTTTAAAGCCCTATAGGTTGTCTATGAGATTGCTCAATTTGTTTCAATAAGTTGTGCACGAGTTGATCGAAAATCGATCTTCGAACAAGGGTCTCTAACAGTTTCGAAACTGTTTACGAAACAATTTTTAGTTGATTTTTGGATCGGTTTTTCGAGCATTCTAGTCGAGTATTCTCGAATCTAATTGAAGGAACACGTAGTTGGTTATATAGGCTACACTCGGGTTTTCATAGATCATAAAACGATCAAGCGATGATGGAGAAAAATGGAGTAGTATATCGGTACCTAGTTACGCTGACGTTGTCACTGTTCCTGCTTCCCCGCGTGTGTTCCAGAGATCATCGCCGACCTGTGGCTGCCAGCGACAGCTGAAGGGCCGACCACGGTCGCCTAGTTCTGGGGACAGGATGGGGGCGTCTACAGTTGTTAGACGTAGGGTTTTCGAGGTTTATTCCTCATGAGTAATAATACTCACAATCCCCGCTCCTTCGTTCGGGTCAAAAAAATATGGGGAAGGGTTACGGGTTCACTAGATGGGCCGCTCGCAAGAAATTGCTTCGTGTGTTGCTGTCCTCTTTTTTTTATTACTTAATATAGATAATCTTTATATATATATATATATATATATATATATATATATATATATATATATATATATATATATATATATATATATATATATATATATATATATATATCGATGACATCCTAACCTCCTTCAGATACAGCCAAGCTTCGCGGTGCTACTGCTGTACATCACACCAAACAAAAACTGCGGAGAATATCCTTACCTCCGGCTACCTCGCGACACAGATATGGACGAGCCTTTCTACCAAATGCTGGGTAGAACATTAGCAGGGCGGCCTGACCGATCTCCTGGCCAACTGGAGCAGGTCTCATAGGTACCAGATCATTGTGGCCGCCGACATTTGGGCCCTGTGGAAGAATCGAAACAAATGGAGGTATGAAGGGCTCCAATACAACCCCGAACAACTGATCAGGGAGGCGTCTAGATAGGTGCGCAAAGCTGCCTGACACTGCCATCATATAACGTCCCAGTCCCAAAATACGTAGGACTAGGAACGTAGACATGCCAGCTGTATACATAAGAAGTACACTCCAATATATGGAAACCTCGTATGAATACATAAGCTGTAAAATGCTGTAGAACCATAACTAATTAATCTCATCCAAAAAATATAAAAATAAAAGATATTATGTAATCAACTATGAATTGTCATTTGGTACATGTTGTTGGGCGGAGACAAATTCACTACCAACTTCGAAAAGAAATACATAAAGAAAGAAAGATTTTGGCGAGCGAAGCGAAGACGATCAAAGTGCAATCATCCTCGGAGAAATAGAGAGGATCGCGGCTATAGCTAGAATACCTGCGAAAGACAAGAGCACACACCTGGAGAGATAACCAGGTCCTCAAAGGGACGTAACAAGACACATAATATCATGTCATATAAACTGAATAAATATTGCTCAAATAAATAAGTCAATTGAATTATAACATGGTCCAACACACACCTATTGAACTAGCTTACCATCCCCCCAACCAAACAAGGACAGGAATTGGTAAATTAATTCACGATGACGTATCTTTCCATGCTATGAATCCAATATGGTATGCGGACCCCAACAAGGTTCAATACCTTCTCATCGGAGTAGTAAGTCACACCTACAACAAAATAAGGACAAGATGTGGCAAACTAATCCGGGACAAGTTATTGTTCCAAGCCACGGTCAGATACAAGTACCCAAACAAAGAGTACTCATACCTAACGGATAAGGGCGCCTAACCAAATCTAAGTGAATGGAGTTTTAAGAACAGTTCATGGTCGCATGACTACCAGGTCAAGTCAAAAAAATACCAATACAGTACCTCAGTAGCGAGTCACAACAACATATACTATTCCTCAGTATCGTGCGAGTCTATAACATATAGTCTACCTATCGTTCCTCAGTAGCGAGCGAGTCTACGATAGATAGGGTGGTAGTCAACTTCCAATCATGTTCTCCCCGCCCAATGCCAACTCATAACTGCTAAGTCTTCTAGCATACAATTCTATTAGCAGTTATTTTCTAACACACGACTTATACGTACTGGTGGCCAGCCAATCACGCATGTCCGAGTCTTATATGTAACTCACAACAACGTGGTATAAATGTGTCAAGGTCTATGAATGCAACACACAAGGTGGTCTCTTAAATCTAGGTTTAATATATAAGAAAAATAATACATAGCAGGAAATATAACTGAACAGTAAGTTCTAACAAGTTATGCCATGTATTATAATTTATTTTACATAAAGAAAATAATGAATAATGCATGAAATATGAGCTAAAATAAATAAACAGCAAATGGCAAGGTGTCTTGCCTGGTAGGATGCCTGGTGTGCCGCGATGATCAAGGTGGCACGAACTGCGATTTTGGTACAACAACTATGTAAGGTGACCTCGGGTGGTGTCAGGGATAGTTCCATTGGGTCCAGAAGGGTTAATTTAGTTAGGGTCGGTAGGAGGAGTTACAGAATTGACGAAGGAATAGGAATAATCGTATTGGTATGGTCAAGAATCGATAGTCGAAGGGTTTGTGAAAGTAATTTATATATACTATTTTAAAAAAATAGTTATAATGCTTGAAGCTATATTTTATAGTGAAAAATAATTTTAGATAAATGCATACTTGAAAAATAGAAATCGTTTTTAGGCTAAACCCTAAATTTGTCAAAAATGAAATTATAGGTAGAAAACTATATTTTCATTAGTTAAAAATAATTATTGATAATATTTGTAAATCTAGAAAACCAGATTTAAGACAAAAGCCTAATTTTGTTAAAGTAAAACTTAGGTAAATAGGTCTATTAAAATACATAACTAATAGGATAATTTCCGAAATAATATTTAGTAATCACAAAACAAAATTAAAGATAATATTGCCCATAGTAGTAATAATACTAATAAAATATATACTAATATTTATACATATAAACACACAAATCTATACTAGAGCCTATATAATTTTAAAAATTATCATTGTCAACATATGGCCTATAAAATAAGTAGACGTAAATATATATTTTATTCACCATCTATTTTTGGAACTACTTATATAAGTATATTTTTATAAAAAAATATAACGAATTAGCAACCTTTGTTAATAATCATAACAACAATAATAATCTTAATATTTAATAATCACAACTCATGAGTTTACTAATCATAAACTGATTATACTAATAACAGAAAAAATAAACTATTAACTAATAATAATAATAATAATAATAATAATAATAATAATAATTACTTTACTTTCTTTTTTCTTTTCTTTAGAGACAGAAAGAGAGAATGAGAGGATGAGATCGAAGAGAAGAGGGAAGAAGAGCGGGAGTGAGAGGAAGCGGGTGAAGGAGAAGAGAGATCGGGAGAGGGTGAGGGCTGCGGAGGTGGCGCTGGTCTCGGCTGTGGAAGCTCGGGGGTCGCGGCAAGGTGCACACGAGGCGGTGGCGCGCAGCTTCGTTCGTGGCTGCCGATCGAAGTTGGGCGCCGGAGGCTTCGACGCGACGGTGGAGGCTGAGAAGAGAAGGAACGGGGAGGTGGAGACTCGAAGGGGCTCGATGGTCCGACGGGGGAGCGATCGCGGAAGACCACGCCGGGGCTTGCAGGATGAGACGGAGTGCGGCGCTATGGGCGGCAAGGGTCGGCGCCGGCTCGAGCAGGAAGGGGTTCACACCGAGCGATCGTCGGCGGAGGAGAAGTCTAGGGCGGTGGTACGTTGGAGGCGAGGGGCTTCCAAGTGAAGGACATGTACCGGAGCTCTGCACGGGTCGGTGCACGGAGCTCGCCGCCCAAGGAGGAGGCAAAAGTCGGGATGGCCAGATCCGACGCCTATGCGAAGCGGCGGAGGTGGTGCACGCTCGGCGGATCTCGGCCGCTGGAGGCGAGTGTGACGATTGGCGTGTGTTGCGATCGTTGAGGTCGGCTCGGGGAGACTCGGCAGCGTGGGGTCGGTGAACGTCGGCTGACGGTGACGTCCGATAGGTAAGGGTGGTGATGGTGATGTTATTATTTATGGGTTTTTGGTTTTGATGTGTCGCCAGCGAGTGGGTGCTAGCGACAGGGTGGTGGTCTGGGTGGTGTTGGTCGGGTTGGTTGTGCTGATGACGGTGGCATGATCGACTTTGCGTAAGTGGTTCTGTAGACGGGTGTAGCCTGCTGCCGAGCGCGGCTAATGGCAATGGGTGGTGGATTGGAGGTTCGGGGAGGAGGTCTGGTGGTATCGGGGCAGGGATGCAGATACGACGGTGATCGCGATGTCGGAGACCAGATGATGGAGGCAATGGTGTTGGAAGGGGCTACGCGGCGAGGGTGGCTGTAGGCTAGGGTCTAGGCTTTGATTAGGAATCGTGTCCAAAATATGGACACGAAAAAGATGTAAATGTAACTGTAATGGGGGAATTAGTGGAGGAGATGGAGACACGGACACGGTGCACAGTCAAGGTGGTGGAATTGGTTTGGTAGAATTGTGGGAGAAATAGAATATGGAGCCTCTCTATATATAGGAGGTTGATCTCCTAGTTTGATAAGACGTAGGAGAATTTAAATTCTCATTTAGATAATTCACCCCTTTTATTTAATCAATTTAAAACAAATTCCATAAAATCCAATAGTTTAAATCTAAGTTAAATCTTATCTCCAATTATCCAAAAATCAAATCAATAAGTTAAATTTTTATTACCATAACTAATTAAACAATAAATCCATAAATCTAAAAATGTATTTATAATAAATAATAATAATAAATTTTGAAAATCAATTTACATATTATAGGAATTACTTCAAAATAGCTTTTAAATAAATTAAGATAATTAATAAATAATTTCAAAAATTAATTTATACATAAATTACATCTTACATATTTGCATGTGAAGAAGGTATTTTTATGAAACATAGTTTTCTAAATCGCCAATAAAATAAACTCGCCTTTTTATACTAATAAAATTAAATAATGTTTTTAAAATCTTGATGCGATGTTTTTCACAACCTTAAGTAAATATAAGTAATTACTATGTATTATTTTAAAACTATAAAATAGAAAAATATTTTTCTAAAAATAAGTACGCTCGCACATATTCGCACTCGTCGAGCAATTACGAAAAACAAAATTTTGCGCACGACGTACAATACAAAATAAAAAAATCAGTACCAAATATATATAAAAAAATTGTAGTAATTTAGGGGTTTTACATCCTACCCAACTTAAAAGAATTTCGTCCTCGAAATTAAGAATAATAGGGGTAGGTGACAAGGGTATATCGGTAATGAATACGATCAAGCCACTGGACGAGGCAAGAAACGACGTTCAATGCAAACATGCATTAGAAAATCGCGATAAATAATGACGAAATAAATCATGGATATGGCTAACTAACGCTAGAAGGAAAATGATTATGGTTAACGTTTAATCAAGTTAACATGTGATAAGGAATAGTACGGTATCAAGAGAAATAATTTTGAGAACTTAAAGACATGGTTCCTTGAGAGTAGGTTGGGGGCACGATCCAGAGAACGGATTAGATTTACTCCTAAATTAAGCGATTAGAAGGTCATGATAGTAAATATAGGGCCGAGAAAAGGACGAGTAGTTTACGATGAAGATATAGTAACATCGAGTGATAATGGTCATAGGTGATAGGATAGCTAGAGGAATTTCTAGCACAACGCCTTCGTCCTTCTAAAATAGGTGAAGGTGAAAGCAATATAGTATTCGAAGGAGACGTTATCGAATATGAATTCGTGGTTCAAAGGCGACCGAATGATTCAAAAGGAGTTGCCAAGGCAGTCGCGGAGGAGACTCTAGAGTGCAAGTTTAGCTATATCCCCATCCACGTAGAACGATAGATAAAAGCGAATCAAAGTGCACTAGGTTGATCAGACCATCATGTACCGGTTCTGAGTAGACAATACATTAGTGGATGCCTCCAATAACATTTGTCATGAACAAGCTTGATAAAGAATTGAGCTTGCAAAATCTAGGCTATATTAGCATCATTAGTCTAGATAGTAAAAAAAACATAGGCACGTGAGCTTAAGATTGAAAGAAAGCAGAATTAGTTTAAACGATTCTAAGTCATATCCCGTGTTGGTCTCCATACAGTCGTCCTACAGTCTTCTTGTCCAAGTCTTTGGTTGATTAGATGGGTTAGGGTCCTCTAAATTCTAGAATCTAAGTAAACTTACTAATATCGGTTACAAGGACAAAGGGATTGCTAGGTCACAAGGCATTCTACCCAACTTAAAAGAATTAAACTAATGGTGTTTTGGGACAAAAGGAAACATGTCTAACTAGTAGGGGTAACCTTCCTAACCTCTAGCAAGCACGAAGGGAAGATAAGAATAATGATGGAAGGAATCAAGCAAGATGCAATCGATGAGTCGAACGGTAGTTCGAATATGGAATCGAGGAAAGATGTCAAGTATGTGGATGAGTTCCTAGACTTCTAATCCTATTTGTAGGCTTGCTTGGTACGACAAAGTAACCAAATAATTTATCTTGACCTGCATGGGCCACCACAAAAACATGTAACGTTCTAGTCCCAAAATATGTAGGACTAAGAACGTTGACTTGCCAGCTGTATACATACAAAGTACATTCCAATATATGGAAACCTCGTATGAATACATAAGTTGTAAAATGCAGTAGAACCATAACTAATTAATCTTATCCATAAAATATAAAAATAAAAGATATCATGTAATCAACTATGAATTGTCATTTGGTACATGTAGTTGGGTGGAGATAAATCCACTACCAACTATGAAAAGAAATACATAACAAAAGAAAGATTTTGGCGAGCGAAGCAAAGACGATCAAAGTACAATCATCCTCGAAGAAATAGAGAGGATCACGGCTAGAGCTAGAATACCTGCGAAAGACAAGAGCACACACCTGGAGAGATAACCAAGTCCTCAGAGGGATGTAACAAGACACATAATATCATGCCATATAAACTGAATAAATATTGCTCAAATAAATAAGTCAATTAAATTATAACATGGTCCAATACACACCTATTGAACTAGCTTACCGTCCCTCCAACCAAACAAGGACAGGAGATGCTAAACTAATTCACGATGACGTATCTTTCCATGCTATGAATCCAATATGTTATCCGGACCCCAACAAGGTTCAAGAACTAGCTTACCATCCCCCCAACCAAACAAGAACAGGAGTAGTAAGTCACACATACAACAAAACAAGGACAAGATGTGGCGAACTAGTCCGGGACAAGTTATTGTTCCAAGCCACGGTCAGATACAAGTACCCAAACAAAGAGTACTCATACCTAGCGGATAAGTGCGCCTAACCAAATCTAAGTGAATGTAGTTTTAAGAATAGTTCATGGTCGCATGACTACCCGGTCAAGTCAAAAAAATACCAATACAGTACCTCAGTAGCGAGTCACAACACCATGTACTATTCCTCAGTATCGAGCGAGTCTTTAGCATATAGGCTACCTATCGTTGCTCAGTAGCGAGCGAGTCTACGATAGATAGGGTGGTAGTCAACTTCCAATCATGTTCTCTCCGCCCAATGCCAAATCATAACTGCTAAGACTTTTAGCATGCAATTCTATTAGCAGTTATTTCTAAACGCACGGCTTATACGTACTGGTGGCCAGCCAATCACGCATGTCCGAGTCCTATATGTGACTCACAATAATGTGATATAAATGTGTCAAGGCCTATGAATGCAACACACAAGGTAGTCCCTTAAATCTAGGTTTAATGTGTAAGAAAAATAATACATAGCAGGAAATATAACTGAACAGTAAGTTCTAACAGGTTATGCCATGTATCACAATTTATTTTGCATGAAGAAAATAATAAATAATGCATAAAATATGAGCTAAAATAAATAAACAGCAAATGGCAAGGTGTCTTTCCTGGTAGGATGCCTGGTGTGCTGCGATGACCAAGGTGGCACAAACTGCAATTTCGGTACAACAACTATGCAAGGTGACCTCGGGTGGTGGCACGGACATTTCCATTGGGTCCAGAAGGGTCAATTTAGTTAGGTTCGGTAGGAGGAGTTACAGAATTGGTGAGAGAATAGGAATAATCGGATTGGTATGGTCAAGAATCGATAGTCGAAGAGTTTGTGAAAGTAATATATATACTATTTTAGAAAAATAGTTATAATGTATGAAGCTATATTTTATAGTGAAAAATAATTTTAGATAAATGCATACTTGAAAAATAGAAATCGTTTTTTGGCTAAACCCTAAATTTGTCAAAAATGAAATTATAGGTAGAAAACTATATTTTCATTAGTTAAAAATAATTATTGATAATATTTGCAAATCTAGAAAACCAGTTTTAAGACAAAAGCCTAATTTTGTTAAAGTAAAACTTAGGTAAATAGGTCTATTAAAATACATAACTAATAGGATAATTTCCAAAATAATATTTAGTAATCACAATACAAAATTAATGATAATATTGCCCAGAGTAGTAATAATACTAATAAAATATATACTAATATTTATACATATAAACACACAAATCTATACTAGAGCCTATATAATTTTAAAAATTAATATTATCAACATATGGCCTATAAAATAAGTAGACGTAAATATATATTTTATTCACCATCTATTTTTGGAACTACTTATATAAGTATATTTTTGTAAAAAAATATAACGAATTAGCAACCTTTGTTAATAATCATAACAACAATAATAATCTTAATATTTAATAATCACAACTCATGAGTTTACTAATCATAAACTGATTATACTAATAACAGAAAAAATAAACTATTAACTATTAATAATAATAATAATAATAATAATAATAACTTTACTTTCCCTTTTCTTTTTTTTAGAGACAGAGAGAGAGAATGAGAGGGTGAGATCAAAGTGAAGAGGGAAGAAGAGCGGGAGTGAGAGGAAGCGGGTGAAGGAGGAGAGAGATCGGGAGAGGGTGAGGGCTGCGGAGGCGACGCTGGTCTCGGCTGTGGAAGCTCGTGGGTCGCGGCAAGGCACAAGCGAGGAGGTGGCGCGCGGCTTCGTTCGTGGCTACCGATCGGAGGTGGGTGTCGGAGGCTTCGACGCGGCGGTGGAGGCGAAGAAGAGAGGGAACGGGGAGGTGGAGACTCGGAGGGGCTCGGTGGTCCGGCGGGGGAGCGATCGCGGAAGACTACGTCGGGGCTGGCTGGATGAGACGGAGTGCGGCGCTATGGGCGGCAAGGGTCGGCGCCGGCTCGAGGAAGAAGGGGTTCACACCGAGCGATCCCCGGCGGAGGTGAAGTCCAGGGCGGTGGCACGCTGGAGGCGAGGGGCTTCCAAGGGCAGGACACGTGGCGGAGCTCTGCGCGTGTCGGTGCATGGAGCTCGCCGCCCAAGGAGGAGGCGGAAGTCGGGATGGCCAGATCCGGCGCCTATGCGAAGCGGCGGAGGTGGTGCACGCTCGACAGATCTCGGCCGCTGGAGGCGAGTGTGACGATTGGCGTAGGTTGCGATCGTCGAGGTCGGCTCGGGAAGACTCGCAGCGTGGGGTCGGTGAACGTCGGTTGATGGCGACGTCCGATAGGTAAGGGTGGTGATGGTGATGTTATTATTTATGGGTTTTTGGTTTTGATGTGTCGCCGGCGAGTGGGTGCTGGCGACGGGATGGTGGTCTGGGTGGTGTTGGTCGGGTTGGTTGTGCTGACGACGGTGGCGTGATCGACTTTACGTAAGTGGTTCTGTAGACGGGTGTAGCCTGCTGCCGAGCGCAGCTAATGGCGATGGGTGGTGGGTTGGAGGTCCGGGGAGGAGGTCTGGTGGTATCGGGGCAGGGATGCGGATACGACGGTGATCGCAATGTCGGAGACCAGATGTTGGAGGCAATGGTGTTGGCAGGGGCTACGCGGCCAGGGTGGCTGTAGGCTTTGATTAGGAATCGTGTCCGAAATGTGGACACGAAGAAGATGTAAATGTAACTGTAATAGAGGAATTAGTGGAGGAGATGGTGACACGGACACGATGCACAGTCATGGTGGTGGAATTGGTTTGGTAGAATTGTGGGAGAAATAGAATATGGAGCCTCTCTATATATAGAAGGTTGATCTCCTAGTTTGATAAGACGTAGGAGAATTTAAATTCTCATTTAGATAATTCACCCCTTTTATTTAATCAATTTAAAACAAATTCCATAAAATCCAATAGTTTAAATCTAAGTTAAATCTTATCTCCAATTATCCAAAAATCAAATCAATAAGTTAAATTTTTATTACCATAACTAATTAAACAATAAATCCATAAATCTAAAAATATATTTATAATAAATAATAATAATAAATTTTGAAAATCAATTTACATATTAATAGGAACTACTTCAAAATACCTTTTAAATAAATTAAGATAATTAATAAATAATTTCAAAAATTAATTTATACATAAATTACATCTTACATATTTGCATGTGAAGAAGGTATTTTTATGAAACATAGTTTTCTAAATCGCCAATAAAATAAACTCGCCTTTTTATAATAAAAAAATTAAATAATGTTTTTGAAATCTTGATGCGATGTTTTTCACAACCTTAAGTATATATAAGTAATTACTATGTATTATTTTGAAACTATAAAATAGAAAAACGTTTTTCTAAAAATATGTACGCTCGCACATATTCGCACTCGTCGAGCAATTACGAAAAACGAAATTTCGCGCGCGACGTACAATACAAAATAAAAAAAATCAGTACCAAATATATATAAAAAATAGTAGTAATTTAGGGTTTTACATCCTACCCAACTTAAAAGAATTTTGTCCTCGAAATTAAGAATAATAGGGGTGGGTGACAAGGGTATATCGGTAATGAATACGATCAAGCCACTGGACGAGACAAGAAACGACGTTCAATGCTAACATGCATTAAAAAATTGTGATAAATAATGACGAAATAAATCATGGATATCGCTAACTAACGCTAGAAGGAAAATGATTATGGTTAACGTTTAATCAAGTTAACATGCGATAAAGAATAGTACGGTATCAAGAGAAATAATTTTGAGAACTTAAAGACATGGTTCCTTGAGAGTAGGTTGGGGGCACGATCCAGAGAATGGATTAGATTTACTCCTAAATTAAGCGATTAGAAGGTCGTGATAGTAAATATAGGGCCGAGAAAAGGACGAGTAGTTTACGATGAAGATATAGTAACATCGAGTGATAATGGTCATAGGTGATAGGATAGCTAGAGGAATTTCTAGAACAATGCCTTCGTCCTTCTAAAATAGGTGAAGGTGAAAGCAATATAGAGTTCGAAGGAGACATTATCGAATATGAATTCGTGGTTCAAAGGCGACCGAATGATTCAAAAGGAGTTGCCAAGGCAGTCACGGAGGAGACTCTAGAGTGCAAGTTTAGCTATATCCCCATCCACGTAGAACGATAGATAAAAGCGAACCAAAGTGCACTAGGTTGATCAGACCATCATGTACCGGTTCTGAGTAGACAATACATTAGTGGATGCCTCCAATAACATATGTCATGAACAAGCTTGATAAAGAATTAAGCTTGCAAAATCTAGGCTATATTAGCATCATTAGTCTAGATAGTAAAAAAAACATAGGCACGTGAGCTTAAGATTGAAAGAAAGCAGAATTAGTTTAAACGATTCTAAGTCATATCCCGTGTTGGTCTCCATACAGTCGTCCTACAGTCTTCTTGTCCAATTCCTTGGTTAATTAGATGGGTTAGGGTCCTCTAAATTCTAGAATCTAAGTAAACTTACTAATATAGGTTACAAGGACAAAGTGATTGCTAGGTCACAAGGCATTCTACCCAACTTAAAAGAATTAAACTAATGGTGTTTTGGGACAAAAGGAAACATGTCTAACTAGTAGGGGTAACCTTCCTAACCTCTAGCAAGCACGAAGGGAAGATAAGAATAATGATGGAAGGAATCAAGCAAGATGCAATCGATGAGTCGAACGGTAGTTCGAATATGGAATCGAGGAAAGAGGTCAAGTATGTGGATGAGTTCCTAGACTTCTAATCCTATTTGCAGGCTTGCTTGGTACGACAAAGTAACCAAATAATTTATCTTGACCTGCATGGGCCACCACAAAAACATGTAACGTCCTAGTCCCAAAATATGTAGGACTAAGAACGTAGACATGCCAGCTGTATACATACAAAGTATATTCCAATATATGGAAACCTCGTATGAATACATAAGCTGTAAAATACAGTAGAACCATAACTAATTAATCTCATCCATAAAATATAAAAATAAAAGATATCATGTAATCAACTATGAATTATCATTTGGTACATGTAGTTGGGTGAAGACAAATCTACTACCAACTATGAAAAAAAATACATAACAAAAGAAAGATTTTGGCGAGCGAAGCGAAGACGATCAAAGTACAATCATCCTCGGAGAAATAGAGAGGATCACGGCTAGAGCTAGAATACCTACGAAAGACAAGAGCACACACCTGGAGAGATAACCAAGTCCTCAGAGGGATGTAACAAGACATATAATATCATGCCATATAAACTGAATAAATATTGCTCAAATAAATAAGTCAATTGAATTATAACATGGTCTAATACACACCTATTGAACTAGCTTACCATCCCCCCAACTAAACAAGGACAGGAGATGGTAAACTAATTCACGATGACATATCTTTCCATGCTATGAATCCAATATGTTATTCGGACCCCAACAAGGTTCAAGAACTAGCTTACCATCCCCCCAACCAAACAAGGATAGGAGTAGTAAGTCACACATACAACAAAATAAGGACAAGATGTGGCGAACTAATCCGGGACAAGATATTGTTCCAAGCTACGGTCAGATACAAGTACCCAAACCAAGAGTACTCATACCTAGCGGATAAGTGCGCCTAACCAAATCTAAGTGAATGCAGTTTTAAAAAACAGTTCATGGTCGCATGACTACCGGGTCAAGTCAAAAAAATACCAATACAGTACCTCAGTAGCGTGTCACAACACCATGTACTATTCCTCAGTATCGAGCGAGTCTATAGCATATAGTCTACCTATCGTTGCTCAGTAGCGAGCGAGTCTACGATAGATAGGGTGGTAGTCAACTTCCAATCATGTTCTCCCCGTCCAATGCCAACTCATAACTGCTAAGACTTTTAGCATGCAATTCTATTAGCAGTTATTTCTAAATGCACGGCTTATACGTACTGGTGGCCAGCCAATCACGCATGTCCGAGTCCTATATGTGACTCACAACAATGTGATATAAATGTGCAAGGCCTATGAATGCAACACACAAGGTAGTCCCATAAATCTAGGTTTAATGTGTAAGAAAAATAATACATAGCAGGAAATATAACTGAACAGTAAGTTCTAACAGGTTATGCCATGTATCACAATTTATTTTGCATAAAGAAAATAATGAATAATGCATGAAATATGAGCTAAAATAAATAAACAACAAATGGCAAGGTGTCTTGTCTGGTAGGATGCCTGGTGTGCTGCAATGACCAAGGTGGCACAAACTACGATTTCGGTACAATTACTATGCAAGGTGACCTCGGGTGGTGGCACGGACAGTTCCATTGGGTCCAGAAGGGTCAATTTAGTTAGGTTCGGTAGGAGGAGTTACAGAATTGGTGAGGGAATAGGAATAATAGGATTGGTATGGTAAAGAATCGATAGTCGAAGAGTTTGTGAAAGTAATATATATATACTATTTTAGAAAAATAGTTATAATGTATGAAGCTATATTTTATAGTGAAAAATAATTTTAGATAAATGCATACTTGAAAAATAGAAATCATTTTTAGGCTAAACCCTAAATTTGTCAAAAATAAAATTATAGGTAGAAAACTAAATTTTCATTAGTTAAAAATATTTATTGATAATATTTGCAAATCTAGAAAACCAGTTTTAAGACAAAAGCCTAATTTTGTTAAAGTAAAACTTAGGTAAATAGGTCTATTAAAATACATAACTAATAGGATAATTTCCAGAATAATATTTAGTAATCACAATACAAAATTAATGATAATATTGCCCATAGTAGTAATAATACTAATAAAATATATACTAATATTTATACATATAAACACACAAATCTATACTAGAGCCTATATAATTTTAAAAATTAATATTATCAACATATGGCCTATAAAATAAGTAGACGTAAATATATATTTTATTCACCATCTATTTTTGGAACTACTTATATAAGTATATTTTTGTAAAAAAATATAATGAATTAGCAACCTTTGTTAATAACCATAACAACAATAATAATCTTAATATTTAATAATCACAACTCATGAGTTTACTAATCATAAACTGATTATACTAATAACAGAAAAAATAAACTATTAACTATTAATAATAATAATAATAATAATAATAATAATAATAATAACTTTACTTTCTCTTTTCTTTTTTTAGAGACAGAGAGAGAGAGAATGAGAGGGTGAGGTCGAAGTGAAGAGGGAAGAAGAGCTGGAGTGAGAGGAAGCGGGTGAATGAGGAGAGAGATCGGCAGAGGGTGAGGGCTGCGGAGGCGACGCTGGTCTCGGCTGTGGAAGCTCGGGGGTCGCGGCAAGGCGCAAGCGAGGCGGTTGCGCGCGGCTTCGTTCGTGGCTGTCGATCGGAGGTGGGTGTCGGAGGCTTCGACACGACGGTGGAGGCGGAGAAAAGAGGGAACGGAGAGGTGGAGACTCGGAGGGGCTCGGTGGTCCGGCGGGGGAGCGATCGCTGAAGACCACGTCGGGGCTGGCTGGATGAGACGGAGTGCGGCACTATGGGCGGCAAGGGTCGGCACCGGCTCGAGGAAGAAGGGGTTCACACCGAGTGATCCCTGGCGGAGGTGAAGTCCAGGGCGGTGGTGCGCTGGAGGCGAGGGGCTTCCAAGGGCAGGACACATGGCGGAGCTCTGCGCGTGTCGGTGCATGGAGCTCGCCGCCCAAGGAGGAGGCGGAAGTCGGGATGGCCAGATCCGGCGCCTATGCGAAGCGGTGGAGGTGGTGCACGCTCGACGGATCTCGGCCGCTGGAGGCGAGTGTGACGATTGGCGTAGGTTGCGATCGTTGAGGTCGGCTCGGGAAGACTCGGCAGCGTGGGGTCGGTGAACGTCGGTTGACGGCGACGTCCGATAGGTAAGGGTGGTGATGGTGATGTTATTATTTATGGGTTTTTGGTTTTGATGTGTCGTCGGCGAGTGGGTGCTGGCGACGGAATGATGGTCTGGGTGGTGTTGGTCGGGTTGGTTGTGCTGACGACGGTGGCGTGATCGACTTTACGTAAGTGGTTCTGTAGACGGGTGTAGCCTGCTGCCGAGCGCGGCTAATGGCGATGGGTGGTGGATTGGAGGTCCGGGGAGGAGGTCTGGTGGTATCGGGGCAGGGATGCGGATACGGCGGTGATCGCGATGTCGGAGACCAGATGTTGGAGGCAATGGTGTTGGCAGGGGCTACGCGGCCAGGGTGGCTGTAGGCTAGGGTCTAGGCTTTGATTAGGAATCGTGTCCGAAATGTGGACACGAAGAAGATGTAAATGTAACTGTAATAGAGGAATTAGTGGAGGAGATGGAGACACGGACACGATGCACAGTCATGGTGGTGGAATTGGTTTGGTGGAATTATGGGAGAAATAGAATATGGAGCCTCTCCTTATATAGGAGGTTGATCTCCTAGTTTGATAAGACGTAGGAGAATTTAAATTCTCATTTAGATAATTCACCCCTTTTATTTAATCAATTTAAAACAAATTCCATAAAATCCAATAGTTTAAATCTAAGTAAAATCTTATCTCCAATTATCCAAAAATCAAATCAATAAGTTAAATTTTTATTACCATAACTAATTAAACAATAAATCCATAAATCTAAAAATATATTTATAATAAATAATAATAATAAATTTTGAAAATCAATTTACATATTAATAGGAACTACTTCAAAATACCTTTTAAATAAATTAAGATAATTAATAAATAATTTCAAAAATTAATTTATAAATAAATTACATCTTACGTATTTGTATGAGAAGAAGGTATTTTTATGAAACATAGTTTTCTAAATTGCCAATAAAATAAACTCGCCTTTTTATAATAATAAAGTTAAATAAAGTTTTTGAAATCTCGATGCGCTGTTTTTCACAACCTTAAGTAAATATAAGTAATTACTATGTATTATTTTGAAACTATAAAATAGAAAAATATTTTTCTAAAAATATGTACTCTCGCACATATTCGCACTCGTAGAGCAATTACGAAAACCGAAATTTCGCGCACGACGTACAATACAAAATAAAAAAACAGTACCAAATTTATATATAAAAAAATAGTAGTAATTTGGGGGTTTTACATATCACTCTCCGGCTAGTTTTTGGCAGGCTTTTGCTTTTACCGGCAGCTAGCATGCGTTAGGGCACATAGCCGTTTTGGGTTGCGAGCATCCCTTGTCGCGATTGCCGCTTTTTCATAGTTTTTTTGCTGTCTTTTCGAGCGTGGCGCGTTATTTGTATAGGCTTTGGCATTTTGTGCCTGATACATCAATAAAAGTCTCTTCTTCCAAATATATATTATATATATATATATATATATATAGTTTACACTAAAATAAAAAAAAATATAGTTTACACTAAAATAAATCTAATAAATAAATTTCTAAAATCGTAAAAATGTTTCAAAAATCTTTTAATAACTAATAAGTACAATATACACATTTGCTTGGAACTATTAGCTAAATCATAATAAAAGCTTTTTAAAATTTTAAAAGGATACTGTAAAAATATTTTTGTAAAAATATGTACGCTAGCACATATTCGCACTCGTAGAGCAATTACGAAAACCAAAATTTCGCGCACGACGTACAATACAAAATAAAAAAATAGTACCAAATTTATATATAACTAATAAGTACAATATACACATTTGCTTGGAACTATTAGCTAAATCATAATAAAAGCTTTTTAAAATTTTAAAAGGATACTGTAAAATATTTTTCTAAAAATATGTACGCTCGCACATATTCGCACTCGTAGAGCAATTACGAAAACCGAAATTTCGCGCACGACGTACAATACAAAATAAAAAAACAGTACCAAATTTATATATAAAAAAATAGTAGTAATTTAGGGGTTTTACACTTCACTCTCCGGCTAGTTTTTGGCAGGCTTTTGCTTTTACCGGCAGCTAGCATGCGTTAGGGCACATAGTCGTTTTGGGTTGCGAGCATCCCTTGTCGCAATTGCCGCTTTTTTATGGTTTTTTTGCTGTCTTTTCGAGCGTGGCGCGTTATTTGTATAGGCTTTGGCATTTTGTGCCTGATACATCAATAAAAGTCTCTTCTTCCAAATATATATTTATATATATATATATATATATATATATATATAGTTTACACTAAAATAAATCTAATAAATAAATTTCTAAAATCGTAAAAATGTTTCAAAAATCTTTTAATAACTAATAAGTACAATATACACATTTGCTTGGAACTATTAGCTAAATCATAATAAAAGCTTTTTAAAATTTTAAAAGGATACTGTAAAAATAAAGTTTCTTAAAAATATTTCAAAATGATAAAAATATTTTTCAGAATGTTTAGCAAATAAACTTGTAAACATTTACATAATATCTACATATAATGTAGCTTTTGCTACCAAATCATTGACAAACCAAAATCCAATTTAAAAATACTGTAAAATGTCAAAAGCAAAAATTAATTAAAATATATCTAAAATTTAGGGAGTTTACATCCTACCCAACTTATAAAAATTTCGTCCTCGAAATTAAAAAATATCTTAATATATAATAAAATATAAGGTGACTAGATTTGGTACGTCAGGGTGCAGGTGCGTCATATCGTAACTCGGTTTTCGAAACGATGGAGGTGGTAGTTGTAAAAAGGATCCAATTTTGTGTGGTATTCTGCAGGATGGGGTATCTTCAGTCTAGACTCTACCCAACTTATAGAAGTTGGCTAATCGTACATATCGTTGTTACAAAACTTCTGAGTAGGACAATTTCTAAGGAGCGCTACGAGAATATTGGGCACATTCTGACTACAACCATAGATTCTAAGTGAGCCTCAATATTACTATAGTGTTCTTGGTCAATAGCTTTTGTAAGAGGATTATTATCATCTAATCTCGTTCCTATCGGCCATGCTTTCAACAAGATAGTAGGAATCGCTGGTTCGAATATAACTAAAATGTGTTGATTCAACAAAATTTCAGTCTTCGCCTAACATGGGTAACTAAGGATGAGAGTCCATAATAGTGCAGAACCTTGTTGCGGATTTTGATTAGGTTAGTGTCTAAAATCTTTAAATCATAATGTCTAGGACGTGCGGGTTAGTGTTTGGTTTTGTGTAGGAGGTATGTGGTTGCTCGAATAAAAAGCATATGTCATAGGTGTGATGTGTCTTGCATGGACCATGGGTGTTTAGTTTCTCGAGGGAATGGGTCAAATTTTTGCATGGTTAAAATCAAATAAAACAAAAATGGTCATATATGGTTTGTTCTAAGGGAAAAAATGAGTCATACTTGTGGCGTAATTGAAAGGAGTACAAGAAGGTGGGTTTGTGTGGGACCTGCATGTCATGTGTGTAGTTTGACTAGTCTAGTTCATGAGTATGGTGTTTGTTGGTAGGAAAAGACTAGTGTTGTACTTTAATTATCCAAGTCATGGTAGAGGGTACCGGTTGGTACAGATAGAAATGGACGTTATGAACCACTAAAATTTTAGCCTAAGTGGAATCGATCTACCTCAATCATCTGCTAATCTAAGAACCCCGTGCTCCAGAGAGGCTTGTTTATACCCTAAGGAAATTCCTTTCTCGAAATTGAAACTAAGACACGATTCTGTAATAGAATAAAATTTAAAGAAACAAGGTTTCTATCTTTCATTGTGGCTATCTAAACGTACGAGAAAAGAATATAAATACAGTACGAAGATCACATTGTAACCTCCAAACATATGGTACAATGGTTACAAATGTCATCCTATATCTAAGAGAGAGATAAAGAGAGTATGCTAAGTTGAAGGTACTACCTAACTTATAGAAATTGGTTAAACATAGAAAGCACAGTAACAGGACTTCTAAGAAGATCGAATTTTAAGGAGATGTTGAGGATATGAGTTCCTTCTGATCGTAGTCTTGGACTCTATAAAAGCCTAAGTATTACTCATTTAACATTGCCCATGTATTGACCACATTTCATCAAGACAGTAGGAAGGTCTTAGTCAAGCATAACCAAAAATAAGTTGGTACAACATGATTCCAGTTCATCTCATAACATAGGCTACAAGAGATATGGTTACAAAATTTATGGAAGGAGAATTAGTGGACCACGACATAGGGACTACATGATAGGTATAAGGATCCATTTCATCAAGTTTGATTTTTATAGCCCAAATATGGCGATATGCAAGGATGGGTTTAACTGGGTCTTAATTGATTCCCTAATTAGGCATCGATCTTGGATTGAATGAATCATAGGTTTTAATCTCTATTGACTGGACGAGATGCTACGAAATCAATCTGAGCCATTTTTAGTAGGTTAGGGTAATCTTATATAGGTTCCAAGTTAAGTGGTCGGCCTAATTTTCAGCCGGTTTGGTTAACCAGGTTTCTAGAGCCCGAGGATAGGCCTTCTATGACTTTTGTGTTTGAGTAGCACAAGAAGACTCAATTGAGTGGCACACTAGTGGCATGTGTATAGAGGGCTTCGAGTAGATTACAACCATATATTGGACCAAAAGATTTGAGTTAAGATTGGATCTCTAACTACAGTCAGAAAGTACATCGGTGTTATGGTAAGGGTTATCGCTAGTCCCTTTTGACCTGAAAGTCATATCATAAAAATAGAGTACAAAGAGATGTGTTTAAGTGGGACATGATACGTCTACTTGAAGGTGGACTCGTCTAGGTCTTGTATATAAATTTTATTGGAAGGTAGCAGCTAGTATTACACTTGGAATATCAAAGTCACGGTAAGGAACACCCAAAAGATCTAAAAAGAAAGTGGGAGTTCACGAGTCACTAATTTATCATCCTAGTGAGAACCAATTTCAATCAATCGGTGATCCCATAATTCCTAAAAGTAGAATGGCTTACAATCTATTCACTCTGGAGACTAGGACATGGTTTTAGGAATAATGAGGTTAAGAATATTTAATTCACAATATCGTACTTGACCTTTGGTAATAATAAGTCACGATGTGATCACATGATAGGGTAGTTGTGATTCAGTTTCGAGGATCGTACCCCAAGCTCTAATAAATGAAAATAATCACGTACAGTGGTACCTGAGTCGATAAGATGGAATGACCCACTTGTCTATAGTATACGAGAGTCTATTGGTAGGATAACGAACTCTAAAGCACGTCATGGGGAAAGATCTCTAACTACTAAGTCGTGAATTTCTATTTTTGTCAAACCTGCCAGACTATAGTCACAAGGGTTCTAGAGGTATTGAATGTAGTGCTCATGCATCACTTGTTGATTACTTATACAACATAATGACGGGGCGTCATGCTATAGATTTTAGCTAAGCTGGTGAATGGGTTGTTCTAATACTAAGTCACTTCCTTGATAATAGAATTTTCTACCTAGAGTAACATCTGCTAAATCTCTAATCTTTGAATGGGTGTCTACCGTAGTCCTTGCAATGCTTGTCCTTGTTTTTGGTCTATTCCTCTATTGTCTAAACTGTAGGGGCTTAGTCAAGTAAGGGTTGAGTAAAGGCATACGGGTCGCTAGTTAAACCAAAAATGAAGATGAATAATTGGAGGCGCACAATACTTGATTCCTAGAGATTAGATAGTCTCCTAGTGTTGTGTTTGACCAAGGGTAAGATCCTAAACATTTTCAAACTCAATGACTAGACGGTCATGATATTAGTTTTAGGGCCGAGAGAGGACAAATAACTCGAATAAGATTGTAGTCACATGGATGGCCGATTGGTAGCTACACTTGTGTATACAACCATCATGGCCATAGGGGATACTCAGTATCTGTCTATCTATCAAATTTAAGCCTTTGTCTTTTTAATCAGTGAAAGACAAAAGCAATAAAGATCTCAAGAAAGATGTCATCGAATACAATTATGCGATTCAAAGACGAATGTATAATTCAAGAGGAATTGTCAATGCAGTCGCGGATGAGATCCTAGATACCTCTATATCTCAATCCACGTGGGATAATCAAATGAAGAGCGAACCAAATGCATTATGGTTGATCAGACCATAACACATTGATTCTAATTAGACAATATGCTTGTGGGCGTCCCCAGTATACATATGTCCAGAATAAGCTCGATAAAGAATAAGCTTACAAAACTGGGCTATAAATAGCGACATCATTCATAGTATGCAAAGTATAACTATGGGAGATAATGATGAAAATAGTTATAATAGTTCAAGTTTCACAAAGATCTAAGTCATGTCTGGTGTTCCTACTTATACAGTCGTCCTACTGTTTCTTGTATCAGGCCTTGGTTGACCAATGGGGTATAGGCTACTAAACTCTATCTTCTAGCTAAACATATCTTCCTACACTAGCATATATTCATTGTCACCCTGTTACACTTTAATACTAGGTTACAAGGATACGGGTGGTAGGTTGTAGTCATACTACTCAACTTATAAAGTCAACTAATAGAGTAACCGAGAAATATAACACGTATACTCGTATGAGTTATGCCCAAACCTTCCTTTTCAGCACGAAAGAAGATAAGATTTACAGTGAAAGGAATCAAGCAGAAGAAAGTCAAGGTAATCGGACGAGAGTTCAAAATTTGGAATCAAGGGAGGAAGTCAAGCTTGTGGATGAGATTCCTATATTCTAATCCTATATGCAGGCTCACATCGGTACAGTAACGTAACCAAAGTAACAAACTTGACCTGCATGGGCCACCACAAAAATATGTAATACCCCAGTCCCAAAATACTTAGGACTAAGTACGTAGACATGCCAGCTGTATACATATGAAGTATACTCCAATGTATGGAACTCCCGTATGTATATATAAGCTATAAAATACAGTAAAACCATGATAACTAAATCTCATCCACAAAATTAGAGGAATAATAATATAAATCAACTCTTGAATTTGTCACTTATACATGTAGTTGGGCGGAGACAAATCCACTACCAACTATTTTAAAAGAGAAAAATATACAAGGAAAGGATAGATGAAAATGATAAGACGAACCAAGGGCAATCATCTTCGAAGGACTGGAGAAGATCACGGCCTTGGCTAGAACACCTGCAAAAAGTCACAAAGCACACACCTGGGGAGATAACCAGGTCCTCAGAGGGACGTAATAAGATACATAACGAACATGCAACATAACTGAATATATATAATATGTCATCAATCACAAGTAAAGTAAAGTAGTCCCAATTGTAACAAGATCCAATACCACATCATCGAAACAGTGGACTACCCCTACAACCAAACAAGGACAAAGGGTAGCACACTATACAGCGATGCGACATTGTCCCAAGCTACTAATTGGACATGGTGATATGACATTGACGAGGGTTACCTGACCATTCTAATGTGTTTATGCAGTAAGAATAAACCTTCAATGCATGGGCACTCTGGCTACAGGAGCAGGAACTCAGGTATGGTCCCACCAGGATATCAGGGACCTCAAAGCATAACATTCATCGAATGTCAGAGGCCAGCAGGAAATCAGGTATCGGGATCCAGGACCGTATCCCCAGCAGAGATAACGGATAATAATAAGAATGTGCATACGTGGCCCATACGTTAAGAAACTGTTCTTTCCACCCGAAGCCTAGTAGAGTCACATCCATGACTCTTATAACTCTACTAACTGCCAAGTCTCCTAACATGCCGCTATTAGCAGTTAGCCCTAACGCATGTGCACAGGTGATCATCCATCACGCAAGTACCTCTACATGCTACTCTTCTCACATATACCTCGTGGGACAACTGTGTCAAGGTTTTATGCTATACACTAAAAATGGTAGTCCCTTAACTCTAGGTCCATATGCAATCAAAGGATAATAAGTACAGTAAAGCTAATATCACTGATCAGGCAATAAATCAGGAACCGTAATAATAGTTCAGCTACAAGAATTGAAAATAAGTAAACAGTGATATACAATAATAAAAATGCAGACTAAATATAAGCAGTAAATATGACAAGGTATCTTGCCTGAGGTTGTGTGCAAAAAGGGCGACGTCCAATAGCTCGAACCGTCAGAATAGTAAAGTGATGAAAGACAAATACCGCATACATGCTCGGATGCTGAAATAAACACCGCGAACGTGTTCAGAATATAAGATATATCTAGGAAATGCTTGTCCAAAAGTCCAATTCTGGAACAGGGGCAAAATCGTAATTTTCGATCAAAATAATGTCCGTCGTTGGACCCGTTTTGTACCAAAATGCCTGCTAGAACCTACGATCTCTAAAGTCATCAAACTATATGTATACAGGTTTAGTTTGAGGAGACGAACCTAACTGTATGTCCAAAGTTGAATTCCGGTGAGCCGTGCACAAAATCGCCCGTTGGAGCGGGTCGCGGGCCCGCCAAATAGGCATTCCAGTTGACCTTCTCAGAATCGGACCAAACTTGGTGTATAGGACCAGAAAAATAATACGGTCCTGCTGGCGAAAGTTTTGTTTCGATTCGACGAACGTGCACAAAGTAATTAATGAATTTGCAAAGAGGCCGATACCGTAAATTTTGACGGATACGCGTCAAATTTGTCGCGCACACGCAACCAATTTGAATTCCGTCAAAGCCCACACGTCCGTGAAGTCGATACGCACCTTTTGATGCTTTCGGTTTGCGACCATGTCGCCCGGTTTGGCGGGACGTACATCGTATCGAGAAGTTTTCTAAATTTTTGCTTGTTTTAAAAACTGTTTTTTCCCGATTTTTGAAATCTGTTTTCTTGGTGCACAGTGGATGAATTCAGGAAGTACAGAAAGACTTTTAAAGCCCTATAGGTTGTCTATGAAATTGCTCAATTTGTTTCAAATAGTTGTGCACGAGTTGATCGAAAATCGATCCTCGAACACGGGTCTCTAACTGTTTTGAAACTGTTTACGAAACAGTTTTTAGTTGATTTTGGATCGATTTTCTGAGGATTCTAGTCGAGTATTCTCGAATCTAATTGAAGGAACACGTAGTTGGTTATATAGGCTACACTCGGGTTTTCGTAGATCGTAAAACGATCAAGCGATGATGGAGAAAAACAGAATGGTATATCGGTACCTGGTTACGCTGACGTTGTCACTGTTCCTGCTTCCCCGCATGTGTTTCGACGGTCATCGCCAACCTGTGTCTACGCACGAAGGTTGAAGGGCCGACCACGGTCGCCTAGTTCTGGGGATAGGATGGAGGCGGCTACAATTGTTCGACGTAGGGTTCTCGAGGTTTATTCCTCGTGAGTACTAATACTCACAGACCCCACTCCTTCGTTCGGGTCAAAAAAATATAGGGAAGGGTCGCGGGTTAACTGGATGGGCCGCTCGCGAGAAATTGCCTTGGCAATGCTAGTGCCCTAGCAATTTCTCGTAAGCTGCTGTCCTCTTATTTTTTTATTTTTTTATTACTTAATATATATAATCTTTATATATATATATATATATATATATATATTTATATATATATATATATATATATATATATATATATAAGGAAATGACCACCCTGAGCTCCCGATCCCCCGTGGATCCTTCGTGAGGCTACGGTGGCTCCGGCCACCCTGGCGGCACGGGGCGACCCCTCTCTGTCCTCGCCTACCCGCTCTTCCGGCTGGCAGCCAACCACCCGACCGGAAGCCTTTCGCCCGAGAGCCTCCTCCCAGCTCGCCCGATCTGCCGCTCCTGGCGGTAGCGACGGCCCGTCGGGAATCCAGCACCACCGCGTGTATCCCAACCCCCACCGTAGCTGATCAGCCGAAGCGGCACCACCACAGCTGGTCGGTACTGCCAGGCCCACCCCGGGCGTGGCCACGACCTCTCGGTTCTCGAACCACCCGCTCCCGCTCATTCTTCCCGTCCAGTAGCTACGTATTTTCAAAATTCAAACCCAACGGTTGACTTTCCCCTACCGCTGTATCTGTGGACGCGATAGGCTCTGGCCTATGAACCCACATCCCATTTTTGGGACCCAGCTTATGCGCCCTTATTGGCCAAGCGGGCATCCCCAGCTGATGTGCCTGCTGCGGTACGGGTGCACCCTTATGCGCCCTCCGCCCAGAGGCTGTAGCTACACTCCCGTTCTATGCGCGAAAGGCCTCCCATCACCATTTGGTGCCTGTCCATGCGCCCACACTGGTGGTCTCACTTTCTCCCCTAATTGCAAAATCGCTGGCCTCGGTCACCAGGCTTCTGCGGGCGCATACCCCTTTCCCTTATGTGCCCACTCCTCGACGTTCGTATGTGCCCACAGCTTCAACAGCACTCCCTCTCCCGCGAGTCCTCGCTCCATCAGCCATCTCGGTGCATGGTGCTGCCCATGGCACGGCCAATTCGCCCGCTACTTGTCATCCGGTGTAGGCTCCTCCTTGCTGGGTGACGACCCGGCTTCCGCACCAGCTCATGTCTGTACCCCCACCGCGGAGGACTCCGTCCGAGTTGGCGATCCCATGCCTCGCTCAACTTCCTGTATGCTATCGGAAGGTCCGACCATTCCACCCGTTCCTAAGGCCATCACATATCAAACCCTTTAATCCGGGGCGCCGTCCTTCGCCGATGTGATTAAATCCTACCTACGTACCCTACCACTCTCCCCAATCATCGAGATGACCCTTCCAGCGGCTGAACATCCCTCCTCATCAGACCCTAGCAACACCGCCGTGCACTGCTCTACAGCGGACCTCTCGAACCTGTGAACCTCGCTGTCGAGCACCTACGTCATGCTCTTCGCCCCTACCTGCCCAAAAATCAACCGGGTCCAGGCGACGGTTCACTACTGGAGGCTCAATCTAGAATTCAGCCTCGCACCACTCGATCCTAAACGCATCCTCTTGCACACAGTGTCGACCTTCGATGACATTGCTCTCCGGAGTCACAACTCGGGCAGGATAGGTAAACATCTATTCAAGATCGTCAAGTGGGCTCCCGATGTCGACTCACCGGCCTCATCGATCGTGTCCACTTGGGTCACATTCCCGAACCTTTCTCTCATCTGTTTCGCTCTAGTGGCGCTTCAGCGGATCGCCAGCTCCTTCGGCACTCTCGTCTCGGTGGTAGATGAGACCCGATCCGTTTCCAAAGGCCATTAAGCCAGAGTTTGCATGGAGATCAATTCTTCCAGAGAGTTGTCGAAGTGCACTCTTATCGATCTGGGCGGGAAGATCCACACTCAGTAAATCATCTACGATCGGTGCACCCAAGCTCGCCCAGCCCATTCTGGGAAGCGGCGACCTTCTGACAGTCCACCCTACCGAAACCTTACCACCGTTCCTTCTATTCCACTCCCTAATTCTCTTATTCACTTTGAGTCCTATCCAGATCTATCCCCAGATGCCAACCCAGTCGGCCCCACCACTGGCCCCACCTCGCCCCGATCTCTAGCACCCTCAGTGCACACCCTCCCGGTGTCCAATCTAGATCCAGACCCCCAGGCCCCTCCCCGATTGCTGAACTTCTCCCTTGCGCCGGTCAACACCGCGATCCTCTTGAAGCTCTCATCTTCCTCTTCGGATACCACCTCATCTGTATCGGCTCCTGAACGCACTCCCGCTGTCTTCATGGAGAGCACAATAGTCACAACCTCGATCTTCCCCACGGATCCTGCTAACATCTAGAACTTGGACACCTCTGATGCTACGACCACTTTAGATCTCCTTCCGGGCTGCCAGCAGGAGATCTCGGATTGTTTCGTGGCCGCGGAACCATCATTTCTCACAGGTGTCCCGCCCGTAGCCCCACTCTACGGGACCCTTTTTGAAGACCCCTTCTCGAGCACCGCCCCCCCGCTGGCCCTGTCGAATCTCATCTAGCACCCAACCTCGATAACGATGTAGCTGCCCTAGCATCGTCGCTCGCAGAATCCCCAATCCAATATCGTGACTTTTTCGAACGGATTGCTACTGTGTGCTCCCCGATCTCGCTTACGCGATCCTCCCCATAATGCTAGAGGTCGAGCAGGCCCTTGATGCGGCACTGGGCATTCATAACAACGAACACCTCAACTTGGAGTCCTATTTTGCGGACAAATTTCCGAATACCTTGCGGCCCCTCGTGCCGCGGGCGGTGTAGCACTCGCGGGCAGCCTTGCAGTCTGTCGTGGTACGAGCTCTGCCTAGGATCCTTTGCTCCTCCAGCAAGAGGATGGAGCCGTTTAAGTATCCTCCTTAGTTCGGGCTGGTCGACTTCCTCCGCCCCCTTTCTTCTTTTGTCCCCCCTCCTCGGGTTCTCCCGGTCGGTTTTGTTTCCGCGTTTCTGTTTTGTAGGTCGGCCTCCTCCCGAGTGGAGGTTTTGTACGTGCTTGGGCCATCTCCCGGCACCCCTGGGCGCGTTGAATAATATTTCTCCGTTTTCAATATATATATATATATATATATATATATATTTTCAATATATATATATATATATATATATATATATATATATATATATATATATATAGTTTACACTAAAATAAATCTAATAAATAAATTTCTAAAATCGTAAAAATATTTCTAAAACCTTTTAATAACTAATAAGAACAATATACACATTTGCTTGGAACTATTAGCTAAATCATAATAAAAGCTATTTAAAATTATTAAATGATACTGTAAAAATAAAGTTTCTTAAAAATATTTCAAAATGATAAAAATATTTTTCAGAATGTTTAGCAAATAAACTTGTAAACATTTACATAATATCTAGATATAATGTAGCTTTTGCTACCAAATTATTGACAAACCAAAATCCAATTTAAAAATACTGTAAAATGTCATAAGCAAAAATTAATTAAAATATATCTAAAATTTAGGGAGTTTACAATTATAAATTATATTCCATCAACATAAATATTTCAAATTACTCCTTTGTATACATATTAAAAACTGTATCAAAAATTGCCCAATTTTGTTCAGAGTACCAAGGGACCAAGCTCGGACCGAGCTTTGTGGGAACTCGGGTAGGATAATTCCAGACATAAGCTGGACAATTTGGGCTCCTCTTTTAAATCCCTACCACATCCTCTTCTTTCCATCAAAACCAGCAGCCTCCACACCAAAACCCTAACCCTAGAAACCCTAATCTACTTCCTACAAACCTTTCAAAGCCTAGAAACTTGGATTCAGGATGACTTTGGAGTTCTCTTTTATATTTTGTGCTCGATTTCGGTATATCTCTCTTTTCTCTACTTTTTATTCAATGGCACCAAAGTTTTCTCAAACTTCTAAAAAGAAACGAAAAGTTGGGGAAACATCTTCCTCTAATGTTCAAGAGGAAGGTTATTTCTCACTTTTTAGTCCATCTATGTTGGATGGTGACTACTTTAATAAATTCTTCTTTGTTTCCATTGATGCTTCTAATGAATGGTTCGCCGACTTTGTCGAACAGACAATTTGTCCGGGAAGCCCGATTAATTTCACTTTTTTTCCTAATCATTTAACAGTGTTTGGACACTTTAATTTTAAAGAATTGGTGCAATCTAGTTATCCAATTTATATGAATGCAATTCGCATGTTCTATTGCAATCTTACGGTCACAAATGGCACTATTCAGTCTAAAGTCGGCGGGATAGAAATCAAATTTGATGCTGATGATTTAGCTCTTATGCTTCATATTCCCAATAAAGGTGAAACACTTATGGACATCACAAAAGTTAGATTTTTGGCTCATATGACTTTAGATCCAATCTGTGACTCGTTTTGTGAACCCAATCCCCGTTCCAAAGGTCGCCTTCGACCAAAACATATGAACGATTATTTCTATGATTTGTAATGGACGGTATTTTTTGTTATCATTCCTAAACAAACATCTACCGATGAAATCACATATCTTGAACTCTCTGCTATTTTTTATCTCCACTTCGAGATTCCTTTTAGCCTACCAAAGACGATCATTTAAGCCATAGAACAGTGTCGCAAGAAACACGAAACCTTCTATATGTGATGTATCTACCGTACATCTTTGGGTACTTTGATATCATCTTAGATGATTGTCCTCGAGATGCTCCACCTGCTTATCTTTATATGCACATCGAGTAGCTCCTACTCCAGGTACAGGCACCTCCACCTCTTCCTCCTCCTCCTGTTGTTGAGCTATGTGCTACTTTCTATCCTCACACAGGCGTCACCATTCGGTCTTTTCACGCATTGGTTATTGATTAGTTTTGATCTATGGATTTTTTTATCACCCTGTAGTTCCAGGCCATGACCAAAAATATAAGAGATTTCAGTTATAGCTTTGCTCATAACCCTAGTGGTCCCATTCCTATGGTACGTGATCCCCCGGTGATCGGTTATCGTATTGATGATCCGGAGGTTCAGTGCTACTTTGACCCGGCTGCTGCTCGTTACGATCCCCACCGCACTATTAAGTCTGGGAACCCTTCTCGGGCAACTGAAGCTGATGATGATGAGGATGATGTTTACTGGATGATGTCTATTGATACAGTGTCACTACTATGTTCTATTTTCTAGATGCTTTTATTTTCATATATTAGTGATATATGCTTCTTCAAAGCATTTTACATATGTAGTATTTTGTGACAGTTTTATACTATTTTAGCACTCTATGTATGACATTTCTAGTTATATGTTTTCACAGTCTTACTAGTTTATGCATGTTTGACATTACAAAAGGTTGAACAAATTTTTTGTTTATTGAATATAAAAAGACCTGTGTACAGAGAAGGAAGTCCTAAATTGGATATTCTAAGTACAAGAGGAAGAGTTTCTAGAAAAGTGTGACGGTGGAGATCGAGCACTACAGCGGCTCTTTTACTCCGTTGACGATCTGACGACGGGTTGACTTGCTCTGACTTTCTGATATCTTTGGTGGAACTCTAGGGTTGCCGATCAAGAGGATGCATGGAGCTAGAGATTTGATATTCGGTAGTCATTAGGGTTTTGAGATATAAAGGAATATGTCATCATTGTAGGGTACGGGCTTCTGCGGTGCTAACCCATGGCGGACATTGAGATTCCCCTCAATCGAGATCTCTGGTGATTATCAAAATAACCGAAGGAGAAGACACGTAGCGTGTGTTGATTTGCTTGTTCGGATGCAGCCGATTAAATCTTAGGATTTCATCTTAGATTTGGATTCTGATTGATCCTCGTCTAAAATTTAAATCAATTTGATAAGATATCAGTCATGATTAACCCCAATCCTATCTTTGAGGGAGTCAGTTTAGGCAAACAAACTAGGTGGGACCATGCTTCTTATGCCTTTGGCGAGGTTTGAGTACTTCTGTACTTCTAGGGCGACGAGTAGATCGTTCTTCTGGAGACAACGGAGCCTCTGTGCTTTCAGGCGACGAATGGACTATGCTTTGAAGACGACGGAGCCTCTGTGTGTATGAGCGACGATAGGACTGTGTTTCGAGCGACGAAGTCACTGTGATTTAGGGCGACGAGTAAGCTTGTGATTCAGGTTGACGAGGTTACTGTGCTTATGGAGCGGTAGGCGGACTTGTCTTAGATGCAATGGTATCTCCTAAGTCTCTGACTATAGGTAGTTAAGCTTCTGGGTCGGAGCAGAGTATTGCGCTGTTGGAGTTAAGGTGGTGTGAAAACATCACAAGTCTGTGCCAGAGGTTGGCGCAGGAATGTAGCTGCGCATCTGGATTGAAGGCATTGGCTTTTGAAGAATTTTTTAAAGAGCAATGAATGACCACTCCTTAATGAACGACTCGCTCTTAATTGCCACCGTTATTTGGAGAATTTTAATAGGTCCTAGGATAGTCTAGGACTTAGTCGAATGTGGTGTGCATTTTGGACCACTCCTACCCTATATAAAGGGGGAGTTTCTTCTGAAGCGTCACGTCTTATTCTTCTTCTTGTCCTACAACACCATGCTAGATCCAGACTTAGCTTCGAACGACGGTTAGCCTTGCCTAAGTCAGATTTTGGTTGAGGATTCCTTCATTCAAAAGAGCTGTGCCTTCGTAGAAGAACTGTTAATGAGCCTCAGAACGTGTTGGACCGCTTGTCATGAAGAGTTCAAACCTGGGCGACGCCTTGGAGGTCTTGGAGGTCCTGAAGACCTAGCTTGTGGGTGGATGGCCAACCCGGAGAGCCACAGGTTGTGCTTTGCCCTACTTATTGGCGACGGCGTGCTTTTGTTAGGCTAGAAGAGCCTCAGAAGCTAATGCCCTTTTGAAAAAGGGCATTCCTGCTGCACTGTGGCCTGAGCTTTCGGCGGGTCAATAGCTGCTTCCGGAAGTGTTGTGCGTCAGGAGGAGGGAAGCTGTAGTGGAGACTTTGATGGAGACTGTATTCACATCTTCTATCCACAATGCCTCTCTCCATGACAATCACACTGTGAAGAGTAACCTCGGCATAGATCCATAGGTGTTTTCAATTCAGCACATGTAATCAAAAAGTCTTTTGTGACAGATCCTTGTAATTATGTCTTTATGCAGTCTTTTATGTAATCGTGATGAGTCTGTAGCAGATTCTTTTAGCCATGATTAATAAAAAAGGATTTCTGAGATTTTTATCTGTTTGTGACTTTTGCCTTTGCTGTTACCGTGCTTGACCACCTGCGCCTCTGCGCCTTGTATTATGTTGAGATTTTTTATGCTTCTACAAGACCCCATTCAAAGTGTCCCGAACTTGGGTCAAGCTGGGGGTTTTGAACAGAAGCATGAACACGTGTCCCTTTGTAAAAAAAATGCCCATCACCTCTGTTGACAGGATGACGTCGTGCTTAACTTAATCATTAAATGCCTTTGTGTATGTAACTATGAAGAGTCTGTAATAGGTCTTTTGTAGCCACATGCTTCTGTATAAGGACTTTTCTGTCTTTTTATTTTTTTTTCTTTAACGAGCTCAGGTGAAAGGTTTCCTAGCCCTTGATGACCATGACAAGAGGTCATCATGGAAGATATTCCTAATATTTGCTAGGATATAGAACAACAATTCAGAGGTAGTATGAACCTGAACTATTTTATAGATAGCCATGATAATCATAGGATCAATTATCACTCCCGTTTCCCATTATACGTATTTTTTTATACGTGTACGAATTTCTAGCAATTGTCAGGTGGACCGTAGTTAGACTTGTCTTGCTTAGCATGATCTTGGTTTAAACTTGCTTTGGTTTGGTTCAACATGACTTGGCTTGGTTTTGTACATTTTGGTTTGAGATGACAAGGGTTGATATATAAGTCAATTCTCCTCTTTCTCTCTTCATTACTTTCATTTATTTCTTCTACTTCTCCATTACTCCTCTCCATCTACACCCAAGAAACCCTAGGCAAGTGCAACTTGCTTCTTGAAGGATCTCAAGTTTTTTTGTTCCATTCTCTTCCTTACTTAATTATAGGCCTCTTTAGAACTTGGCATTTTTGTTTTTGTTCGATACATTTTTGTAGATCTAAGTTTTGATCTTTTCTTGTTTTTCTTGGTTTTGATCCCTTAAAACTTGGTATTTTTTAAAACCAGTTGTCCTAGGCTGTAGGAAATTTTGTTCTACCCAGTTTAGACCCATAGAAGTCCTAGTTCCGACTTGTTTTGAGGAAGTTATGGCCATTTTAGTTCATGGGTTCCTTGATGTCATTCTTGGTCTATTGGGGAAGATAAGCAATGCACGCGTACTCTTTAGCGCTGCTCCATCTCGTTGCGTGGGCGCTCCTTAGTACCGCGTTATCCTGGTCACACGCTCCTTAGCGCAGCGCCACCTGGCCGTGAGCGACTTGGCCCAGCGCCACTCCGCGCTTCTGGCCGAGCGCCATCTAGCGCCGTACGCTCCAATTATTGTGCGCCTTATGACCAGTGTATCACAATGTTTTATTATGTGCATGTACCCTGAGCTTTGACCCGACCTAAGCATGACCTGACTTGGCTATAACACAAACTTGACTTGGACATGAGCCCTGACTTGGACTTGAACTTGATAATTCTTGGCTTTGATAAGAACTTGACATGAACACGACATGATAATATGAACCCGTCTTGATAATTCTTGATAGTGGCTCGTCGAGGCGTACTCTTGACAAGTAACAAGCAAACTTGAAATGGCATGAATAATCTTGATAGTGGCCCATCGAGGCACACTCCTGACAAATACTTTTGACATGACAAGTAACCTGACATAATATGTATAATCTTGAAGCACTGTTGCGACAGCTACCCTAACTTGCTAAGTAACCATTTTCTTGACACCGTGGTTGATTTTTTTGATTGTGCCTGTACAAGCTACCTGTCTCGTCTTGCATCATGTCTAGGACATGAATTCCTGGTTACCACGGTCATGGATTCGTGCTGAATCTGACTAGGTTAAATGACTAGATTGATCAAGTAGTCAATATAGAGAGATTTTCCCAGTTACAGGCGATCCCATTATCCCGACCACACCTGAGAGACTTGTAGCCTGCCGACGAATAGTTTATATTTCTAGCTCACTGTCATGCGGAGCATTTTTTGAAAACATAAGTACTGTAAGGACACTAGTAATCTTGATAACTCTTGTAACTCTTGTAAATCACCTCGCGTGGATAACTTTGACAGCTGCAGGGCTTGTGACTGCGGTAACATCTCAACTGCATCTTGCTAGTAACTAGCCTGTGATAACCCTAGTTAGATAATGATAGAAAGCCGTAGGACGTGATTGGCCGTGCATGAATGCTTGTCTAGTGATTAGCATGGGAATTATATTTCGCTTCTTATTTTCCTAATACAAGCTATCATTTTATTGTAATCCTGTCTTCATGTTACTTAATCAGGTTCATTTATATATTCTTCTATTTAATTATCTGCTGGTTTTAGTTCCTTAATGAAGCCTCTTTGTGGCACTTTCCCTTCTGGGGTCTGACACAACTGGTTTTGTATGGCCAGATTGTAAACCCCCTAAATTTCTACTTTAAATTTTTTATATAAATTTGGTATTTAAATTTTTTTACGTATTTGTACGTCGCATAGTCGTATTATACGTCGCGTACGAAATTATCGTATGGGACATCGCGTACGAGTTCGCATATTCATATGTCTCGTCGAGCGCGAATATGTGCGAGATACATATTTTTGTAAAAATATCTTGATTTTTCAAATAATAAATATTTTCGATTACTTAAAGTGGTAAAATGCGTCGCCTTTGGAATTTCCAAAAAAAACTTTATTTTACATCATGGAAGTTTAATAGTAATTTAAAAATGATATTTTATGCAAATGTTCATTTTATACGAGACATAAATTTATTCCATTTTTGAATTTATTGTTATTAATATTTTATTATTCAAAAAGATATTTAAAAATATTTACTATTTTCAAAATTACTATTATTGGTATTTTTGGAAAATATATTTGAAATTTATTGTGGCTATTTTAAATCTCGATTTGATTTAATGGATTTAATTTAAATAGTTAAAAGATAGAATTTATACTTAAATTGAGTTTAGATTATCTAGTTTTAAATTTGAATTTAATTTGAATTTGGATTTGATTATTGATTTAAATTGAATTGCCTAATTGGGTTTAAAAAAACCTAATCCTTATCCAACTGGGAATTTTCACCTCCTATATAAGGAGAGATACTCATCCATAAATTTCTATCATCCGTAGTTGTGCATCATGGCTGCGCCGTCCATCAACTATTCTTCCACATTACAAATACAAAAATTTTGTCCCGTCCGACAATCCCGGACGTCCACCCAGCCGTGTCGGACACCCTCGACACGACGACTCAATCCTAAACCTAACTCAGCCTCCACGCCACCTCTCCTGACGTTACCCGCCGCTGTCACCTCCATCATCCCGGCCTCCAACCACTGCCTGTTCCTCCCCGACCCCGTTCCGACATCACCACTACAACCACCATCGCCAACACCATTAGCACCACCATCCAAAGCAACCCCGCCAAAATACCGGCCAACCCACCGAACAACCATCACCTCTGCCGTCTCCCCAAAAAGTTGGCCATCGCCACCAAAACCACCACACAGGAGAAGATGAAGAAAAATCCCTTACCTGACCGCGGCATCTGCGTCGAGCTTCCGCCTCCGTCACTGGTGCAGCGCAACCAGCCATCTCCTTCACCACCGGGCCTCTTCCGCCGTGCCAGTAGTGCGCCAAGCCTATCCGGCCACCCGACGCTGCCCCTTCCGCCGTGCCCAGGCCTCACGGGCCGCCATGGCCGTACAGCCGCTGTTCTTGGCCGAGCTGTGCCTGGCCGAGGCGCTGCCCCTCCTTCTCCGCCTTCTCCTCTCCCCGCCGGCTCGACACGTCTCCACCAGCTCCGGGGCGGAGCACCGAAACCCTCACCGCCACGCTCCTCCCGGCCGAGACATCCTCAGCTGCGCCTAGCCGTAGATCTCCGTCGTACCGCAACCCCGGCCGTCCTTGCGCCGCCTCCTCTGACTTTTCGCGCTCGACTCCGCCGTATTCCCGCCGGCTAGCTCGACTCCGTCGGATTTCTCCGTCGATCCACGGCGCCTCTCCACAGATCCCGCACCGCTGCGCCACCAGCTCTCAGCCTCTCCGCTCTAAACCCGCTGTCGCCTTCACGAGCGAACCGCCGCGCCCAGATCCGCCGGCGACCACGCCGGAGCCGCCGGCAAAAACCCCTCTCCCAATTGTTCTCTCTCTCTCCCTCTCTCAGTAAATCGAAAAGAAAAGGGGGGATTTCTTTAAGGGTTATTAGTGTTATTATTATTATTATTATTATTATTATTATTATTATTAAGAGGGCTGTATTGTTTTTGGGTTTAATTTGTTATTATTAATATTATTATCAGTATTATTAATTATTATTAGTTTTATTATTTATATATTATTATTAATATTAGTTTGTAAATATTATTAATTACATTATTATTATTCCTATTATTTTAATTGGACAAATATTTTCTAGCAAATTACAACTAAATTTTTAAAACACTAAAATATTCTTTTCAAATTATATATATACATATATTTGACCAGTTATACTTTTTGGTCTAAATGATTTAGAAATATTTTAAATATTTATCTAGAATAGATATCTTAAATTATGAAATTTAGTTTCCACTTTAATCATATTTTTACAACTTAGAGTATTTGACTAATAAGATATAATTTTCAAAATTATTATTTTCAAGTATTTTCGTAAATAAATTTTTACAAGTAAACATGTTTTTAAAGTAATGTAAATATTTTCTCAAAAATTATAAATTTATCTACTCCACAAATTCTTTATTATGCTTTTACTATTTTCTCACGAATTCGGGCCCCTTCACATTGACCATGGCTAATGGACAAACAAAACTTGTCGAATTATCACACTACATCAGACAACACACCAGACAAGACACCTTGCCCTTACTGTTTAATTTCTTGCTCAATATCATGCATACTTTTTCTTTAAGTTGTTCTTTCAAAACTATATGTAGATGTAAATTACTATATTTTATGTAATTGGCTTAGAGTTAAGGAACCACCGTATGTTTAGTGCATCTCATAAACTGTCACGATGTGCCACGGGTTGTGTGTGAGTTGTGAGTCGCATATAGATACGGACTTGCGTGCTGACTGATCATTGGTGCGTACAGGCCGTGCGTTAGGATATAACTGCTAATAGATTATGTAGAAGACTTGGCAGTTATTAAGGATTAAACAGTGTCGTGGAGTCGACACATGTATAGTATCATGGGGAGGGGTAGACAGTTATTAGCGTAGGGGCTACATGTTCAGTACACACATAGATTTGGGCCGATAGTGTCTCGTATGAGCGCTACTTACTGCCCCGGGGCCGATAGTTCTCGTATGAGAGCTACTTTCTGCCCATGGTCAATAGTGTCTCTTATGAGCGCTACCTACTACCACTCTCTCTCCATCTATGCTGAACACCTAAGCTCCTGCGTAGAACGTTGTCTTCTCAATGTGCATATCACATAGAATGGTTAGGAACCTTTACGCATGTATATTTTCTATTGAGCTCTTATTATTCAGTTTATGGCATGATATTATGTGTCTTGTTACGTCCCTCTGAGGACCTGGTGATCTCTCCAGGTGTGTGTTTCGTGGTTTCTTGCAGGTGCTCTAGCTAAGGCCATGTCCTTCCATTCCTTCGAAGATAATCGCTCTTGGTTCGTCTCGATATTTTCGTGGGTGATTTCCTTCTATACTTTCTCTCACTTTGAAAGTTGGTAGTAGACTTTGTCTCCGCCCAACAATTGTATACATGACAAACTCAAAGTTACTTTTATATTATTATCTTTGTGGATGAGATTTAGTGTCTTGGCTTTCTATATTTTACAGCTTATGTATACATACGAGCCGTATATTTACTCGTATGTATACAGCTGGCATGATACGTATCTACACTACAACAAAAAACCCTTTTAATGACGGCTAAAAACCGTCATTAATGATGAACCATGACGCTTTTTTTCTTCACAGCAACCGTTATGAAAACGGGTGTTATAAATGTTTTTTAAAAGCGTCATAAAATAACCGTCATGAATAGTTTCTATAAAAACGTTATGAATAGTTAATATATAGTACACAATTCAGAACAATTTTAAAACTTCATGAATAGATAATATGTATAGGCTCAATGCAGCACATTTATAACACTTTATACTATTCAAATTAGCATATTTATAATGCTCTATACTGCACAGTATATATTACATTCCAAAAAGTTAACATTATATATCACCATCTTTATTACATTTCTCAAAATAGAGTACATATCAACATCTTCATTACATTATCAAAATAGAATATCCAAATACATATAGATATTTACAACTACCAAAATTGTTCACATCAAAACTTGACCACATAACCAATAATCATGAAAGATCAACGACAACAAATAAGTATCCAGATTTTTCGAATGATGTGCCACCGAATCTAAGGACTAAGCTGCCTGAAAGGCCAGCTTCAGCAGGCAGAACGCGACCAGGAATGTCATTGACATTACATGCAAGTCCAAATTCCAAGGCAGTGGCACCCCTGGCGGCAGCTCCTCCTATTAGTTCTAATCGGAGGAATTACTTGGCTGTTATGAGTAGCCGGTTTCCAGAGAACCCACCAAGGACTGCAAATAAACTGCATAGCAGCAATGGTCACGAAGCCTCTCACTAGATTCAAAAGCCAGCAGCACCAGATGGTGGAGTGAGAAGGCTTACCAAGCCAACTTCTGCCGCAGAAAGTACTGGATTTGGAAGGACTATATCAAAGAATTCACTTGACATGGCTTTGAGGCATATGGTACGGTCCATTATTTCTAACATCTGTATTCATTTGTTGATGTCCAAAATGACCTGCTATTTTCTGTACCCAAATAAATGCTACCACTGATATATATAATCTTTTCGACTGTCCTAATATACATCTGATAAATTATATGAATATATTGATACTTCCTTCATGCAAATAATGTCACATCATATTTAAGCATTCAAGCTTATATTATTCTATCAGATGGCCTGGTTACTCGATCTAGGATGCACTGGGTCAAGTTGATCTGGATGTATACTTGGTCAGATCTTTTGACCTACAGTTGTCCTGCTTATTTTGCCTGTTTTCTTGTCCTCTTTTCTTATATTAATATTATAATGACACAGATTAAAATTAGTGTCATCATAGGATGAATTAGTAATAAGTTCTATTGAAAAAATCTAGAAATATTTTGACATGATGTATCTATAGATGTCAAGTATTTTTTTAATATTACTCTTGTAGTGGTGACCTCATGAACAACTTGTTTCATCTGTTGATGCTAGTCCACGTGGCCATGATGAGCCGATATGTCCAAAGGTGACGGTGTAGTGACAGATGCTCCAAAATGAACTAGGACGCACAAAATTGGTGCCTGTCTGAGTTATCACATCTGTTATTTGTTCTATGCATGTGCATAAAATAACGGCTTATACTATGGTTAAAACCTTCCTTGGAAGTTCAAAATATTATGGTGTTATACAGTAATATTGGGGCATATACATACTACGAGATGATGGCATACACACAAATGTAGTAAATCTTTAAAAAAGGATAGTAGGATATGGAAACGGAAATGGATTGAACACAATTAGGCATATATATGCCTGCAAGAACAAGCATACACCCAAGGTTGAAAAGTACAGTACTTACAGACACCCTCTATATGAATATCAGTATTGGTAGTTTCGGCAGTTTTGTCTTTCTCAAATTGGAATATCAGCGTGAAGTTTCAGAACTTTGAATAAAATTTTTAAAATGTTAGAATTTATCAAAATATAGAAAATATAAGGTTAAAGTTCAAATGTAATTACATGGATTAGTTGTGTAGTTTTATATTGATTTGGTGAATAACTGTATGATTTTTATGAAATTATGACATGATTTGCGTACTTGATATGCAACTTATCAGGCTTGCAAGTTTCTTCTTGAAGTATGACAAAGTAAGTAAAGCCAAATATACATATTTTGCTGAGATGTGGTAAAAGTTTCGACCTTGTTTTGGGTACTTTCGAGTCTTTTGACCAGTTTATTATGAAAAGGTATGGTTCGTAAGATGGAAATATTTTCGACAACATGGGTAAGTCGTGACTAAATTTGACAAGTTTTGGGCTGTAAAGATCCAAAAAAAAGAGAGCCAAATCTTTATAATATTAGTCCGATACCGGAGATAGACCAATTTTAACCTGCAGTTGTGGATTTGTTCGATCCAGAGAAGATACGACCTGGCCAGTATGTATCAGCGTTAGTTCACATTTTAAACCTTGGTCCAAGTTCAAAGTGCCGATACTTATCGGCATTGGGCGGATGGGATCGGACTTGGAGGTGTCCGATCCGATACTCGAGGAAAAGAAAAAGTATATACATAGTGAAATTTTATTGTATCGGTACATATCGGACTATAAGTATCCAATACGGACCGATGCGGACACCTTGAATAAGATTTCCGACAAAAACAAATTATTCTTATAATCCTGTCAAATCCAGCAAAAAGTAGGAACAAATAATTGAAATTACAATAGTGCAACAAATCTCAACAATTGAAACAAAAAAAACCCTATAAATAAGAGCAAAATGCTGTCGTAGAGAAATTACCTCTTCTGTAGAAGAAAAAATTCAAATCGAAGTCCGGCCGCAGCAAATTTACAGGTGATCGTTTTGGCTTGAGACGCCAAGGGCTCTGCCACCGCCGCCTCCCCTAGCTACAAGAAGAAAATTAACCTAATTTCCCATCAGAATCACAAGAATTACATTTGATGAAAAAATACAAACTTTCTAAATTCATAAGAATCCAATAGCTATAAGAAGAAAATTAACCTAATTTCCCATCAGAACCGACCGAAAGAAATAGAGGGAGTAGATACCTAGATGGGGTTTGTGATCCAGCGTCGATGCCGACGTGTCTCCGTGCCGAAGACAACCCCGACCGGATCCCGAGCCCACGCCTTCCCGAGCCCTCCTCCGACTCCACTTTCTGTTCTCGATCGAGCGTCGTCCCGCTCATCATGAGCACCGACCTCCCCGATCTTCTGAACCTGAAGCCACAACGCCTAGACGACCTCGACCCACCACATCGTTCCCGTCGCCGCCGCTTCCGTCGACGAGCGAGGGGTTGGGAGCTTAGGGCTTAGGGTTCGTGGAAGGAGGGGTTGGGGGCATAGGGCTTAGAGTGAGACCTAGAGCTAGGGTTTAGAGTGAGACCTAGAGTTATGGTTTGTGGGAGATTGAAAGGAGGAGATGGGAAATTTTAGGATTTAGGGAGAGGAGGGAAGAGGGGGCAGAAGGAGAGCAAGGAGAATGAGAGTTCTTCTGAGTAAAATCGGAGGGGGGATGGAATATATTACAGAAAGTTTATTACAAGTTTGCCACCGCTCTAAACTATTAATAACGCTTTGTTTTATAAACGTTATAAAAAGCCCAGAATTAGTCCAAACCGTCATAGAAAAAAGGTATTTCTCAACTTGATAACGCTTATGTATCAGCCGTCATTAAAACTCCTTGTCGAGCGTCATTAATAGGTCTTTTTGTTGTAGTGCTAGTCCCAAGTATTTTGGGACTGGGGCGTTACATGTTTTTGTGGTGGCCCATGCAGGTCAAGATTGCCGTTTCGGTTACTTGACTATACCAAACGGGCCTGCAATATAGGATTAGAATCTAGGAATCTCATCCACATACTTGATCACCTTCCTTGACCTTCCTTGATTTACATATTCCTACTCTCGTGGCTTTCCTTGACTTTTGCATCTTGCTTGAACTCTTTCTACCAACACTCTATCATCTCGTGCTTAAACATGGTTAGAAAGATGACTACACTACTATATACTTATTGGTCAACCCTATGGCTAGAAGGATTATATTGACAAATAATATCCATTGAGGTTATATTTGAGTATAAAGGCATTTATTTTTCCTAGAGATATGATCTTAAGGATTAGTTAATTTCAAGTTGGTAGTAGCATATTACCGCCTTCAAAGGATAGTTAGAAATTTTTTTCAAGGTGGTATACACAAGAGGATAGCTAGATCGAGAAAACAAATTTTTGATTTACGAATTTTTTTGAAATAGTGAAATAGTTATGATTTATTAGGGATATGAAATCGAATGAGAAATAACTTAAGTTTTTATATTGTGACGCATGATTTACGGTTAACTTTAAAAGTTTGGATTGTAATATTATAAAGTTTATCTCGAGATTATTTAAGGAGTTTTAATTATGATTTTTCGACAACTAGAGAAGACGAAAGCTTAGTTTGAGAGAGCTTGAGGTTTAAAATTGAGCCGTACGATTTATAAGTTGAAGAAATGATGGTAAAATTTTGTTTAAATATTTGGAGGATATGAAAGCGACTTTGAAGGAAAAATTTAAATTTTAAATTGTGTCATACGATCTATGATTTAAAAAGTTAATTGGATTTCAAGTTTAAAGCCTTGATTATGGATATTTAAATTTTGGTAAAAAAAGATTTAATTTGAGTTACATGATTTGCGATTGATAAAACGGGCTAAGAGTTATCTCGAGGTACATTGAGAATTGGAAAATTTTAAAAGTGATGGCTTATTATGAAAAATTTAGTTGTGCTGCATTAGATATGATGAAGGTTATTTGGAATTTATTTAAAGGAAATTAAACTTTAAGTTATGATTAAATACTTGATGGAGTATCTTGAGATTTTATTTCGACACTGTTGAGGAACTTAAAATTTGAAATTTGATCATATATTGGTAAAGAACCAAGAAGCAAGAAAGTCACCCTAATGGGATACAAGTATTCCTCATTAATTGCCATGATTGTTGTATACACTCGAGTGTAGTTAAGTCATCTGCCAAACTATGTGAAGATATTTCAATCTTGACTCACTCGATATTCCTTCAAACCTAGATTTTATCGTGACTTTCTAACCATTTGAAACTTGAGAAATGATTAGATTGTTCCTTAATCATACTCTATCTAAGTGGCTATCATATCTTTAGAAACTGTATTTCTAACTTATTTTACCTTGATTTACTAGAATCTGAATTATCATTATTTCATGCTTTAGCTTGGTCATTTATTTTGTGCGTTAATCATTATCTCATGAACTCCAACTTTTTATTTTAAATTCTTTTATGTCCTTTACCGTGACTTGGATATTTGGAGCACAACACTAGACTTTTCCATCCAACAAATTCCATATGCAAGGCCTAGACGAGCCCACCTTCATGTAGGTATATCATGTCCCACTAAAACACGTCCTCTTTCACTCTATTTTATGATGCGACTTTTAGGTCATAAAGACTAAATCATAACCCTACCATGATACCGATATACTTTTTCGACCACAGATAGGGACTAAATCTCGACTAAATTCTTTCAAACCGACATGTGATGATGCTCTACTTGAATCCCTTTAATGCTTAAGTTTGTGCCTTACCTTGATTATTTAACTCATTATCCCATCACACTACTAGTTTATCTCTTGTAAGTGGGTAGAATACCTCACGACCTAACTAACATTTTGTGGACCACATTGATAGGTTCACTTGGACCATAGAATTCAGTGGACCCTAACTTATCTAGTCAACCAAGCCGGCTGTATAGGCCCAAACCTTGGACAAGACTTGATTTTAAAGAATCTAGGACTATTTAATTCTCCTTTATCATGGTTCCTTACTTATACTTTGACTATTTTTAATGCTAACTTAGCATAAATTTTGCAAGCTTATTTTCGTATCAAGCTTGATCATGACGTATCTTATTGGGTCGCTCCCACTAACATACTGTCTAATCAGAACCGGTGCATGATGGTCTGATCAACCTATTGCACATTGGTTCGCCTTTCGTATATCATTCTACGTAGATGGAGACATAGTAAACTTGCCCCTAGAGTCTCCTCCGCGATTACCTTGGCAATTCTCTTAGGATTATACAACCGCCTTTGAATCACATATTGGCATACGAAAACATCTCCTTTGGACTCTTGTTGGCCTTCGTCTTTTAACTATTCTAGACAAATCTTGTGATTGATAGATAGACCAAACCATTCTCCTATGTCCATGATATTTGTATATACTCGGGGATAGTTAACCACTGACCAACGAATATGACTATTCCCGTCTTAAGCTACTTGCCTTTTCCTCGACCCTAGATTCAACTTTTATGACCTTTTGAAATTCGAAGATGATTCAACTCTAAACCTAGACGACCCTATATCTTTTATCGTGACCCCTAATCACTTGAATGATTCCTATCATCCTTTTCATTCGTGCCCTCAACCTAGATACTTACTATACAATCTTATTCAAAGAGCCCTATCCCCCAAGTCCCCAAAATATCCACTTAAGCTACTTCCATCGTACTATCATGATTTTTTTACCTTGACTAGCAACCCTCGTTCAATTCCAAAAATCGTAAATTATTTCGTCGTTATCGAAATCACCATTTTTTTTCTCTCTAAAGCATAATTGTCGTTTCGGTCGTTTCGTTGCCTCGCCCAATGATTTGTGTTGCCTTACCCTCGTAACTTCTCACCCCCTACTTATTCTTAATTTCGAGGACGAAATTCTTGTAAGTTGGGTAGGATGTAAACCCCCTAAATTTCTACTTTAATTTTTTTATATAAATTTGGTATTTAAATTTTTTTACGTATTTGTACGTCGCATAGTCGTATTATACGTCGCGCACGAAATTGTCGTATGGGACGTCGCGTACGAGTTCGCATATTCATATGTCTCGTCGAGTGCGAATATGTGCGAGATACATATTTTTATAAAAACATCTTGATTTTTCAAATAATAAATAATAAATATTTTTGATTACTTAAAGTGGTAAAATGCATCGCATTTGGAATTTTCAAAAAAAACTTTATTTTACATCATGGAAGTTTAATAGTAATTTAAAAACGAGATTTTATGCAAATGTTCATTTTATACGAGACATAAATTTATTCTATTTTTGAATTTATTGTTATTCATATTTTATTATTCAAAAAGATATTTAAAAATATTTATTATTTTTAAAATTATTATTATTGGTATTTTTGGAAAATATATTTGAAATTTATTGTGGCTATTTTAAATCTCGATTTGATTTTATGGATTTAATTTAAATAGTTAAAAGATATAATTTATACTTAAATTGAGTTTAGATTATCTAGTTTTAAATTAGAATTTAATTTGAATTTGGATTTGATAATTGATTTAAATTGAATTATCTAATTGGGTTTAAACAAAACCTAATCCTTATCTAACTGGGAATTCCTACCTCCTATATAAGGAGAGGTACTCATCCATAAATTTCTATCATCCACAATTGTGCATCGTGTCTGTGCTGCCCATCTACTATTCCATATTACAAATACAAAAATTTCGTCCGGTCGGACAATCCCGGACGTCCACCCAGCCGTGTTGGATACCCCCGACACGATGACTCAATCCTAAACCTAACTCAGCCTCCACCCCACCTCTCCGGACGTTACCCGCCGCTGTCACCACCATCATCCCGGCCTCCAACCACTGCCTGTTCCTCCCCGACCGCGTTCCGACATCACCACCACAACCACCATCGCCAACACCATTAGCACCACCACCCAAAGCAACCCCGCCGAAACCCTGGCCAACCCACTGAACAACCATCACCTCCGCCGTCTCCCCAAAAAGTCGGCCATCGCCACCAAAACCACCACACAGGAGAAGATGAGGAAAAATCCCTCACCTGACCGCGCATCTGCGTCGAGCTTCCGCCTCCGTCGCCGGCGCAGCGCAACCAGCCTTCCCCTTCACCACCGGGCCTCTTCCGTCGCGCCAGTAGTGCGCCAAGCCTATCCGGCCACCCGACGCTGCCCCTTCCGCCGTGCCTAGGCCTCGCGGGCCGCCATGGCTGCACAGCCGCTGTTCTTAGCCGAGCCGCACCTGGCCGAGGTGCTGCCCCTCCTTCTTCGCCTTCTCCTCTCCCCGTCGGCTCGACACGTCTCCACCAGCTCCGGGACAGAGCACCAAAACCCTCACCACCACGCTCCTCCCGGCCGAGACATCCTCAGCTGCGCCTAGCCGTAGATCTCCGCCGTGCCGCAACCCCGCCGTCCTTGTGCCGCCTCCTCTGACTTTTCGCGCTCGACTCCGCCGTGTTCCCGCCGGCTAGCTCGACTCCGCCGATCCACCGCGCCTCTCCGCAGATCCCGCACCGTCGTGCCACCAGCTCTCAGCCTCTCCGCTCTAAACCTGCCGCCGCCTTCACGAGCAAACCGCCGCGCCCAGAGCCGCCGGCGACCACGCCGGAGCCGCCGGTAAAAAGCCCTCTCCCAATTGTTTTCTCTCTCTCCCTCTCGCAGTAAATCGAAAAGGAAATGGGGGATTTCTTTAAGGGTTATTAGTGTTACTATTATTATTATTATTATTATTATCATTATTATTATTAAGAGGGTTGTATTGTTTTTGGGTTTAATTTGTTATTATTAATATTATTATCATTATTATTAATTGTTATTAGTTTTATTATTTATATATTATTATTAATATTGGTTTGTAAATATTATTAATTACATTATTATTATTCCTATTATTTTAATTGGACAAATATTTTCTACCAAATTACAACTAAATTTTTAAAACACTAAAATATTCTTTTCGAATTATATATATACATATATTTCACCAATTATACTTTTTGGTCTAAATAATTTAGAAATATTTTAAATATTTATCTAGAATAGATATCTTAAATTATGAAATTTAGTTTCCACTTTAATCATATTTTACAACTTAGAGTATTTGACTAATAAGATATAATTTTCAAAATTATTATTTTCAAGTATTTTCGTAAATAAATTTTTACAAGTAAACATGTTTTTAAAGTAATGTAAATATTTTCTAGAAAATTGTATATTTATCTACTCCACGAATTCTTTCAGTTATCCCCATTACTCATGATAATTATGTTTTTCCTATTTTCTTGCGAATTCGGGCCCCTTCACATTGACCATGGCTAATGGACAAACAGGACTTGTCGGATTATCATACCACATTAGATAACACACCAGGCAAGACACCTTGCCCTTACTGTTTAATTTCTCGCTCAATATCATGCATGCTTTTTCTTTATGTTGTTCTTTCAAAACTATATGTAGATACAAATTACTATATTTTATGCAATTGGCTTAGAGTTAAGGGACCACCGTATGTTTAGTGCATCTCATAAACTGTCACGATGTGCCACGGGTTGTGTGTGAGTTGTGAGTCGCATATAGATATGGACTTACGTGCTGACTGATCATTGGTGCGTACAGGCCGTGCGTTAGGATATAACTGCTAATAGATTATGTAGAAGACTTGGCAGTTATTAAGGATTAAACAGTGTCGTGGAGTCCACACATGTATAGTATCATGGGGAGGGGGAAGACAGTTATTAACGTAGGGGCTACATGTTCAGTACACACATAGATTTGGACCGATAGTGTCTCGTATGTGCGCTACTTACTGCCCCGGGGCCGATAGTTCTCGTATGAGAGCTACTTTCTGCCCATGGTTGATAGTGTCTCTTTTGAGCGCTACCTACTACCACTCTCTCTCCATCTATGCTAAACACCTAAGCTCTTGCGTAGAACATTGTCTTCTCAAAGTGCATATCACATAGAATGGTTAGGAACCTTTACGCATGTATATTTTCTATTGAGCTCTTACTATTCAGTTTATGACATGATATTGTGTGTCTTGTTACGTCTCTCTGAGGACCTGGTGATCTCTCCAGGAGTGTGTTTCGTAGTTTCTTGCAGGTGCTCTAGCTAAGGCCATGTCCTTCCATTCCTTCGAAGATGATCGCTCTTAGTTCGTCTCGATATTTTCGTGGGTTATTTTCTTGTATACTTTCTCTCACTTTGAAAGTTGGTAGTGGACTTTGTCTCCGCCCAACGATTGTATACATGACAAACTCAAAGTTACTTTTATATTATTATCTTTGTGGATGAGATTTAGTGTCTTGGCTTTCTACATTTTACAGCTTATGTATACATACGAGCCGTATATTTACTCGTATGTATACAGCTGGCATGATACGTATCTAGTCCCAGGTATTTTGGGACTAGGCGTTACACAGATTTTGGAGTAGCACCAGAGGATCTACCTGCCTTCCAGCCAGATGGTGAACACCAGACGTAATCCTGGCAACGAATGGGTTTCTTATTTTTCTCTCCCACTCTATTGTAAATTATTCTTTTGAGGCATTTAGCCGCCGAGCAAGTGTTAGCTCATGTTGAAACTAAATTTTTGTTTGCCTAAGGACGGTAACATGATTGACAAATCCTAGGGTTGATCATATATGACTTAACTCTTTCTAGTCTCGTATTTTGTATGACTAGCTTCATGATCATCTGAATATGTAATGTTTGGGACGCCTTATTTTGTATGTTTGATGATCTAACATCTTGTACATTTTTTTGCTTGCTTGAGAACGAGACACTAGGCTTGTTCTTTACCATAGAGACTGATGGATTGTAGTTTAACCCTCATGCTTCTAGACAGCCGTGACCGTATTGTGAGGTGGGTTGCACTTCAATGTATGTAGCTGGCTGTGTTTGTCCCCCACTTTCCAGTATTCTGGTTCTGGAGCATGATACGGTTTAAGTGGTGGCCCATGCAGGTCTTATAAATCAAGATATGTGAGGGTTTTACTGAATAGATGTCTCAATCAACATTCGCCCTTGATTTCTACTCATGCTTTTTAACCTTCTGAATCTTGGCCTGATAAGGTACTTTATGCTTGATCTATCTTGGTCCTTCCTTATTATTTCTCATGTCATTTTCTTCAGTGGTATTATTCCTGGTCCTACCAATCAGCTGGGTGGAGCACCCCCAGAGAACCAGCAACAAGTGAACCAGCCGCAACCTTGTGACCAAGCCCACCACTCTGGAGAAGCATCTAGTGTCATGCCTTCTAGGGATCCAAAGCCACCAGTCCAGCTAGCTCAACCTGCAGAGCCTGACATTAGAACCTGATAGGACTCATCCGAGACTTTCTTGCATCACAAGATCATCGGGGCGATATCCTGCACCAGACAGTACAAGATGCCATGGGCAGAGTTGGTTGGCAAGGGAACAATACGGCTAATAGCTTCAAGCTCCTAAACCCTCCTTTCTTTGACGGTAGTAAAGATGCTATTGCTGCCGATGCTTGGCTACAAGGTATAGAGGTTATTCTGGAGGCAGCTAGGACTCCATATGGAAAGAAGGTGGCCGTTGTGCACTACAATTGTTGGACTTAGCCCGCAGCCGGTGGGTGATACAAGCTGTTAGTTTGGTGATGCCTATCTCATGGGCAGTATTCAGTGACAAATTTCAGACGAAGTATTCGATACAGTAGCTCGGTATGATCTGCAGACTAGATTCAGCAATCTCAAGTATATGGGAAGGACGGTCGATGGATATACGGCCAAGTTTTTGAGGCTTAGTCAGTTTGCTTCCACCTTGGTAGCGACCGAATTTGATCGAGCGCAGCGATTCCAGCAGGGACTCCACCTAGAGATCATTCTAGCATTGGAGCAGTTTGATTACCAGAACTTTGATGCTATTTTAAAAGTAACTACGAGGCATGAATATACATCACAGAGGATAGTAGATCGAACTGGAGGACGGAAGAGGTCAGATGGTCAGTTATCTCAGTCATCAGCACCAGCCCCGGCAGCTAGGGCTTTGACCATTGGATCTTCTAGGAGGGCGTCCACCGTTTCCTCGGTTCAGCACTCGTCACCGACGTACCCTCAGCGGCAGAAGCAGAAGCAGAAGCAGTCTTCCTTAATGGGCTGTACTCATTGTGGGAAACCTGGGCACGTGGTTTCTGACGGAACTGGGGATTCCCAGGACCTTTACTTTTGTGTGCGTATTGATCGATTGAAAGTTAAACAGATTTAATATGTGTTCTAACCCTTCATAGGCGGAAACTAGGGTTCACGAATAATACCTGCGACAGAAAGAAGACAAGTAATTCCTCGTAATCTCGAGCGGATGACCCCAAGATCTTCTGCACGTATTCCTTCATCGAGTTGGACGTCGTGTGGGCGACGATCTTCAAACCTTTTCTTCTCCTTGGCAACCCTCTTTTTCTCTCCTTACATGAATCACGAATTCAGAGAAAGCTTCAGATTTTTGATTAATAATCTGGCGGCCAGAGAATAGAGGTATAGGCTACGTCAGGGACCATAAGGATAAATTAATGTTAGGCCTCCTAACGGATCTGGATATCCTGTATTCAGCCCAAACACACAATCCAGGCCCATTAACAATAGTTCGGTCCACTAATGAGCTATTGTTGTACTACCTCCCTAATCCCAAATTATGTTTGTGGGCTCTTTTTATTATATGCTCGTTTGGCTCCCCATGTTAAGATATCGTATGTCCGTCGATCAAATTAAGTTACTAACAACTATATTGATTCGACATCTTTTATCCTTAAGTAGTACCGCTCAATTTTATTTGTCTTGTTGGATATAATCCACCTATAGGGTTTACATGACTAATACCAGATTACACTACAACCTTTCCAATAGATTGTCCAAGTCCATCTAGGTTGTGAACTATTTATATACTCCATAGGAAACTGATAATATGATCTTCTGTGTGACACCACACACCATGTTATCTACAATATAGAATATCAGACATTTGCATTAACACTTGCAACAAATACAATATGCAAAGATTTGCCCATATATGATTCTCATTCAAAATTTAAGGAAATAAGGTTGCTACAAAAGTGATGCTTTTAGCATATAACCCTAATAGTTTCAGAGTATCACAGAGCACAGGGGTTGTGCTTGGCTTGTGGGGCACCGGACCACATGATAGGGTCTTGTCCGTATAGAGCTAGTTCATCTTTATCAACCCTAACTAGTCCATCGTTTAGGGGTCTAGTACTAGTCCAACAACAGAAACAGCAGAACCAGTTTCTGAGGCCATTGCCGTCTCAGGTCCAGGCCTTCTCGCAGTAGAGGCCGCAAAAGTATGCCCAGGCCCAAGCTTAAGTTCAGAACAGACAGAAAGGTCACCAGCAGAGGGGACCAGCACCAGCACCAAGAGGACATGGTCAAGCTATGACTCTGTCAGTAGCAGAAGAATTGGCATCAGGTGTGGTGGTGGCAGGTACCATTCTCGTCAACTCCTTTCCAGCATCAATATTATTTGATTCGGGTGCATCACATTCATTTATGTCTGCATGATTCACGACACGGATAGGACCGGAGCCCAAGTCATTATCAGTAAGGCTCAATATACTTACTGGTAACGGTCTTATGGGAGTAGATAGAGTCTTTTCCTCATATCGAATCGTAGTTAGCGGTAGAGAGTTTTCTGCTAGATTGATAGAATTTTCGATGGCCGACTATGATGTGGTCCTAGGAATGGATTGGTTGAAGGATCAATACACAAGAATAGATTGCCATATTGGCAAGATTACTTTTGGTATTTCCGGCGAAGAAGAGTTTTCATTTTCCAAAGACGAAGTAGAACATTCTCCACCAGTTTTGCGGATGGCAGTAGCAGCAGCAGTTCAGTTTCCCAGAGTAGTGGTAGAATTTCTTGACGTATTCCCCGAAGAGCTTCCAAGCATGCCGCCAAAGAGAGAGAGATAGATTCACCATTGATTTAATTCTAGGGACAACACCAGTGTCAGAGGGAGTCTATAGAATGGTACCATCAGAGTTGGAGATCCTGTACGAGATGATTGAAGAACTCAGAACCAAGGGATTCATTTGTGCTAGCGGATCACCTTGGGGAGCCCCGATACATCTTGTGAAAAAGAAGGATGTTACGTCAACATTATGTGTTGATTATCGTACCTTGAATTTTGTAACAATTAAGAATAGATATCTCCTACCAAGGATAGATGACATGTTCGATCAACTCAGTGGAGCAGTAGTATTCTCGAAGATTGACTTGTGGTTGGGGTACCATTAGATCAGAGTCAGAGAGCAAGGCATTTCGAAGACGGTATTCAGATCTAGATATGGACATTGGGAGTTTCTCGGTATGCCATTCGGAGCGACCAATGCGCCAGCAGTATTCATAGATCTTATGAATCGTATCTTCATGCCCTATTTGGATCACTTCGTGATAGTGTTTATAGACGACATCTTAGTCTATAGCAAGAGTGAAGCAAAGCGTGAGCAGCATCTCCGAATTGCCCTTCAGATTTTCAGAGAGCACCAGTTGTACGTGAAGTTCAGTAAGTGCGAATTTTAGCTTGATCATATTTCGTACTTAGGTCATATCATCACCAGAGGTGGAGTGGAAGTGGACCCCCAGAAGATAGTGGCTATAGAGACATGGCCAGTACCTAGCACCATCGTAGAAGTTTGTAGTTTTTTAGGAATAACGGGCTATTACCGATGATTTGTTTCAAAATTTGCTAGGATTTCAGCACCATTGACGTAGTTGACCATAAGGATGTGCAGTTTGCTTGGACGGCAGAGTGTCAGAGTTCATTCAAGAAGTTGAAGCAAGGATTGATGATGGCACCCATTCTCACGCTTCCAGATAGAACGGAAGGATTTTTAGTTTATTATGATGCTTCAGGCAGGGGATTAGGATGCGTCTTAATGTAGCATGGCAAGATAGTAGCTTATGCGTTATGTCAGCTTCGTGATCATGAGAGGAATTACCCAACCCATGACTTGGAGTTAGCAACGGTAGCTTTTACACTTAAGCTGTAGAGGCATTACTTGTATGGAGATCGAGTAGAAATTTTTACCGACCACAAGAGTCTTAAGTATGTGTTTGCCCAGAAGGATCTTAACATTTGTTAGAGGAGATGGTTAGAGTTGCTGGTGGTTTATTTGGTTTGATCTTGCTTAGCTTGATCTTGATTTAAACTTGCCTTAGTTTATTTGGTTTGGTTCAACATGACTTGGCTTGGCTTGGTTTGGTTCATTTTGGTTTGAGATAAGAATGGTTGATATAGAAGTGCAACTTGCTTCATGATGGATCTCAAGTTTCTTTGTTCCATTCTCTTTCTTCTCTTTAGAACTTGGCATTTTTGGTTTTGTTGGATAAATTTTTGTAGATATATGTTTTGATCTTTTCTTGTTTTTCTTGGTTTTGATCTGTTAAAAATTAGTATTTTCTAATACCAGTTGTCCCAGGCTGTAGGAAATCTCGTTCTACCTAGTTTTGACCGTGGAAGTCCTGTTTCTGACTTCTTTTGAGAAAGTTATGGCCATTTTAGTTCATGGGTTCCTTGATGTCATTCTCGGTCTGTTGGGGAAGTTGAGCAGTGTGCGCGCGCTCTTTAGCGCCGTGCCATCTCGTTGCGTGCGCGCTCCTTAGTACTGCGCTATCCTGGTCACGTGCTCTTTAGCGCAATGCCCCTCTGGCCTGGCGCCACCTGGCCATGCGCCACTTGGCCCAGCGCCACCCGCTCTTCTGGCCGAGCGCCATCTAGCTCCGTGCGCTCCAATTGTCGTGCGCCTTATGACCAGTGTATCACCATGTTTTGTTATATGCATGTACCCTGAGCTTTAACCTGACCTGAGCATGACCTGACTTGGCTATAATAAAAACTTGACTTAGACATGAGCCCTGACTTGGACTTGAACTTGATATTTCTTGGCTATGATCAGAACTTGACATGAACACGACATGATAATATGAACCGTCTTGATAATTTTTGATAGTGGCCCATCGAGGCGCACTCTTGACAAGTAACAAGCAAACTTGAAAGGGCATGAATAATCTTGATAGTAGCCCATCGAGGCGTACTCCTGACAAGTACTCTTGACATGACAAGTAACCTGACATGACTTGTATAATCTTGAAGCGCTGTTACGACAGCTACCCTGACTTGCTAAGTAACCTTTCTCTTGACACCGTGGTTGATTTTCTTAATTGTGCCTATACAAACTACCTGTCTTATCATGCATCATGTCTAGGACATAAATTCCTGGTTACCACAGTCATGGATTCGTACTGAATCTGACTAGGTTAAATGACTAGATTGATCAAGTAGTCCATATAGAGAGATTTTCCCAGTTACAGGCGATCCCGTTATCCCATCCACACCTGAGGGACTTGTAGCCTGCTGACGAGTAGGGCACATTTCCAGCTCTCTATCATGTGGGGCACTTCTTGAAAACATAAGTACTGTAGGTACACTAGTAATATTGATAACGCTTGTAACTCTTGTAAATCACCTCGCTTGGATAACTTGGATAGCTGCTGGGCTTGTGACCGCGGGAATATCTCAATTGCATCTTGCTAGTAACTAGGCCTGTGATAACCCTAGTTAGATAATGATAGAAAGCCGTAAGACGTGATTGGCCGTGCATGAATGCTTTTCTCGTGATTAGCATGGGAATTATATTCCACCTCTTATTTTCCTAATGCAAGCTATCTTTTTATTCTAATCATGTCTTTATGTTACTTAATCAGGTTCATTTATTTATTCTTCTATTTAATTATCTGCTAGTTTTAGTTCCCTAATGAAGCCTCCCTTCTGGCACTTGCTCTTGTGGGTTCTGACCCAGCTGGTTTTGTATGACCAGATTTCGGAATAGCACCCGAGGATCTACCTGCCTTCCAGCCAGATGGTGAACACCAGACGTAATCCTGACAACGAGTGGGTTTCTTATTTTGCTCTCCCACTCTATAGTAAATTATTCTTTTGAGACGTTTAGCTTCCGAACAAGTGTTAGCTCGTGTTGAAACTAAATTTTTGTTTGCCTAAGGGTGGTAACATGATTGACAAATCCTAGGGTTGATCATGTATGACTTAACTCTTGCTAGTCTCGTATTTTGTATGGCTAGCTTCATGATCATCTGAATATATAATGTTTGAGACGCCTTACTTTGTATGTCTAATGATCTAACATCTTGTACATTTTTTTGCTTGCTTGAGATCGAGACACTAGGCTTGTTCTTGACCATAGAGGCTGATGGATTGTAGTTTAACCCTCATGCATCTAAACAGCCGTGATCGTATTGTGAGGTGGGTTGCACTTCAATGTACGTAGCTGGCTGTGTTTGTCCTCCGCCCTCCAGTATTTTGGTTCTGGGTCGTGATACGATTTAAGTGGTAGCACATGCAGGTCTTGTAAATCAAGATGTGTGAGGGTTTTACTGAATATATGTCTCAATCAACATTCGCCCTTGATCTCTACTTGTGCTTTCAAATCTTCTGAATCTTGGCTTGATAAGGTGCTCTATGCTTGATCTATCTTGGTCCTTCCTTATTGTTCCTCTAGTTATTTTTTCAGTGGTATTGTTTCTGGTCCTACAAATCAGCCGGGTGGAGCACCCCCAGAGAACCAGCAATAAGTGAACCAGCCGTAACCTGGGGACCAAGCCCAGCACTCTGGAGAAGCATCCAGAGTCATGCCTTCTGGGGATCCAAAGCCACCAGTCCAGCCAGCTCAGCCTGCAGAGCCTGATATTAGAACCTGATGGGACTCATCCGAGACTTGCTTGTATTACAAGATCGTTGGGGCGATGCCCTGCACCAGACAGTACAAGATGCCATGGACAGAGTTGGTTAGCAAGGGAACAATGCGGCTAATAGCTTCAAGCGCCTGAACCCCCCTGTCTTTGACGGTAGTGAAGATTCTATTGCTGTCGATGCTTGGCTACAAGATATAGAGGTTATTCTGGAGGCAGCTAGGACTCCATATGGAAAGAAGTTAGCCATTGTGCACCTGCAATTGTTGGACCTAGCCTGCAGCTGGTGGGCGATGCAAGCTGTTAGTTTGGTGACGTCTATCTCATAGGCGGTATTCAGTTACAAATTTCAGACAAAGTATTTTGATGCAGTAGCTCGGTATGATCTGCAGACTAGATTCAGCAATCTCAAGTAGATGGGAAGGACGGTCGATGGATATGCGGCCAAGTTTTCGAAGCTTAGTCAGTTTGCTTCCACCTTGTTTGCCATTGATTGTAAAAGTACAGAACAGTTATATAGGAGGACTGAACTTAAACTCACAATACAAACTCGCTCATACAAAGAAAGCCTAGGGACGAAAGCCTAGGTACAACAGTCTAAGTACAATTATTTAGTTTTTTTCTGGGGGGGACGATAGAGGCTCGGAAAAGCGACGGCCGCTCTGCCTATCTCCTTGGACGATCAGACGTAGCCTTGGCTCTGATGAAGAAATGCTCTTGGACGTGTGGGGAGACTCCCTTGCGCCCTCTGCTGATAGATCTCTGGATGTCTCTGTAGTGCTCTCTCATTTTTTCTTTGTTGTCAGCCTCTCCCTCTCTCTCTTGCAAGGGAATGGCACCTTGCTATTTATAGGGGTAGGGTGTGATCATTAGGGTTTACAAATGATTACCCCTCTTGAAAAGTCGGCGGCTTCAGAGTTATCAATCTGGCCGTTCATCTTGAATATAATAAATTTGAGCAATTAATGTGATTGTATCAAATCTCTGTGGGCAATAAATATTGATTGCCATGAATATTCGTGATTTGGGATAGCCTACCACGTGTCCAATTTGCTTGATTTGATTTGATTTGGGCAATTATGACGATTGCAACAAATCTGATTTTGTTAGGATTTGTTAGCACCCATAATTCTAGGAAAGATAAGCCTGCCACGTGTCTCACTTATCGCGAAGAACGCCACGTGCCTCAACTGGACTGTCCTGACAGAGCCGCATATGGGTGGTCTTCTCAGCCGCATGAAGCAAAGAACCGCATAAGGATGGGGAACCGCATGAGGATGGGCAGCCGTGCGTGGATGGGCAGCCGCATGGAGATAGGCGGCCGCATGGGGATAGGCAGCCGCATGGGGATAGGCAGCCGCATGCAGATGGGCAGCCGCATGCAGATGGGCAGCCGCATGGGGAAGCAGATGGGCAGCCGCATAAATGCAACGGCCGCATGGAGTGGCCTCGGGACTTGGTAGATTTTGCTAGCTTTGTAAGGAGATTTTCTCCTCTTTCCTAGGATCACGCCATTATGTCAGAATCATTATTACGTCTTTATGTCAGGGCTGTCATAGCTGTTTTTGTCAGAGCAGCCGTCAGGGCATTATATGCAGCCGAATGTAGAGGAGGAACTGTTTGAAGGCCACGTGGCTTCTCTCTGAGCCGCATGGAACTATCCGAGCCGCATGGCCTTCTGAGCCGCATGGACTTCTGAACTGCATGGGCATCCTGAGCCGCATAGGGATCCTTCTGTTGGAGCCGTATAGGTCTTTCTTTATTCTTTTCCAAGCTTCTACAAGACCCCCTTCAAAGTTTTTAATTTGCAAAATTGAAATACTTTGAATAAGAAGCATGGCCATGTAACAACTCTTCAGGCCGCCTTAGGATGTTCTGACTGCATGGATGTCTCAGCCGTATGGCCTCCCTTAACCGTATGGCCATCTGAACTGCATGTCCATCTGAGCCGCATGGACTTTTCAGCCGTATGGGTTCCTCAGCCGCATGGCCATCTGAGCTGCATAGGCTCCTTGCCACGTCTTCATGCCATGTGTGCAAATCTTTGTATTGATTGTCTTTGATTTGCTGTCAGATTTAAGGCCGCTTTTTTTTGGACAGGATCCCAAGAGTTTATCCTTGAATAATCGGATCACTTTGATAACCGAAGAGTCGGTTACGCTGCACATGGATTGATGCATCGGTCTATGGGCTCCGCCTATAAATAGTAGAGTGTTTGAAAAAAGCGAGTTCTTTACTTTCTGCTCTTGCCCTAGCTTTCTTGTCCTCGTCTTCCTTCTCTGATCATCAGTAATGGCTCCAAAAAAGACTGTTGCGACGAAGGGTAAAAAGGCGGCGTCTTCGTCGGCGGCAAAGGATAAGAAGGCTGCCTCTACTCCAACTGCGACGACGAATTTGGCACCTCCTCCGCCAGCCGACGTGCCCGTAGTTCACCCCGACGTCCATCCTCCAATTGCTGGTAAGGACTTTTACATGAGCTTGGAACCTTAACTGTTATTGCTACGTCGTATGTTCTTATGCGCGAGCCTTCATCTTCATGTGTGCCGTATGTACGTCCCAAGCCGCATATGGTATGTCCCATGTCCGAGCCGCATGAGAATTGTTGTCGTGGCCGCATAAGCACTTTGCTAACAGGGCCGCATAAGCTCAGCATAAGCTCACTTGGTCTGAACCGCATAAGCTTATTTGAGTTGGACCATATGAACTTATCTGCATTGAGCCGCATAAGCGCATTTGATCTGGACCGCATAAGCTTATCTGAACCGGACTGCATAGGCTCGTATGAACTCGCTTTGTCGTATTAGCCTCTTAAACTTAGTCGAACTCTGTCGCATGAGACTGCGTTAAACAGAGCCACATAACTTTATTTAGTCACTGCCGCATAAGCCTCTACTAATCGGAGCCGCATAAACTTCTTCTGAGTTGGGCCGCATGATGCTCCATTAAATCCGAGCCGCATATACTCGAGAGCACCTAGTCAGTTCTCCTTAGCCATCTTTTTAACTTATTTTTTTTGTCTTCTTCTCAGTAAATTTGCCAGTTAGTGCTGCTGGAGAACCTCTGGTGGGTCAGGCCCAAGCCGCTATAGGCTATAGGTACGACCAGATAGTTCGGTATGTGGCGGACCAGTTACCTAGTGACGAGCCTCTGGCGAGATTGAATGCCCTCAAGAACCAGCCCTTCTACTTTTTCTGCGCTATGATGAACTTGGGAAAATTCGAAGGGGAATACCTGAAGCCCGCGTTCTTCTTCGGAGATGCCTTGACTGTGAAGAACAGTCAAGTTCTGGACGTGTCAGAGAATTGGAGCTTTATTTATAACGGGATGGCGATCCGTATCCCTCAAATGGAGCATCACTTTCCATTATCTTGGTTTAATATGCTCCCGCTGGACAGGAAGATGGAAGAGTCTTTGACCCCGACCCGAAATGGGATGTTTGTAGGCGACATCCATTACAACAACAACATAAAGTCAGTGTGTGCGGGCAAGGTGCATGCTAGCCGCTATGTAATGGGATTGGGCCCGGGCACTTTCTTGAATGTGCCGGGTCCCAATTTTACGTTCTCTGCAGCCGACACTTTCTTGAACTAGCTTGCTCGGAAAGGCTCCTATCCCATTGGCCAGTTGACGCTCCCGAGTTGGGTACACCCTATTCCCTCATGGATCAATCTGTCTATGTGGATCTCGCGAAAGTACGAGACTTTTCTGCATGAGATTGGTCTTTATCACGCTATTCGAGGCACCAGCCACGGCTTGCCTATAAATAAAAAATTATTCATGGCTCTGCTGGAGATGTATAACCGCCGTACGGGGACCTTCTATACACCTGTAGGGGAAATGGGGCTTGCACTTTATGAGATGTACGTGGTTTCCAAGCTTCCTTGGAGGGATGAAGCTTTTGAGGTGTACACTCCTACGAATGAGTAGTTCGAGGAACTGGAGGGACGGTATCCGGGCTTCATGGCTATTTATCAGGAGATATTGTGCCACCATAGCACGTGCCAGCAGATAGCCAAGAAGAAGGATAACAGCTCGGAAGGGAATGCTCCCCATACTAAGGACTGGGTAAGTTATCTCTTCTCGACGGGTGCCTCAGGCCGGGTTACTTCCCGAAGTCCTCAATCCCGGGAGGCGGTTCAAGCCTTGGTGTCGTCGGCCAAGAGGGTGGCCACCACCAGTGACAGATTTGGGAGTCAAACCGACTCTTTTGGTTATTTTTATCAGGATACCCACGAGCTGTCAGAGAAGGCGCTCCTGGCAGGATTCTTGATGGTGTGGCTGCAAAATTGCGTAGTCTCAGGAGGAGCTAGTTCTATTGAGAGGATCAGCCGTAATTTTATCCTCCCTGCTGTGAAGCTAGTTTTCGGAGTCAAACTAGCTCTTCTCCCGGCCATGGTGTGCAGCATACACCGTGGCCTCCGTACTTTTACGTCCAAGGTCATTGCCCACGATATGACAAAAGACTTTGAGCGGACTGAGCTACCCTATCATTATCTGATAGGGTGGCTGCTGATGCACTGTCCGTCTTTGATGAGGCCGGGCTCTGACGATGGCGTGCTTGCTGATGACACTTTTATCTTCCGTCATCGCAATGAGCCCTGGGAGTACGAGACCATGCACGTCTGTCGGATGGCGCTGTAGAGAGCAGATGGGTACAACTTTTTCGTATCCATCCTTCGTTTCACTGCTGAAGAAATAGCGGACGTACATCTCGACGGTATTGGGCCGCCTCAGCTTCTAGATGGCCAGATGCTTCTGTGGTTACACAACATCAACCCCGCGTACCTGGTATACCGCAACCGTATTGCTGTCTTCCTAGAGCCTTACCTGCCCAGCAGGTTTGCCCGACAGTTTGGGTACTGCCAGCTTTTTCTGGACAGTCCCAGCTCTTGTCTGGGTTTTGAAGGTAGCCTCCTTGACGGTATCAGGGCCTGGCACTATTATGATACGTTCCATACCCGTGTCACTTTCTCGGTCCCTGATGTTCAGGCGCAGGGAGAGATTTTGTATATGGCGGCCCTATACCATGTCATGGCAAACAAGCTCCCCGTCGGTTTTAACCCGGGTGCCAGTTTTATTGTTGGTACTGGCCTAGAAAAGAAGCCCCAGGGGGCCAAGACGAGGAAAAAGAAAAAGAATATAGTTGAAGTGCCAGATAACTCTTCCCTTCCGGTAGAAAATGTTGGGGCAGATCAGTCGCTTGTTATGTCGGATGAGATGGTGGCGGATCAGCCACCTGTTGCACCTGGTCCTGTACCGAAGCGTAGCAGGCAAATCTTCCCTGCGGGTGGTATTCCTTACTCCCGGAAACGGGCTGCGACCAGACGTCGCCAGCTAACTATAAGGAAGAGAAGCGAGGAGGTCGACCCCGCTTCGGAGGTAAAACGAGTTACTACCATCTTTATTTAGTTCTTCCTCTCTCCTGAACTTTGATCTTAATCATTTTCTTTTCCTCTCGTAGGTGTCAGAAGAAGAGGAATCTCAGGAATCGATCACTGTTTCTGAAGTTGATCCGGCCATGAATACTTTAGTCAACGACATGTGCGCCGAGATTATTTCTGCCGGGGCTCTCTTGGCGGCGGCTGAGGGATCTTACGTTGCTGTGGTCTAGACCCAAGATGATAGGGGCTCCGATGAACCTGTCTCCGAAACTGCTGAACTTCATCAAGGTGACGCTGATCCAGTCGTATCCCCTTCCGGGACGGCTGGAGCAGAAGAGCCAGCTGACTTTAGCTTAGGGGTTACAGGTGAGGGGACTACGGTGGTTGTGAACGAGCCTCAGCCTTCACAACCCTCCCCTGGTAAGATAAGCCATATTTTAACTAATGAGGAGGCCTATTCGCTCTATCATCACATCCTTCGGGTTAGACTGATTGATGGTTGCTCTGGATACACAGGTCCTGCCCCTCTAGTGCCGATGACGGACATTATTGAGGTAGGTTCTGCCAGAGGGGCTCTGGTGGAGGGGGGTGTGCCCCCTCCTCTTCTGGCTTGTCTTACGGGGCCTCCCGTCGGCTCGAGTTCGGGAGGTCATATGGCGGCACCGCCCGGACAGGGAGCAATGGTCCTTGCATCTTCTTTTGCTCGTACGGCTTTGAGGGTTGACCTCTCAGCCTTATCGAGTATCCAGATTATTCGGGCCGCGGAGGAGGAATTGGCCGCTGTTCAAGCGTCCTTTCGCTCAGAATTTATTTCCCTTGTGGCAGGGGCGGCAGGTTCTGTTGTGTCCTCTTCGACACTGCCAGCCACACTTCCTTTGACACCGTCCTCTACGGCAGTTCTGGATGAGGCGTCGCAGGATGTGGTTGATAGTTTCTATCGCCATTTGAAGAGGGGAGTAGACGCTGCTGTGGAGCGGGGCACTCCTTTCGCCTTGGCCCGACAATGCGCCGAAGGCCAAATTGAAATTTTCAAAGCCCTTCCTTGCGGGGAAGGGCTAGCTGCGTTCCTGGAGCCCAAGCTGTTGGAGGCTGATCAGCTTGTGGTACAGTTTCAAGTGTTACGACAAGCTGATTTGTCTGCCGCAATTGATCAGGAGCGGGGGTTCCTCATCACCGCCCTGGAGAAGATAAGGCTCGCGCGAGATACATCTAAGCCAGTTATAACAAAGGACCATGGCGACCTGTCTCTCTTATACGACGAGCTGAGCCACCGGAGCGAGGCTTGTGATGCTCGGGAGGTGACCGCCTTCCCGGGAGTAACTGATACAAGGGAGCACACTACTAAAATACCCCACTTTACCGACGAAAGTTTAGCGACGGACGGATTCCGTCGCTAATAGCGACCAGTTTCCGACATCTTAGCGACGGATTAGCGACAGACAACATAACATAATTTTTTCCAATTTTAAATGTAAAAATTTGTCGGGTTTCCGTCGCTAAGTAGACGAACGTTAGCGACGGATTCTTTTTCGTCGCTTATTCGTCGCAAATGTTGGCGGCAAAATCTTTAAAACATTGGCGGGAACTTTAGCGACTAACTGGCGACGGATATATCCGTCGGAAAACACCTTTTAATTGGCGACAGTTTAGCGACTAATTTATTCCGTCGCTATTCCGTCGCTAGGTTCTGTGCCCTAACTTAAATTGAACCGACGGGGGGGAATTTTTCATTCCCCCCAAAACTCTCTCTCTCTCTCGCGGCTCTCTCTCTCTCGCGGCTCTCTCTCTCTCTCTCTACCAGGTATCTCTCTCTCTCTCTCTCTCTCTCTTTCTCTAATTTTGGGTTTTGGGGCCGGGGGGGGAAGTGGGGGGGGGGTCGGCTTCGCGGGGGGTGGAGAGGGCGGGGGGGTGGTGAATGGGGTCAGGGGGTCGGGGGGGTGTGGGGAATGGGGGCAGGGGGTGGGGGGGTAGGGAATGAGGGTCGGGGGGTCGGGGGGGGTGGGGAATGGGGGCAGGGGGGTCGGGAGGTGGGGGGTGGAGAGGGCAGGGGGGTCGGGAGGGTGTTGAATGGGGGCAGGGGGGTCGGGGGGGGGGGGTCGGGAATGGGGGCAGGGGGGTCGGGGGGCGGAGGGTGGGGGGTGGAGAGGGCAGGGGGGTCGGGGGGGTGGGGAATGGGGGCAGGGGGGTCGGGGGGGGGTGGGTAATGGAGAGGGCAGGGGGGTCGGGGGGGGGGGGGTGTTGAATGGGGGCAGGGGGTCGGGGGGGGTGGGGAATGGGTTGCATTCCCCGATACGGATACGGTTTGGCATGTCCCGATCCTAAGCAATAATACTATTTCATTTAATTTAATTTCATTTAATTTCAAAACTACTAAGAAATAATACTTAAAACACTTAAAATTATGCCTAAATGTATAAATTATATGTTTTTAAATGTAAATAATTTATTAATAATTATTTGTTTTCCAATACCAAAAAAATCCGATACTTCGATCCGATACCGCCGATACTACCGATATCGCCGATACCAATACTAGATTGCTTAGACTTATATTGCAAGGTAACTAGATACAAGTTATGATACAATGTAAATGCAGGTATACATGTTAGCTAGATAGCTTAGACTTATATTGCAATCTCCTATTCACACGAGTATTGATATCGCCGATGCCAATACTCGTAGGAATATATAGTCCGATACCGATTCCGATACCGATACTTTGAACCTTGATTTAAATACATGTTAGTATAGTATCTTCACATATATGTTAAGAGTATATACATGATTAGCAAGGTAACTAGATACAAGTTATGATACAATGTAAATGCAAGTATACATGTTAGCTAGATAGCTTAGACTTATATTGCAATCTCCTATTCACACGAGTATTGATATCGCCGATGCCAATACTCGTAGGAATATATAGTCCGATACCGATTCCGATACCGATACTTTGAACCTTGATTTAAATACACGTTAGTATAGTGTCTTCACATATATGTTAAGAGTATATACATGATTAGCAAGGTAACTAGATACAAGTTATGATACAATGTAAATGCAAGTATACATGTTAGCTAGATAGCTTAGACTTATATTGCAATCTCCTATTCACACGAGTATTGATATCGCCGATGCCAATACTCGTAGGAATATATAGTCCGATACCGATTCCGATACCGATACTTTGAACCTTGATTTAAATACATGTTAGTATAGTGTCTTCACATATATGTTAAGAGTATATACATGATTAGCAAGGTAACTAGATACAAGTTATGATACAATGTAAATACAAGTATACATGTTAGCTAGATAGCTTAGACTTATATTGCAATCTCCTATTCACACGAGTATTGATATCGTCGATACCAATACTCGTAGGAATAGTCCGATACCGATATACATTGTAGAGCTCTGTTTTGCTATTCTGGACATGTTGTGACCTGTGCTGTTCTAAATAGGAGCCAGACACACTCCTGAGACGGGGGAGTATGTATAGTGATGTGGATTCTTACTAACTTATCATGTGAACCCATTTATGGGCCCTTCATTGAACCTTCTCATGTGCAACTTTCAGTCCATTCATAGTTCCCTATATTGTACTCTACATCACCTAGTTCACTTATATCTAACATCCTAACCCTAATCCAAATTTATGAGTATCGGTATCGGGCTATTCTTATGTTTAGTTTGTCTTACGATACAGATTTTCACATCCAAATTGAGGATGAGTCGTTATTTTGTTGATCGTACATGGATGTACAAACGGCAACACGAGAGTAGAATTGGTGTGAGTGACGATTTTCAGGCAGGCGTGGAAGTATTTCTTAATTATGCAATGAGCAAAGCTCAGTACATGGACGGTAACAAAATTAAGTGTCCATGTGTTAAATGTCACAATAGACATTACGAAGAAGTGGTGACTGTGAGAGATCATTTGACCCGTAAGGGTTTCGTACGTAATTACGGCCTGTGGTCATCGCAAGGTGAACTATATTCGGAAAGACAGGCTGCGGAAGCTGCTACTTATGCTTTTGATGATAATGCTGCAACGGATGTCATCGAAGACCACGGATGCTCTGTTGATTATGGAGATCTGCAGAACCTTGCACGAGATATGGTGTATGATGCGGCAGGGCCTAATTTTGATCCGGAGGATCCTAATCCCGAGGCGAAGGAGTTCTATGACATGTTTCAGGACGCAGATACTTCTCTATATCCTGGTTGTGAGACTCATTCCGCACTGTCAGTGACGATGCGGTTGTTGAACATAAAGTCTGATTTTAACTTGCCACAAGCTTGCTATAATCGGATCACAGAAGTAATTAAGGAGGTGTTACCGAAGGAATCAAAAGAGCTACCAAAAAACTTCTACAAGTCAAAGATGATGGTCCGACAACTGGGACTGGGGTACGAGAAGATAGATTGTTGTCGCAACGGATGCATGTTGTACAACAAAGAGAATTGCGTATCAGAAAGTTGCAGCTTCTGTAATACGGATCGTTACAAGCCAGTACAGGAAAAAGGAAAGTCGACTAGAAAACGACGTCCTTACAAGTATATGCATTACTTGTCGATCACGAAGCGCTTGCAGAGGATGTATATGTCTCTAAATACAGCAGAACACATGACGTGGCACAGCGAAGAACGCATAAAGGACGAAGGAGAATTGTCACATCCTTCGGATGGAGAGGCGTGGAAACATTTTGATTTGTGTCATCTAGATTTTACTGCAGAGCCTAGAAATGTACGCCTGGCGCTATGTGCTAATGGCTTCGCCCCTTTCGGACAGTCGGGATCTCAGTACTCATGCTGGCCGGTCATTCTTACCCCTTACAATCTGCCACCATGGATGTGTATGAAGACTCCTTATATGTTTCTGACAGCTATCATACCCGGTCCTAAAAATTCGACGAAGAACATCGATATATATTTACAGCCGTTGGTGGATGAGCTGAAACAGCTGTGGGAGATCGGCGTCACGACCTATGATATTTCCAGGAAACAGAACTTTCAGATGAGAGCTTCACTCATGTGGACAATCAATGATTTTCCAGCATACGGTATGCTGTCGGGATGGAGTACGCACGGCAACATGTCTTGTCCGATATGCATGGAAAATAGTAAGGCGTTTCGCCTTAGGCATGGAGGAAAAACTTCTTTCTTTGACTGTCACCGTCAATTTCTGCCCGCGACCCATCCTTGGAGAAAGAATAAGGACGCGTTCAGATATGGAAAACAAGAATTTTCTCAACCTCCTGCCAGATTTTCGGGATACGATATTTGGGAAGCTGTAAAGGAATTGTCCACCGCAATGGAAGATCCATCGAACCATCGTGTCGAGGGGTTCGGACAAAGCCATAACTGGACCAAACGGAGTATCTTCTGGGACTTGCCTTATTGGAAAGATAATCTTATAAGGCATAATCTTGATGTCATGTATATCGAAAAGAACGTGTTCGATAATGTCTTCAATACCGTCATGGATATTAAAGGAACGACGAAGGACAATCCAAAAGCAAGACAAGACATAGCCGAGATATGCAAGCGTCCTCATCTGAACTTGATACAAAGGGGTGCTGGTGGACAATTAAGTAAGCCTATAGCGCCATACACATTGAGCAAGGAAGATAGATTAATAATCTGCAAGTGGATATCTAATTTAAGATTTCCCGACGGCTATGTTTCGAATTTGTCTAGATGCGTTGATCTCAATGAACGCAAGCTAACGGGAATGAAGAGTCACGGCTGCCACGTGTTTATGGAAAGATTACTGCCCATTGCTTTGAGAGAGTTGTTGCCTTCTGCTGTATGGGTTCCGTTGGCCGAGCTGTCTACATTCTTCAGGGATATCTGTTCAACTAAGCTGACGGTGTAACATATGGTACAACTTGAGGAGAAGATTGTCTTAACAATCTGCAAGTTAGAGAAAATATTTCCACCGGGCTTTTTCGACAGCATGGAGCATCTACCGATTCATCTAGCATACGAAGCCCGTGTCGGTGCATCTGTTCATTATCGATGGATGTACCCCTTTGAAAGGTAAATAAAAATCGATATAATTTAAGTGAAATTTAAGTAGATTTTATAATTCATTGTTAATTCTCAAGATAATTTGTCTCTTTAGGTACCTACACCATCTAAAGAAGAAAGTTGGCAACAAGGCTCATATAGAGGCTTCGATATGCGAATCATATCTTATCGAGGAAGTGTCAAATTTCTGCTCCATTTATTTCGATACTCATGTCGAGACAAATCGAAATAGACCTCAAAGGAATGAAGAAGACGTTGAGGATGGAGGTATATTCAATTTAAGGGGCAAGCCTATTGGGGCTAGTAAGAAACGGTGGTTGACCGACGATGAGTATGATACCGCTCACCGATATGTCTTGTTAAATTGTGACATACAAGAAGTGAGAGATTTGGAGAAGTAAGTGACTACGCCTCGTTATAATCTCTAATTTGGTGAATTAAGTGACTACACTTATTTTTATTCTCTCTAACAGTGTATTTAGAGGTGAAGTCAAAATGAGGACACCATATATTACAGATGAAGGACTTCAAAGAGAGGTTGATTGTACCTTTCCGTCCTGGTTTCGTAAATACATAAGTAACTGAGATAATATGTTATGCGGCTACCATTAAAATATATACAGCTAAAATATTTAAATTATCAATACATGTTTACAGGTTTTATTGCCTGAAACAACACTCATAAATGAGAGCATTCGTTATTTGGCATTGGGACCGAAGAAGCATGCAAAGACTTTGTCAGGCTATGTCGTTAATGGCTTCAAGTTTAAGTCAACTCAGCATGCTATAAATGCCGAATTTCTCAATGACGGCTTCGATACCAAGAATTCTGGTGTTTGCATAAGAGGCACCATCTATGACGACGAGCCAGACTTTGACTATTATGGAGTGCTTCGGGAGATTGTAGATTTACAATATAGTGCCCCATATGATATGCATATTGTGATATTCAAATGTGAGTGGTTCGATACGAGACCAAATATCGGTTGGAGAATCGATAAACAATTTGGATTCGTCGATATAAATCATCGCAGGAGGTATAGAGGGTCCGACACGTTTGCGATAGCAAGTCAGGCTGTTCAAGTCTACTATACAAGCTACCCAAGGCGTCGTAGAGATCGATTTGACTGGTGGGCAGTATGCAAGATTAAATCTAGAAATACATTCAACGTTGGAGACCCAGCATACCAAGAGGACCAGATCGAGAAGCCCCAATACATGGGACAACAGTCGGATACCATGGACGTGGAAGATGTCGATATACCTCATGCTGAGGAAAATAGAGGGGAGGAAGAGGTTGATATACAAGACTTAGCTGTCAACCAGGGGAGAAAGAGGCGTATTGTCCCAAGTATTGAGCCTGAAGAAGAAGTAGAAGAAGAAGAAGAAGAAGAAGAAGAAGAAGAAGAAGTGGATGAGGATGAGGATGAGGATGATGATACAGATGAAGTCGACGATGAGGATGATGATATAGATGAAGTCGACGATGAGAATGAGGATGAGAACGATGACGATGACGATGAGGACGAGGACGATAACGATGATTAGATTAAATATCGGTATATATTAGAAGCACTTACAACTAACTTAGTGAATTCAGTTTAGACGGATACATTCTTATTTCAGTTTATGTTTTTGTCGTTCGATCATCTACTTATTGTATGATTTTCTTTTTACAGATGGCACTCTTAGTTCTCATTGTCTTGACGGCACTCGCCGCCCTGCTGCTGGTATATATATTTTAGTTCAGTTTTATATTCATTTATACTTCTATATTGTTAATTATATTTATGTGTTCTATTTACAGGTCATGGTCACTACCACTCGTGCTGCTGGTAGCGGCAGTGGCCGTGGCCGTGGTGGTGCTGGTGGTGGCGGTACTGGCCGTGGTGGGCGTGGTGGTAGCGGCACTGGCCGTGGACGTGGTGGTAGCGGTCGTGGTGGTAGCGGTCGTGGTCGCCTTCCACATTCCCCGGATATAGAGTCCTCCGATCCCGACCTGGAGAGCCCGGCCACAGACTCTTCCCGCCGTCGATCTATCTCTGCGCTACCTTCATCTTCATCGAGGCCTGAGACTCCATCCGCTAGCGGATCCGTTCCGCCCCCGGATGCACCAGCGGGTACACCATCAGTTACTGCAGGGTGGGCTCCGGAGTACCCCGGGATTCAGCTTCATCCTGCTACCGGTGAGTACATCCGCGGACCCGCGGATCCTCCGACGCCTCCAGAGAGGCCGATAGGCGAGAACCGACGAGAGCTATGGCCCGCGGGTGATACGTAAGTAAATTTAAGTTAATTTATTAAATTTGTTTCATTTATTCAAGTTAATAATCCAGTCTTTGCTTCTTTGTAGGTTTTTCCCGTATGATGCTGCCCGGATACTCGGGCAAATTATCCGGGAAAACTACCATGGCCCCTACCTCAATTTTTCTGAGGTGCCTCAGAACATGCAGTACGTCTGGCTCGAGGAGATGAAGGTATATATATATATCTTTTGGTTAATTATTAATTATTCTTTAATCCACTAATTTTTTAATTACGTGATAATTTAATTTGTATGTCAGACGACGTTCTGGTGGCCCCCCCATCGCGAGGAGTTGATTCGCAAGGCCTACAAAGCCGCCGCCGGGAAGAAGATACGGGATGCGGTGTACGACGTTCGTACGGCGCATTCGAGGAAGAAGTGGCTCCGGGAGGAGTACTACGAGCAGATGTTGGATAAGATGAATACTGCTCAGTACAGGAAGAAATCAGAGAAAGCGAAGGCGAGCAGACAGGCCGCTGGTCTTCATACGGGAGGTTCAAAGCCCCAGGCAGCGACGCGTGCAGATTTGGTGAGATACCGCAAATTCATTTCACCATTAAATTCGGTACTATTAATATACGTAGTTAATTAAATTCGACGTATATTTCGTATGCAGGCACAACGGGCGGTAAAGGAGGGGAGAGAGCCGGAGTCGGTCACCGCCTACGATGTATTCCTGCATACACACAAGAGGCGGTCAGACGGGAGCTTCGTCGACGCGAGGGCCCAGGCGACTGATGTACGTAATTACGTTTATGAGATTTATATTAGAAATATAATTATTGTTAACTTAATTAGGTGAACGTAGGATTCAAATTATAACTTAGGGAAACATAGGATTTAGATTATAACTTAGGAAAACTTATAGTATAAACACATTCATTGGATAGGCTGCATATCGTGAGGCCCTTAGTCAGATTGAGCCCCCTGCCGAGGTTGTCGGCAAAACGACGCCCACCCAGACGCCCTCTTCTATGGCCGCTCGCTACGACGACGTGTTCGTAGAGACTGTCGGCGGCTTTAATAAAGGGCGCGTCTACGGCGTAGGTTCCATGGCGGCGTCGTTGCAGGGCGCGACTCCGAGATATCCACCGCCCCCGCCTCCTCCCGCGCCCCCGTCGGACGATATGAGGGCGCAGCTTGCGACTCTCACCTCCGATATGTCGGAAATGCGGAGTCTAATGTCGGATGTGCTGGAGCGCCTTTCGCGTCCTTCTTCTGCTCCCGGTCCAGATCCGTCTGCTCCCGGTACGTCTAGTGCGGTTGCCGGTCCTTCCGACCCTGGACGTTATTCATTTGACCGTTCTGCCGAGGTCCGCCTGGTACCGGATACTGCGCTCATTGGGCTCATGGACTTGATGTCGCCAGAGCAGCTCCGTACGCTTCCAGAGCATGTGTTGTCCCAGGTGCCGGCGTACATGGTGGAAGAGTACATCCGCAGAGCCGAGGCGGCGCCGAGACGACGACGCGATCCATCTCAATGATATTTGTACTGTTTTTGGATATTTGTACTGTTTTTGGATTTTGAATTCTGGATATTTTGGAAGCGTACATGAATGTTTGGATATTATGAATTTGTGTATTTGTGTTTGGATATTTGTACATAGATGTTTGGATATTTCTGTTTGATATTGGATATTATGAATTTGGATATTTGGATATTTGTTGATCGTACATGGATGTTTGGATATTGGATATTATGAATATGTGTAATATTTACGAAAAGGAAATAGAATGTTTCTGTAATTTTTTTTAATTAATGTTGCATTTAGCGACGGACTAGCGACTAACTAGCGACGGATATATCTTTTAGCGACCGATGAGCGACTAACTAGCGACGGCAAATCCGTCGCTAACTGGGTTATATAAATATTTGCAGTTATCGACGGACGAGCGACGGAATATCCGTCGCTAACTGGGTGATATAAATATTTTGCAGTTAGCGACCACCTAGCGACGGCGAATCCGTCGCTAACTGGTTGAAATAAATTTGCAGGTAGCGACGAGCTAGCGACGAACTAGCGACGGAACTATGGTAGGTTTCCAGAGACTTAGCGACGGATAGTGGGTCGCTAATCCGTCGCTAATCTGTCGAGGATGACGACGGACTAGCGACGGCTTAGCGACCCATTATCCGTCGACATGGTTCTAGAAATATGGAAGCTTTCCAGAACCAGGCCGACGCCCTACCCGTCGCTAATCCGTCGCTATAACGTCGAGGTTAACGACGGAATGGCGACGGAATAGCGACTGATTTTGCGTATCAGGAACCTCTCTGATACGCTTTTACCGACCTATTTACGACGGCTTAGCGACGGATATTTTAATATTATATGGCATGTAAACCGACGGGAACAAGTCGCTAATCCGTCGCTAAACCATTGAAAGGCAACCGTCGGTAATCAGTCGCTAGTCCGTCGGTTAATCATTTGTCCGACGGCTTAGCGACGGACAAATTTTAGCGACGACGTATTTCCCGACGGCCATTTTCATCAAATATCCGTCGCTATTCCGTCGGTAATTTATGTTACCGACGGATGAGCGACGGATGTGGCCGTCGCTAAAGTTGGTTATTTTGGTAGTGGCAGATCCTCGAGCTTCAGAAGAAGCTGGCCTTCTGGGAGTTCGAGCTTGAAGCTTCCCTTGCGGACAAAGAGCTGATTGTTCGGGATGCCGAAAGGGTTTCCAGAGCTTCTGCCAACTTGGAACGCGCTCTGAAGAAGTTTGAGGAGGGCTGGCGGGCTCATGCGCCCTTGGAAGATGCGGCGCTACTGACTCAGGAGGCCGATCGTCGGGCCAAACAGTATTTTGAGCGGTCGACTGCCTTGTTGAGGGATCGTCTCAGGGCATTATGTATCGCCGAACAATAGTCGACTTTTTTTTTCTTCTTTTATTTTCGTTCTTTTCCTTTTTTAAGAGGTACGTGGTCCCCAGAACATGTAGTACCTTTGCCTTTCAAATAAAAGAGTATGCTTTATCTTACCCTTTATTTGTGCTGCTTATTGTGCTTGTAGTGTTGTGGTATTGGCCCCACTGGGGGACTGTTTGTGGACTTGTTACCCCTGGCATACCTTGGTTTCGGGTACGGATAACAAGTTGATGGGGATACTTGGAACATTCCATAGTGAGTTGGCCATGGAAGTTCCCAGAATCGGGATGAAGAATGCCATGGAGCAGCTGGGCTTCCGAGGCATGATGAGAAATGAGGAGCATGTACTAGGAAACTTAGTACAGCATTTGTGGTCAACAGAGGACATTTGTGGGCCTATTATCCTTGGCGTACCTTGGGATTTTTTTTTGGTACGGATAATAAGTCGAGAGAGAACCAACATACTTACTCAGAGGTAATAAGGACATAGTAAATATAAGGGTTTCTTCGATGGAGCCTTCCCACTCAGAGGTAAGGAGGACATGGCAGAAGGGGGCTCCATGAAAGATACATAGAACAACTCAGAGGTAATAAGGACGTGGAAGTTCCATGTAAGGGGGTGGTTTGTTTTTGGTGGAAGTAAAAACAACTCAGAGGTAACATCGACTTGGTTGTTTCGGTGATGGAGCTTTCCTACTCAGAGGTAATGAGGACATGGTAGGAGGGGGCTCAAATACATAGAACGACTCAGAGGTAACATCGACGAGGACGCTCTATACTAACGGATGTTTTATTTTTGGTGGAAGAGAAACAACTCAGAGGTAACATCGACATGGTTGTCTCGGAAATTTTGTGGACCTATTTCCTTTTTCGTACACTGATAGTGCAGGTAATAGGGTATGAGGAGAATGCTTCTTTAGGAAGGAAGTTCAACGGTATGATCATACATGACTGGCTTCCTAGAAGATGTGATATGGGTGCATCTGGGGCGTAAGTTCAGCGGTACCAGCGGGTACATGACTTAACAATCGGAGATATTTTGAGGATATGAATGAGTTCAGCGGTACCAAGGGGTACATAACTCAATAATCTGGGAGATTTGTGAGGGACCTGAGTTCAGCGGCACCAGCGGGTACGCAACTCATTATTCTGGCAGATTTATAGTTGGGATATGAGTTCAGCGGTACCAGCGGGTACATAACTCATTATTGTGGACGATTTGTAGTCAGGATGTGAGTTCAGTGGTACCAGCGGGTACGTAACTCATCACTTTGGCAGATGTCATTTCAGACGTAATACTTCTTTAGGAACTTGTCGTTGATGGGCAACATGAGCAAGTCTCCGTTTTGTTTTGCGAGGCGGTAAGCACCGTTGGAGAATACAGCGTCGATGATGAACGGGCCTTCCCACTTTGGCTGGAACTTGCCGGCAGTTTTGTGAGTCATAACCATCGGCCTCCGAACTACAGAACGAGATCGCCCACTTGGAATGCTCTGATTTTAACCTTCTTATTGAAGGCTCCGGAGATACGGGCTTGGTACAGCTCGATTCGTTGTTGAGATAACAGGCGCTTCTCATCTAGGGCCTCCAACTCTTGTAGTCGGCGATGGTGATTATCATCCGTCGTCAACCGATAGGTGAGAGCGACACAGAGTGAAGGGATTTGAGTCTCCAGTGGGAGAACTGCTTCACTCCCGTATACCAGAGAAAATTGTGTGTTCCCGGTGGCAGACCGTACTGTAGTGCGGTACGCCCATAAGCATTTGCCGAGCTTTTTATTCCAGTCGCGTTTGTTTGATGACACGAACTTCTTGAGAATCTTGATGATTGTTTTGTTGAATGCTTCAACCAGACCATTAGCCGCGGGGTTGTATAGTGTTGAAGTAATATTCTGGATTCGGTGTTTGTCGCAAAATCGATAGAAGGCGTGGCTTGCGAACTGCGGACCATTGTCGTGGATGATCCTTCGAGGCAGCCCAAAGCGATAGATGACGTGATGCTTGAGGAAGATGATTACGTTTGAAGTCTCGACTTCAGCCAGCGGAATAGCCTCCGCCCATTTGGAGAAGTAATCTGTGATGGCGAGTATGAAGCGATGTCCTCGGGACGAAGGTGGAGTGATTGGACCGATGATGTCCATTCCCCATGCTTCGAATGGCCAGGATGCCATTGTCGGATGTAGAAACTCGGATGGCTGGTGGATGAAATCTGCGTGAACTTGACAGGCTTTGTATTTTCGTGCATAGTCTATCGCATCTGCAATCATCGTGGGCCAGTAGTAGCCCATTCGGCGAAGGCAATCTTGTAGTTTCGGGCCAGGCTGATGGGCCCCGCAGATACCGTCATGAGCTTCGTGCACGGCTTCTTTGGCTTCTGTATTTGACAGACACCGAAGTAGTACTCCATCATATGATCGTCGATACAATATTTTTGCTTCTGTATCGTAAAAGAATCTGAGGGAACGCCTTCTGATGGAAGTGGCTTCCTTCGGATTCTCCGGCAGGATGTCGTAGACAACAAAGTCGATGAATGGCTATCTCCAGTCCGACGCTTCGTCGACTGTCAGAACGGAATAACTCTCGACGCACTAAACATTGTTCTTGGGACAGACCAATTCGCGGCCTATTATGTCGACCAAGTGGTGAGCATGATTCAGAACTGCTAGGGACGCGGCGAGGCCTGCTAGGGCATCGGCTTCAATGTTATGGAGCCTGGGCACGTGCTCTATGAAGAACCCTTCGAACGACGAGATGATGTTGATCGCTATTTGGTGGTAGGGGATCATGTCCTCATGGCGAACCTCGTATGAACCCCGAATCTGATTGACGATTAACTGTGAATCGCCGTATGCTTCAAGGCGCTCTACCCCCAGCTCTTTTGCAAGTCGGAGGCCAATGACCAAAGCGTTGTACTCGGCCATATTGTTTGAACAGGGCTCTGTGAGGGAGTAAGCCCGATTGATCACTAGCCCGGAGGGAGAAATTAGCACTACTCCGACTCCAGTGACGATGTTGCCCTTGGGCCCAGTTCTTGAAGTGCCGTAGAAGAACATTCACCATATGGTATCATGGGAGGCCATATTTGCATTGGCGACCTCGTCTGGAATCTCTTCATCTATTTTGGTTGACTCCGAACCTGGATGAGCTGCTAAGAAGTCTGCCAGAGCTTGACCTTTAACAGCCTTCTGTGGGACGAAGATCATGTGGTAGGGGACAGTAATATCGCACAGGTAGCATGGCGGGAGCTGAGTCCACCCGGCTTGGTCATGAGGACCCTGAGGGGGTTGACTCTTGATATGACATAGATGGTTTGTCCCGTGACGTAGTGTCGCATCTTCTGAATGGAGAAAACCAGAGTAAGGCACTCTTTCTCAACGGCAGTGTATTGATGCTCCGGCCCCATCATCATTCGGCTGAGATAATATATAGCTTGCTCATGGCCTGCATCGTTATTTTGTGCTAGTAGAGCTCCAAGAGAATGCTCCATCGCTCGTACATAGAGCAAGAATGGTGTTCCGGCAATCGGAGCTACTAGGACTGGAGGGTTCGTCAGATAATCTTTGATGCTGTCGAAGGCGCGTTGGCATTCTTTATCCCATACGAATGAAACGCCTTTCTTCATGAGGTGGGTGAATGGCTGACATCGTCCGGAGAGATTAGAGATAAACCTCCTGATGTAAGCTAGCCTCCCTTGAAGGCCTCGAAGTTCACGGAGATTTTTTGGGGGGACCCATCTCCATGATTGCCTTTGTCTTCTCAAGGTCTACATGGATACCCTGGGAGGTAATGATAAAACCTAAGAACTTCCCGCTGGATACGCCCAAGAAGGATTTTATGGGATTCATTTTTAAATTGTGCGGTCGCATCAGGTCGAACACTGTCCTAAGATCATGCAGATGATCTTCTTTAGAGCGGCTCTTGACGGCAATGTCGTCTACGTAGCATTCCGTTGTTTTGCGCAAGTGGTCTCTGAAGATGATGCTCATCGCTCTTTGATAGGTGGCGCCAGTATTCTTTAGATTGAAAGGCATAACTGTGTAGCAGTATGTGCCAATTGGTGTTCGGAATGATGTATGCTTTTCGTCGTCAGGGAACATCTTGATTTGGTTGTACCCCGAGAAACCGTCCATGAATGACATACGCTCGAAGCCGCAGGTGTTGTCGATCATGATGTCTGTGGTAGGGAGAGGAGACTCATCCTTAGGACATGCCTCATTCAGATTACGAAAGTCGATGCAGATTCGAATCTTTCCACTCTTTTTGAGGACTGGTACTATATTGGCGAACCAGTCAGGATGTTGTTCCTCGCGGATGAAGCTGCTGGCTATCAGTTTGTTTACCTCAGCTTCAATGGCATTCATGACGTCAGGACGGAACCGATGTTGCTGTTGCTTGACTGGTTTTGTGTCCGGACGGATGTTGAGTTTATGAAGTGCAATCTCGGGGTTCAGTCCTGGCATATCTTCGTAGCTCCAGGCGAACACATCGATATATTCTCTGACAAGTTGTAGTAGTGATTCTCGCTCTTCGTCGGTTAGATTCTTGCTGACGAAGATGGGCTTTGGAGAGGATTCATCACCGAGGTCGACTTGTACAACCTCGTCCTCGGTAGGAGGCTCTCTTTGCTCGAACCGCTTCTTCCACTGCGCATCTAGTTGTTGTGCCCATGGTTCTGGCTCAAGAAGTTCAGGAATGTCTTCATCTTCTTCGTAGGCGTCGGCCAAGGCCATATTGATGGACAAGACTTGCCTGAATACGTCCTCAATGCTAATATCCGAATCGGAAGTGGGTGATCCGGTTGAGTGTGACTGCCAGTCGCATTCCTCGTCTGAGCTTTCAGGTGTCGTCGCAGGTGTGACGTAACCTAGCCCACGTCTGTTTTTGTAGTAATCTTGTGGTTTTCCAGCCGGGACTGGCGATTACAAGGGTAGTCGTCGTCCAATGCCATAGTTCAAACCTGGTGTAGTTTCCAGATCATATCCCTGTTTTTGCATAAGGGACTTGGATTAGGAACTATACAAATAAAGGGGCAATCTCCCGGTGTCGGGTTCGAGGTCAACTTCTTCTATCCTAAAGGGTTGTGGATCATTCTTCCGGCCGAAGATGATTGGGTGATCCTCTCCCTCGATTATGCGGTAAGCGTCCTCCACTAGAGTAAGTTGGTTGGCGGTGTAGACATTTGTCACTTGTGTGTGCAGGTGAGTGCCTATACCGTGTTCCATAGCATACATTGTACAAAGCTTATTAAGCTTGATGTAGTTCAAAGATAGCCCTTTATTGATGAAGTACGATATCTTTTCTAACGGTATTACATCATCTGCGGATGGAACATCAGTGTGAGCAGCCACATACATTGCCAGTTCTGGCTCTTCTTCGGCCACCCCCTGTATAAATGAAGACTGAGAGGATGACTTGGGCAACTTGATCATCAGGGGCTCCATGGGTGGAGTGGAGTCTTTGGCACACTAGCCACCCCCAGATTGGTCTTCGGTACTGGGCGGGGAGTTGTTGGCTGGCTAGCAGTCCCTGGCTTAGTGCTCGGTTGCCGATTCATTCTGGGAAGACGAATTGTCATTGGCTTGACAGAGGGATTGAGCTCCCCTGTTTGTTGTTGGCTAGCCTTTGGCAGCCTGATTGTCAGTGGCTCTGTCGTGGGTCTTGGCGCTTGGCCAGACCTTGGTAGCCGGATTATCATTTGTTCTTCTTGTGTAGAGAGGCTAATTGCGTCCTTACGCAGAGTGGCTGTAAGGGGCGCAGTTACGCCAGGCTTGCGGGCTTGGAGGTGGATCGTTAGAGGTTCTTTTGATCTGGTTGCTGCTTCAGTTTGAGCTTGAGTGTCTCCTTCGATAAGGTGCCTTTTTGACTTCTCGTACAAGCAAGAGTCCGAGTAGTAAGACTCGACCCCTTTGAAAGGATCGATGTCGGCAAATTCTGTCCTCACGAACCCGTGCTTGTCGATATACTTGAAGTACTGGTACAGTGTGGAAGGCACGATCATGTAATCGTGTATCCAAGGACGCCCCAGGAGAATATTGTAAGACGTGTCCGCATCTATGACATAACAGGTCACTTCTGACTGGAGGTCGCTGATTTGGCACTTCAGGCAAATTTTTTCGATCGGATAGCTCCTGCCCGAATTGAAACCGCTGATGGCGGTGCTTGTCGGCGTCAGGCAATGCATTGGGATGCGCAGATGGTGTAGTAGGCTCTTCGGGATGATGCTTATGGAGGACTCGGGGTCAATCTGCATCCGATCGACCTTGACATCACCAATGTACTCGGTATAATACAAAGGACAATCATGTAGGTTAGTCTTGATAAGCATATCCTACGGAGTGAAGACGATGTTTGGCATTGACCCTGTGCAAGCGCTGTCCTGGAGATCTACCGGCGAGCTCTCCCCAGTTAGATTGGACTAAGCCAGATATGCGTCGGCATTCTGGAGTACTTCGCTCAGTACAACACGGACATCCTTGGAGAGTCTCAGGAGTTCATATAGCGACAATTTGGCCGGTGTGTTGGCCAATTGGGCCAAGATTTTGAAGTTGTAGGGCTTCTCCAGCCCATGAGGCGTCTTCCTTCGGAGCGGTTTGTCGAAGCGAGTCTCCTTCGGCCTAGGCTTGTTGGTCGTCGAAGGCTGCGAAGGTCCTGGATCCTTAGCAGCTGTCGTTTGAGGGTCTTCAGTCGAGTTACCCGGTGGAGGTTGGGTTTGTGCGTCAGAGCGGGTAACAACAGCGGTAGCTTCTTCGACCTCTGCCGAGATTGTGCGGCATGATTTGACTTTCCTATTCTTCTTCTTACTGGTGGCGGGAGGTGTAGACTGAGTCATTTCAGGCACTAGGTCCGGATGGACCCACGTGATCTCCCCCGGTGATGTGGTAAGGGGCACTAGACCAGCAGCTTGGTCTCGGGGAGGTAGAAGGTTAGCGACCTCCATCTTTGCTCTGGGGATGGGCACTACTCCATCTTAAGTTTTTGTTGGAGGGAAACTACCGAATTGTACTGACACCATGTTGGCTGCCATGGTCACCTCCTCGAAATCAATGGCCAGGGCATTAGAATCGATGAGATGTTGGATGTATCGCTTCAGCTGATAGCAGTCTTGTGTAGCATGGTGGACATAACGATGGTAATGGCAGTACTTAGGGTTCTCCATTTATGCAGGTCAAGGTTCGCGTCTTGGAGGAGGAAGCTGGATTCGGCCTCCTTGGATGAGCATGTCTAAGATAGGCTTGACATGGCCGTCTTTGAAGGAGTAGGTCATCTGAGGCCACTGTTTTTCTGTCGGCTTTGATTCGAGCTTTGGGGCTGTGTCGGCCACCATAGCCTGCTTGCCCCTGTTGTCTCGGTTGCTGGGGGAATTGCCACCATTGTTATTGTTGACGTTAGGGCGTTTCCTCTTGTCCTCTCCTTCCGAGATGTGCAATCCCAGTTGGCGAGCTTTCTTCACCTTGTCTTCTGCGCTAGTGGCACTGATGATGAACGTCTTCCAATCCCTGAATTGACTTTCGTCCATCCAGAGGCTGATTGTGGGAAGCAGTCTCTTTTGGGAAATTTCAATCAAGGAGGAATCAGGGTTGCCGGAAGGCAGCTTCATCGCGGTTTGGCGAAACCGCTCGATATAATTTCTTGTTAGCTCCTTTTCTTTCTGAACAACATCCATGAGAGTGGACATTGTCACGTCTTGTCCTACTTCATAGAATCTCTCCAGGAACATATGTTTGAAGCTGGCGAAGGAATGGATGCAATTGTCCGGCAAGTTGCGGTACCAGTCGAAGGTGACCCCTTCCAGGGCTCCGATGAACAACCGTGTAAGGATGGCATCGTCATGGGGTAGATGGTCGATTGTGACTTCAAAGTAGGTGATGTACCTACTTGCAGATGTCTTCCCGTCATATGGATTGATGTGGAATGGTTTATATTTCGGTGGGAAGGGAACATCTCTCCATACAGCGGGATACAGTTGTCGTATCCTGAGGTCTTGGCAGTTTTCTCGGGCATGGAACATGGCCCGGAGCTCCTGCACCTCTCTTCTTGCCTACCTGGCTTCGTCTGCAGCGGTGGGGGCCGATATTTCAGGAGCATTATCGCTCAGGTTTGGTGCAGCAGAGTTTGAGTCCGCATTGACCGCGGGACCCAAGCTCGTTTGGCCAGGCGTCCTTCCTTGCAGAGTGGGAATGGCTACCTTGATCTCGTCCACAGACTTGACCAAAGCATGCAGTATAGCCTCCAGAGTGTCGATGTGCTGGCGATCACTCGGACCATCTTGGTTGCTGTCCGTCATGAATACCGTCCTTATATGATGAGAGGTGGAAGGAGCGGTAGAGGACATGCCCTCTAAGTCGTACCCTCGTACAGAGAAGTCGTCGGGGTATGTGGAAATGTTCTCTTCTGGTTCAGAGTCAGAAAGAGTGGTACCCGCAGCTTCAGAGCTTGCCTCATCTTGAGAGTTGCGGACGTCCTCGGAGACGTCGAGATTTGCTGCATCTGGATCATCCTCTTGGAACACCGGATTGTTGTGGATATTTGAAGGAGTGCTATCCCCAGCTCTAGTGTCTCCGAGTGTGGTCGACGATTCCCCAAGTATGGAAGATTTCGTCTTTGAGCGGGTCCCTTGGTAAACTCCTCCTGTAACGGTGGTAGACAACCGTTTAGAAGAAAGTTTCTTGGTTATGCCGGTTGAAATTTTCGGGCTGGAGGCATTTGTTTTCTTCCCTCTCCCGCTGCCGGGAATCTTCAGAGCAGAATTACAGTAGGCGACGAGGAGCGTCTCATCTTCTAAGCTTGGGCGTTGCAACCATCGGAAGACGGACCGTCGGTCTGCTTGTACTACCGCCTTATTGCAGCAGCAGTTGACAATGACTTGGGTGCAGTGATGTCCGTGGGAGGACTCTTTGCACACCGAGGCCTCTTCTCTTTCCTTGCGCTTGTGGAGGATAACCTCACGCAAGTCAGATGAGTCTGGAATGACCCTGTTTGCTCCCTGGATTTTGGGAGACTTTTGGGAACCACTCTGTCCATTTGCTGCCGAGGGCTGGACTCGAGTGGTTCTGTACAACTTTCCATCAGAGGCCCGCATAACAGTATATGGAGCGCTCGAATGGTCAGAGGTCGGGACAGCGGACTGAGCTCGCTAAGCTTGCACCGCTCTAGACTTCTTTACTCTAGTGCGTGAGGGCATATAGTAGGAAGAGTCTGAGTGGTGCTGCAGAGAGTCAGACATATTCTCTCGGGAGCACGAGAGATCAGGACCATAGGAGAGACGATCGAAGACCGAGCTGCATGGAGCACACAGCATGCGGCTGGAATCGACAGTCTTTATGCGTCTGGCAATCGTAGTCGTATGGGCTTTCTTCATGCGGCTGGAAGTCTCGGCCGCATAAATCTTTTCTATACGGCTGGAAGTCTTGGTCGCATGAGTATCATGCATACGGCTGGCAATCTTGGCCGCATGAGCGTTTTGCCCGCGGCTAGTGCCTTTGTTCGGCTTCTTCCTGGAGCACATAGAACCACCCTTTGCCCCTGCAACTCCAGCATCGTAGTGCTTTCCTCTGCCGGACTTGGGGACAGCAGAGTCATCTATGGCTCGAAGTAGGGCCACATGAGAGTTGCCTTCGCTGTCTTGGGCAGCAGAAAGTACTCCGTCCAGAGCTTAGGGAGGAGCGAATGACTTGGGTCTCCACTCCTTACGGGCCTTCTTCGTGCGTGCTCGTCGCTGGACCGGGCCAGCGCTCCCGTCGGAGAGTATTTCTTCAAACGCCTGTTGGTCGAACCGGGCGACCAGCATTTGATGAGTGGAGCCAAGTTTGGCTGCGTCTGATTGCATCACCAACTCCTCAGCCGTAGAGAAGTTAGTCCCCAACAGAGTCGCCATCGTGTTTGCCATTGATTATAAAAGTACAAAACAATTATATAGGAGGATTGAACTTAAACTCACAATACAAACTCGCTCGTACAAAGAAAGCCTAGGGACGAAAGCCTAGGTACAACAGTCTAAGTACAATTGTTTAGTTTTTTTTCTGGAGGGTGACGATAGAGGCTCGGAAAAGCGACGGCCGCTCTGCCTTACTCCTTGGACGATCAGACGTAGCCTTGGCTCTGATGAAGAAATGCTCTTGGACGTACGGAGAGACTCCCTTGCACCCTCTGCTGATAGATCTTTGGATGTCTCTGTAGTGCTCTCTCATTTTTTTCTTTGTTGTCAACCTCTTCCTCTCTCTCTTGCAAGGGAATGGTACCTCGCTATTTATAGGGGTAGGGTGTGATCATTAGGGTTTGCAAATGATTACCCCTCTTGAAAAGTCGACGGCTTCAGAGTTATCAATCTGGCCGTTCATCTTAAATATAATAAATTTGAGCAATTATTGTGATTGCATCAAATCTCTGTGGGCAATAAATATTGATTGCCATGAATATTCGTGATTTGTGATAGCCTGCCACGTGTCCAATTTGCTTGATTTGATTTGATATGGGCAATTATGACGATTGCAACAAATCTGATTTTGTTAGGATTTGTTAGCACCCATAATTCTAAGGAAGATAAGCCTGCCACGTGTCTCACTTGTCGCGAAGAGCGCCACGTGCTTCAACTGGACCGTCCTGGCAGAGCCGCATATGGGTGGTCTTCTCAGCCGAATGAAGCATGAAACCGCATGAGGATAGGGAACCGTATGAGGATGGGCAGCCACGCATGGATGGACAGCCGCATGGAGATAGACGGCCGCATGGGGATAGGCAGCCGCATGGGGATAGGCAGTCGCATGCAGATGGGCAGCCGCATGCAGATGGGCAGCCGCATGGGGATGCAGATAGGCAGCCGCATAAATGCAACGGCCGCATAGAGTGGCCTCGGGACTTGGTGGATTTTGCCAGCTTTGTAAGAAGATTTTCTCCTCTTTTCTAGGATCACGCCATTATGTCAGAGTCATTATTACGTCTTTATGTCAGAGCTGTCATAGCTGTTTTTGTCAGAGCAGCCGTCAGGGCATTAAATGCAGCCAAATATAGAGGGGGAACTGTTTGAAGGCCACGTGGCTTCTCTCTGAGCCGCATGGAACTATCCGAGCCGCATGGCCTTCTGAGCCGTATGGCCTTCTAAGCCGCATGGACTTCTGAACCGCATGGGGATCCTGAGCCGCATAGGGATCCTTCTGTTGGAGCCGCATAGGTCTTTCTTTATTCTTTTCTATGATTCCACACCTTGGTAGCGATCGAATTTGACCGAGCGCAGCGATTCCAGCATAGAATTCACCTAGAGATCATTCTAGCAGTGGAGCAGTTTTAGCACCAGAACTTTGATGCTATTTTGAGAGCAGCTACGAGGCATGAATATATATAACAGAGGATAGTAGATCGAACTGGAGGATGGAAGAGGTTACATGGTCAGTTATCTCAGTCATTAGCACCAGCCCCGGCAGCTAGGGCTTTAACCATTGGATCTCCTAGGAGGGCGTCCACAGCTTCCTCGGTTCCACACTCGACACCGACGTACCCTTAGCGGCGGAAGCAGAAGCAGTCTTTCTCAATGGGCTGCACTCATTGTTGGAAGCCAGGACACATAGTTTCAGAGTGTCACAGAGCACAGGGGTTGTGCTTGGCTTGTAGGGCACCGAACCATATGATAGGGTCTTGTCCGCATAGAGCCAGTTCATCTTCATCAACCCTAACTAGTCCATCGTTTAGGGGTCCAGTACCAGTCCAGCAGCAGCAACAACAGTACCAGTTTTTGAGGCCATTCTCGCCTCAGGTCCAGGCCTTCCAGCAGCAGAGGCCGCAACAGTATGCCCAAGCCCAAGCTTAAGTTCAGAACAGGCAGAGAGGTCACTAGCAGAGGGGACCAGCACCAAGAGGACAGGGTCAAGCTATGGCCCTATCAGTAGCAAAAGAATTGGCATCAGGTGTTGCGGTGGCAGTTACCATTCTCGTCAACTCCTTTCCAGCATCAGTATTATTTGATTCGGGTGCATCACATTCATTTATGTCTGCACGATTCGTGACATGGATAGGACTGGAGCCCAAGTCATTATCAGTAGGCTATATACTTACTGGTAACGGTCTTGTGAGAATAGATAGAGTCTTTTCCTCGTATCGAATTGTAGTTAGCGGTAGAGAATTTCCTGCTAGATTGATAGAATTTTCGATGGCCGACTATGATGTGGTCCTAGGAATGGATTGGTTGAAGGATTAATATGCAAGAATAGATTGCCATATTGGCAAGATTATTTTTGGTATTCCCGGCAAATAAGAGTTTTTATTTTCCAAAGGCGAAGTAGAACCTTCTCCACCAGTCTTATGGATGGCGGTAGCAGCAGCAGTTCAGTTTTCCAGTATAGTAGAAGAATTTCCTGACATATTCCCCGAAGAGCTTCCAAGCATGCCACCAAAGAGTGAAAGACAGATTCACCATTGGTTTGATTCCAGGGACAGCACCAGTGTCAGAGGGAGTCTATAGAATGGCACCATCAGAGTTGGAGATCTTGTACAAGATGATTGAAAAAATCAGAACCAAGGGATTCATTCGTGCTAGCGGATAACCTTGGGGAGCCCCTATTCTTCTTATGAAAAAGAAGGATGGTACGTCAAGATTATGTGTTGATTATTATACCTTAAATTTTGTAACAATTAAGAACAGATATCCCCTACCAAAGATAGATGACATGTTCGATCAACTCAGTGGAGCAACAGTATTCTCGAAGATCGACTTACGGTCGGGGTACCATCAGATCAGAGTCAGAGAGCAAGACATCCCAAGACGGCATTCAGATCTAGATATGGATATTGGGAGTTTCTCGTTATGCCATTCGGAGTGACCAATGCGCCAGAAGTATTCATAGATCTTACAAATCGTATCTTCATGCCCTATTTGGATCACTTCGTGATAGTGTTTATGGACGACATCTTAGTCTATAGCAAGAGTGAAGCAGAGCATGAGCAGCATCTCCGAATAGTCCTTCAGATTCTCAGAGAGCACCTGTTGTACACGAAGTTCAGTAAGTGCAAATTTTGGCTTGATCGCATTTCGTACTGAGATCATATCATCACCAGAGGTGGATTGGAAGTAGACCCCTAGAAGATAGTGGCTAAAGAGACATGGCCTGTACCTAGCACCATCGCAGAAGTTCGTAGTTTTCTAGGATTGGCGGGCTATTACCGGTGTTTTGTTTCAAACTTTGCTAGGATTTCAGCGCCATTGACGTAGTTGACCATAAGGATGTACAGTTTGCTTGGACGACAGAGTATCAGAGTTCATTCGAGAAGTTGAAGCAAGTATTGATGATGGCACCCATTCTCACGCTTACAGATAAAACGGAAGGATTTTCAGTTTATTGTGATGCTTCAGACAGGGGATTGGGATGCGTCTTAGTGCAGCATGGCAAGGTAGTAGCTTAGGCGTTACGTCAACTTCGTGATCATGAGAGGAAGTACCCAACCCATGACTTGGAGTTAACAGCGGCAGTTTTTGCACTTAAGCTGTGGAGGCACTACTTGTATGGAGATCGAGTAGAGATTTTTATCGACCACAAGAGTCTTAAGTATGTGTTTACCCAGAAGGGTCTTAACATGTGTTAGAGGAGATGGCTAGAGTTGCTAGTAGTTTATTTGGTTTGATCGTTCTTAGCTTGATCTTGGTTTAAACTTGCCTTGGTTTATTTGGTTTGGTTCAACATTACTTGGCTTGACTTGGCTTGGTTTGGTTAATTTTGGTTTGAGATGAAAAGGGTTGATATTTAAGTCAACTCTCCTCTCTCTCTCTCTCTCTTCATTACTTTCATTTATTTCTTCTTCTTCTCCATTACTCCTCTCCACCTACACCCTGGAAACCCCAGGCAAGTGTAACTTGCTTCATGATGAATCTCAAGTTTCTTTGTTCCATTCTCTTCCTCCTCTTTAGAACTTGTCATTTTTGGTTTCATTGGATACATTTTTGTAGATCTATGTTTTGATCTTTTCTTGTTTTTCTTGGTTTTGATCTATTAAAACTTGGTATTTCCTAAATCTAGTTGTCCCAGGCTGTAGGAAATCTCGTTCTACCTAGTTTAGACCCTTGGAAGTCCTGTTTCTTACTTGTTTTGAGGAAGTTATGGCCATTTAGTTCATGGGTTCCTTGATGTCATTCTCGATCTGTTGGGGAAGATGAGCAGTACGCGCGTGCTCTTTAGCGTCGCGCCATCTCGTTGCATGCGCGTCCTTAGTACCGTGCTATCTTGGTCACGCGCTCCTTAGCGCAGTGCCCTTCTTGCCTGGCGCCAACTGGCCTCGCGCCACTTGGCCCAGTGCCACCTCGTGCTTCTGGACGAGCGCCATCTAGCGCCATATGCCATTCTTGTCGTGCGCTCTACTTGTTGTACGCCTTATGACCAGTGTATCACCATGTTTTGTTATATGCATGTACCCTGAGCTTTGACCCGACCTGAGCATGACCTGACTTGGCTATAACACAAACATGACTTGGACATGAGCCCTGACTTGGACTTGAACTTGATAATTCTTGGCTATAATCAGAACTTGACATGAACAATGAAGAACAGATGGCAACTCTATAGGGGGGTGAATAGAGTATATAGAGATAATATCCACTTAAAAAATTAACTCTATCATAAATAAAACTAATCAGAGTAAATGCGGAATTTAAAGTGAGAATCAAGAGAGCATACGCAAACACAGCCGATTTTAACCTGGTTTCCCTCGTGGAGGACTAATCCAGGCCTGAGAACTCTAGCTCAAGATTAAATCCACTATTTGTGAAATAGTAGTTTACAACCCGTGCCTTTTCTTCAGAAGAGCACGTCAGCTTCTTACAGAGGATCGCAGTAGCGATTTGCTTAGAATTTTCTAAGCGACTTCTTCAACTCTTGCACAAGACTCCTAACTGAGAGATGCTGAGCACTCGTGACTTAGGAAGCTTGTGGCTAGTAGATGGGAAGGGTATGGCTTATTGAGCTTAAGAGAGAAGAGAAGAGAAGATTGGATGATTTGAAATGAGAGAATTCTAGGCCTATTTATAGGATTTTTGTAGACAGAATTCGGCCAGAATTCGGGTAGAAAATTTCAAATATTTGGCCGTTGGACAACCAGCAACCAGCTAACCCTAAAATTAATGTTGCTGATTTTTAGGGGACAGAGTTCGGCCCGAACTCTGTGTGGAGGCAGAGTTCGGCCCGAACTCTGTCTCCAGAGCACAGAACTGGTTCTTGGGGACGAATGGACATTTTCTGGATGGTGGAGTTTAGGGATTATTGGGTAGGCTATAGGTCAAGTCTCAAGAGCTCAGCATGACACAGTTTACATCAATCTAGACTCAATAAAAGTATAAAATACAGACTCATATATAACTGAATTGCAAAGACTGAGCTGTCTTCTGACTTGAGCTTGATGTAGACGTCGTATGTCGTATTGAATTATTACAAGTATTATTTAGTCAATGTTATCAATATTTGGTTGACTATGACTTTGTGTCAACAATCTCCCCCATATTGATAATTGACAAAATAATAAATGTATATTCAATATTCATACCTGGACACAGCATAGCTCCCCCATAATCAGTGCCGAGCTAAACAAGATAGCTCCGCCGTAAACAATGCGTTGAACCTGTTGGCCTGATAAGGAATATCTCCCAAAAGCACCAAAAAAGCACATATACCAAAAAGAATATACACAGAATATACATATATCTCCCCCTTTGGCATTTAGCAATATAATAAGAATCAAGTAATAATGGGCAAACACACCAAAAGAGAAGAAACAACATATTAACTAACAGAACGAGCAAATGTCATAGAATAATAGAATAACTAGAAACATAAGAGTCACAACTCATAACTAGAGTCACCAAAACATAAAGAGTCTATGACAAACCAAGTACAAAAATCCAACTAAACAACTGAAAATACTAGAAAGCATAAAACATAAACTACGATCAGCAGCAGCATCATCAAGTAGAAGCCATCTCCATCATGGAGCACGAGAAGGCCCAGCGGTGTCGGAAGGATCAGTGAAGGAACGGCGGGGATCCATAATAGCAGCACCCGGATCCAGGTAGCGCATGACCCAAGGATCATCAATGCGATATCCCTCGCGACTGGGATCCCGCTCCATGGGAATGGGCATAGAAGGATGACGGGACATGGAATACCGAATATCATGCAGCGAGTTGCTGAGTGCACTCATCTGCAGGGTAGTACGGTAGTCCATCTAAGTCCAGCGATCGTCCTCTAAGGCGAAACGATCTTGGAGCATGGTCAGGATGGACTCAAGGGTAGCAGGAGGAGGAGGTGCATCCTGTCCAAGTGGAGGGGCGTCGGGCTCCTCATCATCAGAATGCTCAGAAGTGGCAGGAGAGACTACGACTGCCTGAAGTCGTCGTGCCTTAGAAAGGAAGGCTGGAGCAGGCAAGAAAGGGCAATCATCAAGAGGTACATGGAACGCACGAAAGACCATAGGAAGATAGAAGGCATAAACCAAGGCTCGTGGTTTCTTCCTACAGTTAATCATCCAGTCCATCATGGTACGTGGAAGATTGAAAGGAACACAAAAGTGGAGATGATAAAAAGCTGATATTTCAAAATATGTAATTTCATCGGCAGAACCCGCTTTGGGCAGAATGGTATTGAAAACAATCCGATGAAGTTCATAGAAATAAGGATTAAGATATTTAGCCATAAGCTTGCGAGGACGCGTGTTCGGAGTGCACAAGTCGTCCTTGAAGCTTCTAAGGGAAGTCCCGTCGGGAAAACGGAACGACCGAGCTTCAACAAGCGTTTCCCAAGAATTGGGCTCTTGAAGATCAAGATATTCGGCTAAATCAAAATCATCAAATGAGATATCGATACCCGCAACACGTGAATAAATGTGAGTATCATCATGAGTCAAGATGCAGTAAAACATTTGTATTACACTACGATATATAACCGAATTAGAAGTAACAAGTTCGTCAAGACAGAGGTCATTAAAGAGTGCATCATATCGAGAGAAAATTGTGAATTTTATGGGGTGTCCCGCAAACACCGGACGTGTCCGAAAATCACTAAACCATTCATTGGATGCAACTAGTGATATAAAAATTCGGTCGTCGTAGGTGTTTGGATCACGTGGACGGAAGGGTTGAACAATGGATGAGGTGGTTGATATTGTTCAACGGGTTGCTGAACGGGAGGAGGAGGATTCGACGAGGACGCTCCCTCGGTCCGAATTCTTTTCCCACGGTTGAGCAAGCGAGGAGCCATAGCACAAAGTTGAGAAATAGAAATAGAGAAGAGAGTGAGTTATACCTCAAATAGATGATGAACAGTAAAAGAGAATTGGAAAATAGCCCTTCTCCTTGAATTTGGGAAAGAATGGAGCACAATAGAGAAGAAATTAGGGTTAGGGTTTTAAGAAAATAGTGGAGGAGAAGAAGAAAAGGTGGTAAGAAAGAGGGAGGAGGAAGAGAAACCGAATATAAGGGAAGGGTTTCTCTTGGTCGGAGTGAATCAGAACCATTGGATCAAGTTTTGATCAACGGCTGGAACCTGTCCCCGATTCTGGAACTGGGAGGCCGAACTCGGCCCGAACTCTGGTAAGGGCAGAGTTCGGCCCGAATTCTGGGTCCTTGTCCCAGAACAGAAATCAGGCTAGAAGTATGAAATATTGGTTAAGGTATGGAAAGCCAAGAAAGATAAAGCTTAAAGGATTCAATAAACCAGATAGTACAAGTAGAGGATAGCAATATGAAATTGAAAAAAATAGCATGTCAGCAGATTATAAATCAAAATGTACCGTATAGTAAACAAGGAAATATATCATGATTCAATAATTTGAAGCTACCATGGGTTAGCTGCAGGGGCCGGATCCCAGCTAGCGGTAGCCCTGAGGACTAGTGCACCGTGTCGCTTAGGCTTTTACGCCTTGTTGTCAGAAGGACCCTTTCGGCTTGTACCCATAGCAAGTTCATTTTAAGAGAATCTCAATATAGTCGATATTTATGCAGGTGTATTTTAATTTATGACAGTTTCATCTAAAATTCCAAGTTCACGACAAAGAAAATTGAAGCGCTCTTCGGATAATGGCTTTGTGAAGAAGTCTGCTAACTGGTGATCAGTGTCAATAAATTCTAAGTTAATCGTGCCATTTTGCTGATGATCACGCAAAAAGTGGTGTCGTATCTCAATGTGCTTCGTGCGTGAGTGACAAATGGGGTTCTTAGTAAGATTTATTGTACTAGTGTTGTCACAAAAGATAGGAATATGCATGAAAGATAAATTATAGTCTTCATGGGTTTGCTTCATCCACAGAATTTGTGCACAACAACGCCCAGCTGCTATGTATTTAGCTTCTGTTGTGGATAGTGCCACAAAATTCTGCTTCTTGCTAAACCAAGAGACTAAAGCCTTTCCTAATAAATGGCACGTACCGCTCGTACTTTTACGGTCGACCTTGCATCCAGCAAAATCAGCATCAGAATAACCAATGAGGTCAAATGATGTTGACTTGGGATACCATAGGCCCACTGTAACCGTACCCTTAAGGTATCTAAAGATACGCTTAACTGCGGTCATGTGCGATTCCTTAGGATTTGCTTGATATCTAGCACACAGGCAAACGCTAAACATTATATCAGGGCGACTAGCAGTAAGATAAAGTAGACTGCCTATCATACCTCGATACTTACATTGATCTACGGGTTTGCCACTCTCATCTGGTTCCAGTTTGGTTGAAGTAGCCATAGGAGTGCGGATTGGTTTGACATTATCAAGTTCGAATTTCTTCAGCATGTCCTTTGTATACTTCGACTGACAGATGAAGGTTCTATTTGACATTTGTTTGACTTGCAGACCAAGAAAGTAGTTGAGCTCCCCCATCATGCTCATCTCAAACTCGGTCTGCATACACTTGGCAAAATCTTAAGAAAGGGTTTCATCAGTAGAACCAAAAATAATATCATCTACATATATCTGTACTAAAAGAATAGTGTCCTTCAAAGACTTTATGAAAAGTGTAGTGTCAATTTTCCCTTTTGAAAAACCTTTCTCAAGCAAGAAGTTGCTTAGCCGTTCATACCAAGCTCTAGGGGCTTGTTTGAGGCCGTACAGCGCTTTCTTTAGCTTGAACACATGGTCGGGAAATTTGTGATTTTCAAAGCCAGGGGTTGTTTTACATAAACTTCCTCCTTAATAAAACCATTCAAGAAAGCACTTTTAACATCCATTTGAAATAATTTGAAAATTTGAAAATTTGCAAATGCACAAAGCATCCGAATGGATTCTAATCTAGCAACAGGAGCATACGTCTCATCGTAGTCGATACCTTCCTCTTGGTTGTATCCTTGAGCTACTAGACGAGCTTTGTTGCGTGTGACTGAACCATCTTCATTTACTTTGTTTCTAAAAACCCATTTAGTACCAATAATCGAGTGATTAGCCGGTCTAGAAACGAGTTCCCATACTTGGCTCCTCTCGAATTGGTTGAGTTCTTCTTGTATAGCAGAAATCCAAAATTCATCATTGAAAGCTTCAGAAATGTTTTTAGGCTCAATTTGTGAAATAAAGGCAGTGCTAGCAATAGAGTCTCTTAATGATGATCTAGTAGTTACTCCTCGTGAAACCTCACCGATTACCAAATTTTCTGGATGTGATGGCTTGAAAGAGAATTTCTTAGGCAAGCTTTCCAGAGAATTTGTTTCGGTTGTGGTGTTCATTGGAGTAGACGTTGATGGCTCAACATCATAATCAAGAGTAGCTGCTGCACTGTTATCTTCATCAAAAGTCATATTTGTAGACTCTTCCACAATTAAAGAGCGTTTGTTAAAAACTCTATATCCCTTACTCTTGGCAGCATAGCCAAGGAAAATACCATCGTCAGCTTTGACATCAAATTTGCCTAAGTTGTCTTTGGTGTTAAGGATAAAACATGTACATCCAAAAACTCTAAAATAAGAAACATTTGGGGTTCTCCCAAAGCAAAGCTTATAGGGTGTTTTCTTCGTAATAAGACGAATAAGCACCCTATTTAAAATATGGCATGCTGTACTGACAGCTTCAGCCCAAAAATATTTCGGAAGTGAAAACTTGTTCAACATAACTCTGGCCATATCGCCAAGAGTCCTATTCTTCCGCTCCACAACACCATTTTGTTGAGGAGTTCTTGGAAAAGAAAACTCATGATCAAAACCATTAGAATCACAAAATCTTTCAAAATCAGAATTTTCGAATTCGTCTCCATGATCACTTCGGATTCGAGTAATCATGTAGCCTTTTTCGTTTTGAACTTTCTTAACAAAAATCTTGAAAACCGAAATAGCATCACTTTTATTTGCAAGAAAGAAAACCCAAGTAAATCTTGAAAAATCATCAACAATAACAAAGGCATAGAGTTTTCCGCCAAGACTGGCTACTCTACTAGGCCCAAATAAATCCATATGGAGTAGTTGCAAGGGTCTAGAAGTGCTTACAGAGTTTATGGAATGAAAAGATGACTTGGTTGCCTTGTTCAACTCACATTCGGCACATACGGTATCCTTTTTGAATGTGATGTCGGGCAAGCCTCTAACTAGCTTCTTGGTCGATAGCCTGGATATATTATCCATATTGGCATGACCAAGACGCTGGTGCCATAGTAGCCGTTCATCTTTATGAGCATATAGGCATCTACCTGTATTGTTAGTATTTCTAGACAAATAGAAAGTATAAATATTATCCTCTCTTACCCCTTCAAAAGCGATGTCTCCCGTTGACCTATCATAAATAAGGTATTTGTTTTGTCCAAAGTTAATGTCATATCCATGGTCAGTAAGATGACTAATGCTGAGCAGGTTATGCTTTAACTCGGTCACTAGGCAGACATCCTTTATTACGGGAGAGGGAGGATAACCAATATTACCATTACCTATAATATAACCTTTGAGGTTGTTGCCGAAGGATACATATCCTTCTCTCTTCATCGATAGTGATGCGAAAAGATTTGCGTCTCTTGTCATATGTCGCGAGCATCCACTATCGAGAATCCACTTACTCTTAGTTGAGGAGGGAAGGTCCACCTACATCAAGAGTAGATGTGACCTTTGGTACCCAATTTCTTGAGGGTCCTGAAAAGTTAGTTTTTGGAAACCATGCATATATTTTTCTATCAACTAATCTTCTAATTCTATATTGTGGTGATATATGTCCATGTAAACCACAATAAGTACATGTAGTATTTCTATTTATATTAGGAGCATGCTGATGATGTCTATAAGCAGTGTAATGAACAGAAGTATGATGATTAGCATGGTGATGATGATTATGCATAGAGTGTTGTGAAGTGGCATGGTGATATTGTCTATATGGAGTATGGTGATGTTGTCTATATGGAGCATGGTGATGTTGTCTATATGGTATGACATGGTGATGTTGTCTATAAGTAGAGTGATGTTGATTGTGTCTTTGTGCAGTATGATGATTGTATCTATGATGATTTTGTGACATATGATAAATATTTCTACGTGCATGTGGTTTGTGTCCTTTGTGGAATTGTGTGTATATGAAAGCATGATTGCGTGTTGTAGATGGATGATGTGGATGACTAGCATGAGAAGTGTTATGCTTTGTGGGTGTCTCATGAGATTGGGTTTGAGGTTGAGCAACCTGTTTTCCTAATTTAGTCTCTAATCTCTTGGAGACAGCCTGCAGTTCAGTAACCTTAGCATTTAAACTATATATCTTAGTCATAGAAATCTTGTGTGTACTCTTTTCTTCAGCAAGCATCGTGTTGAGTGTTGTGATTTATTGTGTTTGTTGCTCAATACGTGTTTCAGCATCATGAAGGCTTAGTTTAAGCTTCGATACCTCATCTGTGACTTCCGTGGGTGAAGTGTTTCTAATGTTATCAAGCAGTAGAGAAAGTCTTTGAATTTTGACTTCATGACTTTTGATTTTGTCCTTGGCGTGTTTGTATTTACCAATGATCTTTTTGTGATCATCAAGTAAATCAGTGAAAGCATCGCCAAGTTCATCAAAAGAGAAGTCGTCAAGAGTTTCGTTTGATACCTTATCGGATGTTGCCATTAGGCACACATTAGCCGTATCTTGAGGAGAGTCCTTTTCTTCCTCGGAGTCACTAGCTTCGCTTTCACGCCAAATGCTTGTGTTGGCATTTTTTTTGAGGAGGTCTTCTTGTAAGGCTTCTCATAGCGGTTGCTCTTCTTCAAGAATGGACAGTCTTTTCGGACGTGTCCAGTCTTCTTGCAACCATAGCAAGTTGGTTCTTCTTCGCCATCTTCTTGTGGTTCCTTCTTCCTTCGATTGAAGCGAAGGAATTTCTTAAAGTTGCGGACCATAAGGGCTTGATCATCTTCTGAGTCATCATAATCTGTCTCTTCGGGTTCAGCCCTTCGCCGGTTAGCTTTGAGTGCGATCTCCTTAGCCTTAGGAGCAGGCTCTTCGAAGTCCTTGAGGTCAAGCTCATGAGTCATTAGCTTTCCCATCAAGGTCTCCATGGACATGGTTGTGAGATCATTTCCTTCTATGATGGCCGTCACCTTAGGGTTCCAAATCTTTGGTAGCCCCCTAAGTAGCTTGCGAATCTTCTCGTGATTTGAGTATTGCTTGTCGAGCGAAGACAGGGGTTGATGATGTCGAGGAATCTTGTGAACATTTGCATGATCGTCTCATTTGGTTTCATCTTGAAAGCCTCGTATTTTTGCGTGAGACTGCTTATCTTTGATTTCTTGACTTGGGTAGTTCCTTCATGCGTCATTTCTAGAAGTCTCCATACTTCATGAGATGTGGTGCATGTAGATACCCTGTTGAACTCATTCCTGTCTATAGCACAGAATAAAGCATTAATAGCTCTCGCATCTAGACTTGCCTGTTTCTTCTCCTCATCAGAATATTTGTTATGTGATTTCTCAACAAGATCACCGTTGACAACTATCCTGGCGGGCTTTTTGTAACCGTCAGTGACGATAGTCCACAGGTCAAAGTCTAGAGACTTGAGATAAAAACTCATCCTTGTTTTCCAATATGTGTAGTTAGTTCCATCAAATAGGGGAGGCCTATGAGTGGACTGTCCTTCACCATGATTGGAAATCAAGGATTGTGTGGTTGCCATGGATCAGCTCTAGGATGTAAGTCCTTGTAAAGAGAACAAAGCTCTGATACCAATTGAAGAACAGATGGCAACTCTAGAGGGGGGTGAATAGAGTATATAGAGATAATATCCACTTAAAAAATTAACTCTATCACAAATAAAACTAATCAGAGTAAATGCGGAATTTAAAGTGAGAATCAAGAGAGCATACGCAAACACAGCCGATTTTAACCTGGTTTCCCTCTTGGAGGACTAGTCCAGGCCTGAGAACTCTAGCTTAGGATTAAATCCACTATTTGTGAAATAGCAGTTTACAACCCGTGCCTTTTCTTCAGAAGATCACGTCAACTTCTTACAGAGGATCGCAGTGGCGATTTGCTTGGAATTTTCCAAGCGACTTCTTCAACTCTTGCACAAGACTCCTAACTGAGAGATGCTGAGCACTCGAGACTTAGGAAGCTTGTGGCTAGTAGATGGGAAGGGTATGGCTTATTGAGCTTAAGAGAGAAGAGAAGAGAAGATTGGATGATTTGAAATGAGAGAATTCTAGGCCTATTTATAGGATTTTTGTAGACAGAATTCGGCCAGAATTCGGGTAGAAAATTTCAAATATTTGGCCGTTGGACAACTAGCAACCAGCTAACCCTAAAATTAAGGTTGCTGATTTTTAGAGGACAGAGTTCGGCCCGAACTCTGTGTGGAGGCAGAGTTCGGCCCGAACTCTGTCTCCAGAGCACAGAACTGGTTCTTGGGGACCAATGGACATTTTCTGGATGGTGGAGTTTAGGGATTATTGGGTAGGCTATAGGTCAAGTCTCAAGAGCTCAGCATGACACAGTTTACATCAATCTAGACTCAATAAAAGTATAAAATACAGACTCATATATAACTGAATTGCAAAGACTGAGCTGTCTTCTGACTTGAGCTTGATGTAGACGCCGTGTGTCATATTGAATTATTACAAGTATTATTTAGTCAATGTTATCAATATTTGGTTGACTGTGACTTTGTGTCAACAAACAAGACATGATAATATGAACCCATCTTGATAATTTTTGATAGTGGCCTGTCGAGGTGCACTCTTGACACGTAACAAGTAAACTTGAAATGGCATGAATAATCTTGATAGTGGCCCATCGAGGCGTACTCCTGACAAGTACTCTTGACATGACAAGTAAGCTGACATGACATGAATAATCTTGAAGTACTATTGCGACATCTATCCTGACTTGCTAAGTAACCCTTGTCTTGACAACGTGGTTGATGTTCTTGATTGTGCCTGTACAAGCTACCTGTCTCGTTGTAATGCTCCAGTCCCAAAATACGTAGGACGAGGAACGTAGACATGCCAGCTGTATTCATACGAAGTATACACCAATATATGGAATCCTCATATGAATACATAAGCTGTAAAATGCAGTAAAACCATAACTAATCTCATCCACACAAAATAAATGAATAGAAGATGTCATATAATGAGAATAGATTATCTTGATACAATATGTTGGGCGGAGACAAATCCACTACCAACAAGATAAGGAAAAAAAATACATGAGAAAGAAATAAATTTGGCGAGCGAAGCGAAGACGATCCAAATGCAATCATCCTCGAAGAAATAGCGAAGATCGCGGCTAGAGCTAGAACACCTGCGAAAGACAATATCACACACCTGCGGAGATAACAGGTCCTCAGAGGGACATAACAAGACACATAATATCATGCCATATAAACTGAATAAATATTGCTCAAATAAATAAGTAAATCGAATTATAACATGGTCCAATAAGCACCTACTGAACGAGCATACCATCCCCCCAACCAAACAAGGACAGGAGATGGTAAACTAATTCACGACGATGTATCTTTCCATGATATGAATCCAATATGGTATCCGGACCCCAACAAGGTTCAATACCTTCTCATCGAAGTAGTAAGACACACCTACAACCAAACAAGGACAAGATGTGACAAACTAATCTACGACAAGTTATTGTTCCAAGCCATGGTCAGATACAAGTACCCAAACCAAAAGTACTCGTACCTAACGGATAAAGGTACCTAACCGTTCTAAGTGAAATATAGTTAAGAACAATCCTTTCTACGCATGGGCCCTGGCTAAATAGGATCGGCGTAGTCCCCCTTGGGCACCAGAGGCCCAATCAGTAAGAGCATGACGTTCCGCAGAATCGTCAGTGGCCATCAGTAATCATGGGTCATCAACCCCGTATCTCCAGCGGAGAGTCCGGGTCACAAGGAAAAGTGTATCGAAGCCCATACGCTAAGGAATTGTCCTCCCCGTCCAATGCCTACTGTGTTGTATCCACAACACAAACCACTATAACCGCTAAGTCAAACTAGCATGCAATCTCTATTAACGGTTATTCCTATCGCACGGCTTGTACGTACTGGTGGCCAGCCAATCACGCACTTCCGTGTTCTACATGCGACACACAACTTCGTAGTACAACGTGTCAAGGCCAATGAATGCAACACACAAGGTGATCCCTTAAATCTAGGTTTAATGTGAGAAAAATAATACATAGCAAAAAATATAAATGAACAGTAAGTTCTAACAGGTTATGCCATGTATCATAGTTTATTTTGCATAAAGAAAATAAATGCATGAAATATGAGCTAAAATAATTAAACAACGAATGGCAAGGTGTCTTTCCTGGTAGAGCGCCTGGTGTGCTGCGATAATCATGGTGGCATGAACTGCGACTTTGGTGTAACAACTACACAAGGGGACCTCTGATGGTGGCACGGACAGTTCCATTGGGTCCAGAACGGTCAAATTAGTTAGGAACGATAGGAGGAAGGACAAAATTTGCGAAGGAATGGAAGAATGGAATTTGTCATGGACAGGAGGAAATTTAAAAGAAAAGGATAAATATATATATAGGATTTTTAGAAATCTATTTATAATATTCTAAAAACTATTTTCACTAGAAAAATAATTATTTTGGTAAATACTTAAAAATATGGAAAATAGATTTAGGCTAAAACCCTAACCTATGTCAAAATAATATTTTTAGGCTGAAACCTATGTTTTATAGTAAAAATAACTTTAGATATATTCATACTGGAGAAAATCATTTTTTTTTGGGTAAAACTCTGAAATATGACCTTGGTAGATAACTATATCTTATTAGTTAGAAATTATTTAGATAAAATATTTCAAAAATACTAAGAAATTATTTTAGGGTAAAAATAGATTTTTTTTAATTAAATAGAAATACTACTATAGTATTTTAGTTTGGAAAGCTATATAATACCAATTTTATAGAAATACTATTTTAAAAATAGCTATACTAATCTTTAATAAAAATAAAAATAAATAGTTAGTATAATATAATGTAAGATAGTATAATATTAAGATAATGATAATAATAATAATAATAATAATAATAATAATAATAATAATAATAATAATAATAATAATAATTGCTATACTAATAATAATTATGAATGATGATAATAATAATAATAATAATCGATAATAAAACATACACAAAAAATGTAACAGAAGAACAAAACAAAAAGACAAAGAAAAAAATGTGCTAAAGTGAGGGCAGAGGAGTTAAAGAGAGTGAGAGGGTTCAGGCGAGCTTTTTTGTGGAGAAGAGGGAGAAGAAGACCAAAAATTGAGAGAGAGGGCTCGAAAAGGGCGATCCGAATATAGGGTGCAGTGCAGCTCGGAAGGCGCACGTTGGAGGTTGAGGCACGCGGAGAAGCGGCGGTGGCGCACACGGAGGAGCTGGGCGGCGTCGGAAAGGATCGGCCGGCGCGGGGGAGCCCTGTGCCTCCGGCGTGGTGGCGACAGTGGGCTTGGGTGGCGGAGAGGGCCGAGCGGGAAGCGGAGGAGGACTGCGGTGGCTTCACCGGCGTAAAGGGCGCGGCGGCGCTGGAGTCTATGCGGAGGCTAGGGCACGGCTCGGCGAAGAGGGGCGGAGAGGTGTGGACTCCAGGCCAGAGATGTCGCGCCTAGGCGGATGGGGGTTTCCGACGAGGTTGGGTGGAGGTCGACGCGGCGAAGGGGAGAGGCCACGGCGGACACGGCTATAGGTCGCCGGAGTTCGAAGGGGACGGCTCGGTCAGCGGCGGATCTCCGCGTGCGGCGAGGCGGAGGTGAGTCTAGGATTAGGTTTTTTAATTTTCCTTCTCTACTTTGATGTTGTGGTGTGGGGGTTGGCCGAAGTCGAGTTGGGGTTGCGTTCGACGGTCGTCGTTGATGACGGTGGCGGAACGGGAATAGATCGGTTGGTTGTGGCATGGACGCGGTGGACGGGGTTTGGCCGGGGCTGAGATACAGGTGGAGATGACGGCAGTAACTGTGGTGGTGGTTTGTTGGCCGATGGAGGCGGCCGAGTCGGGGAAGACGAGCTGGCTTCGGCGGAGTGTTGGATGATGGGGAAGTCGACATTGGTGGTCGGTCGTGTGGGGATAGTCAGAATTAGGTGAAGACGGCGGCGGTGGTAGTTGGTGGCTGGAGACGGGGGCGGCAAACACGACGAAATTGTTAGAAATTTGTGTGGGTCGGAGATGTCCGACACGGAATCAATGTATATGTAATTTATGGAATAAGATGTGGACACCGACATGATGCACGATAATTATGGGTTGTGGAAATTTGTGGATGATGAATATTATGGAAAATATTTGAGGAGTACCTGCCTATTTATAGGAAGTGGGAATTTCCAATTGGATATGGATTAGGAATAATTAAAACCCCAGTAGATAAATCATCTATTTAATTAAAATCAATCAAATCAAATCCAATCCAAATCCAAATAAATCTAATTTAATTCCCTTAGTTTAAAATCAAATCAATAAATCAAATTTCAATTATTTAACTATTTAAATAAATACATAAATTTAAATCAAGATTTAAATGGCCACCATAACTTCCAAATATATTTTTCAAAATACCAATAATAATAATTTCGAAAATAATAAATATTTTTAAATATCTTTTTGAACAATAAAATATTAATATTAATAAATCTCGAAAATTATACTTTTATTTAAAATAGACCAATAAATAATTACGAAATATATGTATGCAAAATATTCTTTACATAATTAGGCTTTTCTAGTATACAAAAATATTATTTATTATTAATAACTTTTAGAAACAAAAAGGCTTTTTATAGCAAGAATATTTATATAATATTTTGAAAGTGTATAATAAAATAGAGAAAATGTTTTTCTAAAATATGTACGCTCGCACATATTCGCACTCGACGAGCTACTACGAAAAATAAAATTTCGTGCGCGACGTACAATACGACTACGTGACGTACAATACGAAAATTTTAAATCAGTACTAAATTTAATTAAAAAAAATAGTAGAAATTTAGGGGTTTTACATCCTACCCAACTTAAAAGAATTTCGTCCTCGAAATTAAGAATTAGTAGGGGGTGAGAGGACACAAGGGGGTATCAATGGGGATCCAACGATGGCAATGTTTTCACAAAAATCATGTCGTAAGAAATCGCGATCTAGATCGTAAAAAACAATACGGTATGGTCACGGGTAATGAATGAGGGTTACGATTAAGAGAATGAAATAGATTCGCTTTAATTAAGCGATTAGAGGGTCTTGATAGGGTCGAGTAGTTTAGGATGAAGATATAGCAACATCGAGTGAGAATGGTCATAGCCGAGAGGAAGGCTAGAGAAAGTTCTAGTATAACGCCTTCGCCCTCCTAAAATAGATGAAGGCAAAAGCAATATAGAGTTCGAAGGAGGCATTTATCGAATACGAATACGTGATCCAAAGACGATCGAATAATTTCAAAGGAGTTGTCAAGGCAGTCGTGGATGGGGTTCTAGAGGACAAGCTTAACTATGTCCCCATCCACGTAGAATAATAGGCAAAAGCGAACCAAGTGCACTCGGTTGATCAGACTATCCTGCACCGGTTCTGATTAGACGCTATATTAGTAGGAATTCTTCCAATAACATATGTCATGAACAAGCTCGATAAAAGATAAGCTTGCAAAAACTAGGCTACATTAGCATCATTAGTTTAGGTAGTAAAAATATAGGCACGATGGTAGATGAAATCAATTATGAATAGTCTAAGAGTCGTGAGGATCTAAGTCTTTTATTCCTATACAATCATTCTATGGTTTATTGACCAAGGCTTGGTTGACCAAATGGGTTAGATTCCTCTAGTCTCTATGGTCTTAATAGTCAAGGACGTGTCGGGTTGTGGGGTGTTCTACCCAACTTAAAAGAATTAAGCTAAGGGTGTTTGGGACACCTAACTAGTAGGGTCAATCTCTAGCAAGCACGAAGGGAAGATAAGAATAGGGATGGAAGGAAGCAAGCAAGATACAATTGATGAGTCAAACGGTAGATAAAATCAAGGAAATAGGTCAAATATGTGGATGAGATCCTAGACTTCTAATCCTATACGCAGGCTTGCTTGGTACGGTAAAGTAATCCAAACAATTTATCTTGACCTGCATGGGCCACCACAAAAACATGTAACGCTCTAGTCCCAAAATACGTAGGACGAGGAACGTAGACATGCCAGCTGTATTCATACGAAGTATACACCAATATATGGAATCCTCGTATGAATACATAAGCTGTAAAATGCAGTAAAACCACAACTAATCTCATCCACACAAAATAAATGAATAGAAGATGTCATATAATAAGAATAAATTATCTTGATACAATATGTTGGGCGGAGACAAATCTACTACCAACAAGATAAGGAAAAAATACATGAAAAAGAAATAAATTTGGCGAGCGAAGCGAAGACGATCCAAATGCAATCATCCTCGAAGAAATAACGAAGATCGTGGCTAGAGCTAGAACACCTGCGAAAGACAATAGCACACACCTTGGGAGATAACCAGGTCCTCAGAGGGACGTAACAAGACACATAATATCATGCCATATAAACTGAATAAATATTGCTCAAATAAATAAGTAAATCGAATTATAACATGGCCTAATACGCACCTACTGAACGAGCGTACCATCCCCCCAACCAAACAAGGACAGGAGATGGTAAACTAATTCAGGGCGACGTATCTTTCCATGCTATGAATCCAATATGGTATCCGGACCCCAACAAGGTTCAATACCTTCTCATCGAAGTAGTAAGTCACACCTACAACCAAACAAGGACAAGATGTGACGAACTAATCTGCGACAAGTTATTGTTCCAAGCCATGGTCAGATACAAGTACCCAAACCAAAAGTACTCGTACCTAACGGATAAAGGTACCTAACCGTTCTAAGTGAAATATAGTTAAGAACAATCCTTCCTACGCATGGGCCCTGGCTAAATAGGATCGGCATAGTCCTCCTTGGGCACCAGAGGCCCCATCAGTAAGAGCATGACATTCCGCAGAATCGTCAGTGGCCGCCAGTAATCATGGGTCATCAACCCCATATCTCCAGCGGAGAGTCCGGGTCACAAGGGAAAGTGTATGGAAGCCCATACGCTAAGGAATTGTCCTTCCCGTCCATTGCCTACTGTATTGTATCCACAACACAAACCACTATAACTGCTAAGTCAAACTAGCATGCAATCTCTATTAGCGGTTATTCCTTTCGCACGGCTTGTACGTTCTGGTGGCCAGCCAATCACGCACTTTCGTGTTCTACATGCGACACACAACTTCGTTGTACAATGTGTCAAGGCCAATGAATGCAACACACAAGGTGATCCCTTAAATCTAGGTTTAATGTGAGAAAAATAATACATAGCAGGAAATATAAATGAACAGTAAGTTCTAACAGGTTATGCCATGTATCACAGTTTATTTTGCATAAAGAAAATAAATGCATGAAATATGAGCCAAAATAATTAAACAGCGAATGGCAAGGTGTCTTGCCTGGTAGAGCGCCTGGTGTGCTGCGATAATCATGGTGGCATGAACTGCGACTTTTGTGTAACAACTACACAAGGGGACCTCTGATGGTGGCACGGACAGTTCCATTGGGTCCAGAACGGTCAAATTAGTTAGGAACGATAGGAGAAAGGACAAAATTTGTGAAGGAATGGAAGAATAGAATTTGTCATGGACAGGAGGAAATTTAAAAGAAAAGGATAAATATATTTATAGGATTTTTAGAAATCTATTTATAATATTCTAAAAACTATTTTCACTAGAAAAATAATTATTTTGGTAAATACTTAAAAATATGGAAAATAGATTTAGGCTAAAACCCTAACCTTTGTCAAAATAATATTTTTAGGCTGAAACCTATGTTTTATAGTAAAAATAACTTTAAATATATTCATATTGGAGAAAATCATTTTTTTTGGGTAAAACTCTGAAATATGACCTTGATAGATAACTATATCTTATTAGTTAGAAATTATTTAGATAAAATATTTCAAAAATACTAAGAAATTATTTTAGGGCAAAAATAGATTTTTTTTAATTAAATAGAAATACTACTATAGTATTTTAGTTTGGAAAGCTATATAATACCAATTTTATAGAAATACTATTTTGAAAATAGCTATACTAATCTTTAATAAAAATAAAAATAAATAGTTAGTATAATATAATGTAAGATAGTATAATATTAAGATAATGATAATAATAATAAAAATAATAATAATAATAATAATAATAATTGCTATACTAATAATAATTATGAATGATGATAATAATAATAATAATCGATAATAAAACATACACAAAAAATGTAACAGAAGAACAAAACAAAAAGACAAAGAAAAAAATGTGCTAAAGTGAGGGCAGAGGAGTCAAAGAGAGTGAGAGGGTTTAGGCGAGCTTTTCTGTGGAGAAGAGGGAGAAGAAGACCAAAAATTGAGAGAGAGGGCTCGAGAAGGGCGATCCGGATATAGGGTGCAATGCAGCTCGGAAGGCGTACGTTGGAGGTCGAGGCATGCGGAGAAGCGGCGGTGGCGCACACGAAGGAGCTGGACGGCGTCGGAAAGGATCAGCCGGCGCGGGGGTGCACTTCACCTCCGACGTGGTGGCGACAGTGGGCTTGGGTGGCGGAGAGGGCCGAGCGAGAAGGCGGAGGAGGACTGTGGTGGCTTCACCGGCACAAAGGGCGCGGCGGCGCTGGAGTCTGTACGGAGGCTAGGGCACGGCTCGGCGTAGAGGGGCGAAGAGGTGTGGACTCCAGGCCAGAGCTGTTGCGCCTAGGCGGATGGGGGTTTCCGGCGAGGTTGGGTGGAGGTCGACGCGACGAAGGGGAGAGGCCACGGCGGACACGGCTATGGGTCGCCGGAGTTCGAAGGGGACGGGTCGGTCAGCGGCGGATCTCCGCGTGCGGCGAGGCGGAGGTGAGTCTAGGATTAGGGTTTTTAATTTTCCTTCTCTACTTTGGTGTTGTGGTGTGGGGGTTGGCCGAAGTCGAGTTGGGGTTGCGTTCGGCGGTCGTCGTTGATGACGGTGGCGGAACGGGAATAGATCGGTTGGTTGTGGCGTGGACGCGGTGGACGGGGTTTGGCCGGGGCTGAGATACAGGTGGAGATGACGGCAGTAACTGTGGTGGTGGTTTGTTGGCCGATGGAGGCGGCCGAGTCGGGGAAGACGGGCTGGCTTCGGTGGAGTGTTGGATGATGGGGAAGTCGACATTGGTGGTCGGTCGTGTGGGGATAGTCGGGATTAGGTGAAGACGGCGGCGGTGGTCGTTGTTGGCAGGAGACGGGGGCGGCGAACACGATGAAATAGTTAGAAATTTGTGTGGGTCGGGGATGTCCGACACGAAATCAATGTATATGTAATCTATGGAATAAGATGTGGACACCGACACGATGCACGATAATTATGGGTTGTGGAAATTTGTGGATGATGAATATTGTGGAAAATATTGGAGGAGTACCTGCCTATTTATAGGAAGTGGGAATTTCCAATTGGATATGGATTAGTAATAATTAAAACCCCAGTAGATAAATTATCTATTTAATTAAAATCAATCAAATCAAATCCAATCCAAATCCAAATAAATCTAATTTAATTCCCTTAGTTTAAAATCAAATCAATAAATCAAATTTCAATTATTTAACTATTTAAATAAATACATAAATTCAAATCAAGATTTAAATGGCCACCATAACTTCCAAATATATTTTTCAAAATACCAATAATAATAATTTCAAAAATAATAAATATTTTTAAATATCTTTTTGAATAATAAAATATTAATATTAATAAATCTCGAAAATTATACTTTTATTTAAAATAGACCAATAAATAATTACGAAATATATGTATGCAAAATATTCTTTACATAATTAGGCTTTTCTAGTATACAAAAATATTATTTTTTATTAATAACTTTTAGAAACAAAAAGGCTTTTTATAGCAAGAATATTTATATAATATTTTGAAAGTGTATAATAAAATAGAGAAAATGTTTTTCTAAAATATGTACGCTCGCACATATTCGCACTCGACGAGCAACTACGAAAAATAAAATTTCGTGCGCGACGTACAATACGACTACGTGACGTACAATACGAAAATTTTAAATCAGTACTAAATTTAATTAAAAAAATAGTAGAAATTTAGGGGTTTTACACTCGTCTTGCATCATGTCTAGGATATGGATTCCTGGTTACCAAGATCAAGAATTCGTACTGAATTTGACTAGGTTAAATGACTAGATATATCAAGTAGTCCATATAGAGAGATTTTTCCAGTTAAAAATGATCCCGTTATCCCAGCCACACCTGAGGGACTTGTAGCCTGTTGACGAGTAGGGCATATTTCCAGCTCACTGTCATGTGGGGCACTTTTTGAAAATATAAGTACTATAAGTACACCAGTAATCTTGATAACTCTTGTAAATCATCTAGCCTGGATAACTTGGATAGCTGCAGGGATTAGGACTGCGGGAACATCTCAAGTGCATCTTGCTAGTAACTAGGCTTGTGATAATCCTAGTTAGATAATGATATCAAGCCGTAGGACGTGATTGGCCGTGCATGAATACTTGTCTTGTGATTAGCATAGGAATTATATTCCGCCTCTTGTTTTCCTAATGCAAGCTATTATTTTATTCTAATCCTGTCTTCATGTTACTTAATCAGGTTCATTTATGTGTTCTTCTATTTAATTATCTGCTGGTTTTAGTTCCTTAATAATCCTCCCTTGTGACACTTGCTCTTCTGGGTTCTGACCCAGCTGGTTCTGTATGGCCAGATTTCGGAGTAGTACCCGTGGATCTACCTACCTTCTAGCCAGATGGTGAACACCAGACGTAATCCTGGCAACGAATGGGTTTCTTATTTTGCTCTCCCACTATATTGTAAATTATTCTTTTGAGACGTTTAGCCACTGAGCAAGTGTTAGCTCTAAATTTATGTTTGCCTAAGGGTGGTAACATGATTGACAAATCCTAGGGTTGATCATGTATGACTTAACTCTTGCTAGTCTCATATTTTGTATGATTATCTTCATGATCATCTGAATATGTAATATTTGGGATGCCTTACTTTGTATGTCTGATGATCTAATATCTTGTACATTTATTTGCTTGCTTGTGATTGAGACACCAGGCTTGTTCTTAACCATAAAGATTGGTGGATTGTAGTTTAACCGTCATGCATCTAGACAGTAATGACTGTATTATAAGGTGGGTTGCACTTCAATGTACGTAGCTGGCTATGTCTGTCCCCCGTTTTCCAGTATTCTGGTTCTGGGGTAATATAGACATGGTAATATGGACATAAAGACGAGAATTTTTGTAGACACTTTCCTTACTCAGAGGTAATATGGACATGGCAAGGGTAGACTCCACGGGGTATAGAACGACTTAGAGGTAATATGGACATGAAGGGTTCTATAAGTAACAACCGTAGGGGATTGTTGTGGAAAAGTTGCCTACTTAGAGGTAATATGGACATGGCAAGCATCCTTTTCCAGAATAACAGATCATAGGTAATATGGACATGAAATGTTTTTTCTAGAGAACTATGACTACTCAAGGCTATCATAGGAAAAGTTTGACTACTCAGAGGTAATATGGACATGGTAGACACGGTAAAGAATAACACTTTAGAGGTGATATGGATGTGAAATGTTTTCTACGTGGTCATGCTAACATGGAGTCATCATGGAAGAGGCGACTACTCAGAGGTAATGTGGACATGGTAGATGCGACTTTGACTAAGGTGTAGGGAATCAATCAAGAGGTAATACGAGCGTGGATGGTTTTCTGCAAGGGAAAGATATAGAAGGGATGAATTCTTTCAAAGGAATTCATGAACACTTACTGAGATGTGGGAGATTCAAGCTGCACGTGGCACAATTCCCGTTGAAATCCTAGGTATTGAGCCCAAGGTTCATCTTCGAAGAACTCGATTGCCTGGTCTTCGTCTTTGACTGAGGGCCTGTAGAGGCCATGTTGGCTGACAGCATCTTTTTTAAGACCTGGTCGGTACTGGTATCGGAGTCCCTGGTTGAGGAGTCAGAAGAGTGTGAGTGCATTATGACTTCTGTCCCCGAGCCTTCTGAAGTGGAAGTGGGTGTAATATAACCCAACCGCCGACAGGTGCACTGGTAGTAGTTTTTGGCCTTTTCCATTGGAGCTCAAATCTGTAAGGGAAGGCGCCGGCCTTTACCATAGTTGAGCCCTTTGTTGATGTTCAGGTCGTAACCCATCTTTTGTATGAGGTGTTTGGCCTGCGTAACGTAGCGGTCGAGCTGCATCTTGCTACTGTCGGATTCTGGAACTTCGGGAGCTAGTCGGTGAGGATGCTCCACTCGACCAAAGATGATGGGTTCCTCTTCTTTTCTCCTTGCTGGAATGAAGAAGTAGGCGCCACGGAAGGGGACAACTTGGCTCGCATGGTTGGCGGTTGTCACTTGCGTTTACAACTTACATAGAGAGTTGTCTAGGAAATATCTAGTATTCCAATATGCACAAGAGTAATTCAAAGACAACTTTCTATTAATAAAATGAGAGATTTTATCCTGGGTGATTACATCATCAAAAGAGTGTGCTTTTGTGTTGGCGCAGAGCTCCTCCTCGGTGAGGACTAGGACTGTCGAGGGAGAAGGAGGAGGACACTTCCCTTTTAGTTTGATCACCAAAGGGGTCACGATCAGAGGCTCTTGCACCTTCATGGTCGGCCTTGGGGACCTCCGAGGTAGCCTTACTCGTATAGGCTCCTGGCCATCATCCGACGTTACTGAGGGCAAAGGTGGTGCTCTGCCTTGGAGCTTGACAACGAGAGACGCAGACACCTTGGAGGTCGTCCCTTCAGTCGAACCTTTAGAGGTTCTTCGGCAACCGCTACACTTCCTGAGGCCGTCTCCGCCTCGTCAATAACATCATTACCCTCATTGTCACAAGGGACTGACTTGTATAGATCAGCATCCGTATAGTAGGCTTCAAGTCCCCGGAACGGGTCGATGTCAGCGAACTCGGTCTTGATAGTCCCATCGCTGGCCACGTACTTCATGCACTGATGGAGGATGGAAGAAACGATCATATACTCATGGATCCATGGTCGTCCCAACAGCATGTTGTAATTTATGTCAGCATCGGTAAAGTAACAAGTCACTTCGAAGTGGAGATCGCCGATTTGGCACTTCAAGCGAATTTTTTCCTGAGGCTCACTCTTTCCAGCGTTGAAGCAGCTGATTGTTATGTTTGATGTAGTCAGCCGATGCATCGGAATCCTTAGAGTTTGGCACAGACTCCTTAGGATGATGCTGAGAGAGAATCCCGGGTCGATGTGGATGTGATCGACTTTAATGGCACCGACATACCATGTATAGTACAGAGGCCTATTATGCTGGTTGTTCTTCAGCAATATATCTTGTTGGGTGAAGGTGATACTGGGGATCACTTCGACCATGATGTGATAATTTGGCAGCTCGCAGGGTCTTTCTTTGGTGGTCGTACCTGAGTGAGGAAGGACTCGGCGTTCTGCAAGGCTTCGCTGAGCGCATCTCGGGTCTCTTTGGAGAGACGGAGGATCTCAAAATGTGACAATCTAGCCGGGGTATTGGCTAGCTATCCAGTATATCGAAGTTGTAGGGTTTGATAGGCCTTACTGCCGAGTCTTTTCTGAGAGGTTTGTCAAAGTGAACCTCCTTTTGCTTCTTCTTATCTGCGGTAGGAGTCTGAGATGGGCCTGCCGCTGATACATCAGGAATAGGGGATGTAGTTGGTAGAGGCGCTGCCTCTTCTGAAGCTTGGTTCTCTTCTTGCCGTTGTACCGAACGAGTGGTCACCAAGGTGTCATCAGTCGAAGCCGAGACCATGCGGCATGTCCTGACCATATTTTCTTTGACAGAAGGGGTTGTAGGTGCCATCATGTCGGGAGTAAGGTCGGGGTGGACCCACATGACCTCGCCTCGTGGTGTGGAGAACGGGATGAGCCCTTGAGCGTTGTCACGTGCTGGTGGAAGATTGACTACTTCTATTGTCGCCCTCGGGATGGGGACGACCCCGTCATGTGCCTCCAGGGTTGGAAAGCTTCCAAACTGGAGAGTAACCATATTGGCCGTGACAGTCTTTTTTATAGGCAAGTGACATGACTTTGGCATCGATGAGGCACTGAATCTATCCTTTCAACATGTAGCAATCTCGTGCTGAATGGTGGACATACTGATGATAATGGCAGTATTTAGGGTTGTCCACCTTTCCCACTTCGTTGGGGCAATTTGGTGTTGGGAGAGACAGCTTGCCACTCTTCGTCAGCATATTAAAGAGTTCCAGCGTATCCTCGTCATTGAAGGAGTAAGTCACCCTTGTCTTCTACGCTTCTACAGAATTGGGGGTTCATGGTTACCGAACCTTTAGAGATATTGACGGTCATGGCTTGCTTGCCTTTTCCATCCTTGGAAGTGTTGCTAGACGAACATCTTCCCTTGTCTTCGAGAGAAGGAAAGTTCAGTCCCAGGAGCTGCACATCCTGGCTTTCCTTTGTGCCACATCCGCCTCTGTAATGAAAGGCGTCCACTTTGTGCAAGGAGCATTGTACCACAATTTTATCGCAGGCAGCATGTTCTTGCAGCATAAGTCCGTAAGCATGGGATCGGGCATACCAGGTGGTAGCCTTAAGGCTGCCTGACGGAAGCGCTCAATGTATGCACGAACATGCTCCTTTTATCTCTGGACGACCTCCATGAGAGTTGACATTGTCATGTCCATCCCTCCTTCATAGAATCAATCTACGAATAGACGATAAAATACAGTCGTCCGGAAGGCTGCAGAACCATTCATAGGCTACCCCCTGCAGAACTCCAATGAATATGTTGGTAAGGAGGGCGTTGTCCTTCGGTAAGTTGTCACGACCCGCACCCACCGTGAGGGTACGAGTACGTAACAACGCCCAGCCTACGCCGCAGTGTCGGCAGTAGAACGCTGTTCTAGGTCATGAACTATAACTAGCATAATATGAATACTCTCCACAAGGAGGCCAACACAGAGGTACAACTCAATCACAATCTAAGGTAGAATGATAAAGATAGATAAACATGAAATCCAAAAGAGATACAGGAGATAGAAGTCTAAGTGTCTAAGATACATAATCCCAGAAATACATCTCAAAACTCAAATACAGTAATCCACAAGTAAATACAACTCCAGAAAAAATAAAATAACTATCTAAACAACCTCTACTGTGTCTCCTCTAGGCTAGCAGGCAATCCTAGGCTATCTGTAAAATTTATCAACAGGTCCAGTCAGGACAGGAGCGAGCACAGTACATCTCATGCAGTTCATATCATGTCAGGAAATATAAAGCAGGCAATAGAATAAGATACATAAAACACTGTAAGAAGATGTACATGAAAACAGGAGAGATATTTGATAACTGGAAATATATATACATGATAAGTAAGAACTGTAAGTGACTAGTGATTTAGAGTACGAGATGGCATGTAATTGGCTTAGGTTGTACATGATGAACATGAAAAGTAACAGAGTGTACATGATGGGTAAATCACATGACCATTTATACTCACCCCTACCTACAATCAATACACAAGGATCTATTCAAGTTACGTTACGGACATGATGTTTTGGTTATACAAGAAACACATGAGGAAACATGAGCGTACATGAAAGAACATGAGAGTACATGAATGTACATGTAAGAACATGAGAGAACATGAGTGTACATGAATAACGCAGAAGCAAGGAATATATGATGTACATGAAACACATGTCATAAAGTATCCGATGCGCCCGCTAAGGGGGATAACATCCCAAGAAGAGATCCATATAGTACCAATCCGTGATGATAATGTGACAGCATCAAGTAAAAGTAATCTAGAGCGAGAATATAATTCGTGACAAGTATGAAACGATCAGAGAATGTACTCGCCTGATATCTGAATGTCCAAGGTAAAGATACTGTCCGAGGAGAGGTGTCTAGCTTCTAATTAGAACAGCACAAGTCACAACATGTCCAGAAGGGTAATATAAAGCACTACAATGCATTCTACATGAATCTAGGTCAAACTAGGCTATGTCCTAACCCGGCAAGTCTTACTAGGCCTAACCAAGACTATCCTAGCAAGCACACATCAATACAAGGCTATACAAACCAACATATACCCAACTCTATATAGCATGCAATTATTCAATACTCAAATAGGCAAGAATTCACATTGGATATACACTAGGTAATCTATTACTTTAAACTATATATGTCTACACATATATACACATGCATATATTGGTATTCAACATTAGGTCTATAATCATGGCATTTCAAATGGTTATATAAACTTATATATTACAACACAATATGCTAACATATATATAATATACATACATAGCTAAGTTAACTGTATTCATAAATACTTATTTAAGAGGCTATGTGTGTATGTGAACATGGCAAAGGGGCAAGTGAGGGTTAAATGGGCATACATAGTGTATACATATCAAAGAGTGTCAAAGTGTAAGTGAACAAAGTGTCAAGTGTGATAGTGTCTACATAGTGTAAGGGGTACATGAGGTAATATAGGATTTGTGTTAACATAGAATATTACATCTCATTAACTTGTACATTGCATACATTACATCTATTATTACATTACATTCATGCTTGCATTCATTCATCATTCATTTATTCTCTTGCACTACTATATGCACCATACATTACATACTATGGAACCTACATATTCATTACAAGCCATACTTATACATGTTTACATTAGATAGGATACTTACATCTCATACATCATTTATTTAAACATTTACTCATGCTTGCATTCTCTATTTAATTACATAATGTATATATATTAACATGGGTTAAAATTAAATAGAGTATTATATTACACACAAGGGTGCACAAAATGCATATGCCAAATAGTAACTCCTACTAATAATCAATACTGTACCATCTCAGCATGAATTAAAATCTAGAATTAAAGTATGTTATAGATCTATGTGTTAGCTTTCCGAAACTTCAAACGGATCGCGTTTTCGTTTCCGAAAACTCCCGGAATCGCGAAAACACCGAAAACGCGTTTGTCTTTCGTATAACTGACACTCAAATAATTTTCCAGAAAGTTATAGAAAGAATTAGGCCTATTAATATATGTTTTTGGAAAGCTAACTTCAATACGCTTCTTTTAAAAGAAACGGAAGATTAAACCGAGCTTTGAGCTAGAAGTTATGACATTTCTAAGTTAGGGCTGAAATTAAAAACGTGGATAAAAATCATGACGGATTTGGGTAGTTTGAGACAAAAGAACACAAGTATATAACATAATATATCAAGAACTCACTCTCTACACTAATATATATATATGAGACACTATAGAACACATCTCCAATACAAAAATGTGAGATTAAACATGTAATAATTCATTCATACATAACAACAACACATAGTGTGTCCAAATTTGGGATTTTCCAATATGGACACAACCACAACACAAAGGACACTCCTATGACCTCCAAATGGACACGAAATGGACACAAATGGAGATACAACCATGGGGGTCATTCCTATGGATTCAAAATAGACCTATATGTATGAGGAAATGAAAAAGAGAAGGGATTTATACCTCCCGGTAGATCGAATCGAAGAAAAGCATTCCCGGAGCGACACCGACACGTAGAGATTCCAAAAGGACACGAACGAGCTCCGAATCCTCCCAAACTTGGGTAGCTTCCTCCTTGGCTAGAATGGAGAAGGAAAGAAGAAGATTTGGTGGCGAAATGGAAGGATTTGGTGGAGAAATTGCTAGGGATTGCTCTCTAGGAATTTGGGGAAGAACAAGAGAGAGAGTGTGGATGAGAATAATGAAATGAACTTGAGCCTATCCTCTCCCAAAGTGGCTGGCCATATGGGGCTATTTGTCCTATTATGGTAAGGTCCAAAATGCCCCCACTAACCTATTCTATGAGTATTAGGAAAGGGCTAATTGGTTGGGGCTAAATTAGTCATTCTAAAGTCTCTAATCACACTAACCTTATCCATAATAATTAGTCTAACCTCTAACTAAAATATTTCTATCATGTGGACTAAAATTAATATCATGTGGGCCATGTCTAACTAGTGTGTGGGTCCCACTAGAGTCAAACTACCCCCGGGTCCCCGTTTCAAGTCGGATTGAGTTGAAATTCGAACCCGACTCAAATAATCCCAAAACAATATCATAAATAATAAAATAAATTTCAACCACAAAATAATATCATAAATAATAAAATAAATTTTAAAAATATTCAAAAATGTAAAATGACAAAAATACCCCTGTTTTTGAAAACTAGGGGTGACAAATCTAACCACCTTAAAAAAAATTCGTCCTCGAAATTAAAATAAAGCAATCACAGGAAACACATACAGAAAACAATCTCATTCAAATACTTTTCAAAAAAAATTAGCAATAAAAAAAATCTCTTTGAGGCACATCAAACATTTGTAAATAAAAACTGATACGTGTCCGATACGGACACAAAATCACACCTATCAAAGGTCAAAATCAACAATCACCAACGCAATAAATATCAAAATAATTCAAAGAGGTCAAATGCAAAATATCCTTAGGCCAGAAATGACATTAAAATATCCTAATCACATGGTTAGGCTCTAGGTCAAACAGTCTCTAGGATTTCACTAGCAAAACATCAAAATCATAAGTCATGATTTTAAATAGTTTTAAAATAATTTAAAAATTACCAAAAATCATATCATGATTTAAATGTCAAATCAATAAATGATTAAAATTACAAAATTTCAAAATTACCCTTATTTTAGAAAACTGGATGTTACAATTCTACCCACCTTAGAAAAAATTTCATCCTCAAAATTAAAATGTTCATACTCCTTCTTGGTCAAACCCCCCACAATCAAAGTCTCAGAACTTAAACAATCATACGATTTAAAAGGATGACATACAGGGTCATGGCATACGATAGTAGTGAAAGTCTCATCTAGGTATACTAGTCATGCTAAACCAAAACGGTCATATGGTATCAAAACACACAAGCAATCTAGGATGCTAAACTAGAAAAGATACAGAAATAACAATCATCAAGACTGTAAGGCAGTCTACCATCCTATATGAAAACTGGTACTTATCAAAATAAAATAAAGTTAACTACCATTTATCTAATAAGGGGTACTATTCAAGAAAATCAAAATCAAAAGTTAAAGAATGAAAGCCAATTGCATGGAAATTCAATCATAATATATTTATATATATAGCGTTAGAGAGGGAAAAGCTAGCATTATGTACAAGTTATGTAGTTCGTGTGTGTATGGGTGTATGTGGTGCCACGCCCCAGAACCAGAATACTAGCAAGTAGGGACGGACCAGGCCAGCTACGTATACCAAAGTACTCCAGTACTCCGAAATAACGTATAAGCTGTATAGATGGGGGTTACTACTACAAGCCAACAGTCGATCCTAGGTCAAGCAATCCTAGGTATCTCAATCACAGGCAGTAAACAATGTACAAGAAGTAAGATCAACTAGAATATAAAATAGTAAAGCGTTCCAAACTATCATATATCAATGATCATGAAGCTAGTAATACAGAGTAAAGACTAGCAAGAGTAATAGTCATACATGATAAGCTCTAACTATAGTCTAGAATACGCAAATCATGTTCTGGCCCGTAGGCTAAATGTCAAGTCCAAAACACGAGCTAAACACGTGCTCGGAGGCTAAACGCCACAAAAGAATAATGTACATAACTAGTGGGAGAATGAAATAGAAAACCCACTAAGGTACTCTGGTGCTCTGGGTAATCACCAACGAGTGGAAGGTACGGAAGATCCTCCGGGCTCCTCTATCAGATCTGGCCAAACAAAACCAGTGGGGTCAGACCCCCAATAGCAAGTACCACAAAGGAAGCCAAACTATGAACTAAAACCAGCATGCAATTCATAGCAATGGATAGAGAGAGAGATGAGTAAGTACTAATCGAGACTCGTGCACTACCAATGTACTTATCCCGAGAATAGAAGAACAATAAGTAAAGCAACATGTAGCATAAAGTAAAGGACATGTGACATAAAGTAAACAGTGTACATGTAAGGAAAAAGGAAGCATGTGAACATGAAAGATAAACTAGACATATGAGCATGTTAAGTAACTGGAGCATGTGAGCATGTTATGTAACTGGAGCATGTCATGTAACTGGAGCATGTGAGCATGTCATGTAACTGGAGCATGTGAGCATGTTAAGTCTATATAGAACGACAAATGATTAGATGACTTAGGAAGTATTCTGGAACCCAAGTTACAATCCGTAAACCAAACAAGGACCGGGGTTGTAACCCTTCTCCCGAACAGAACTTTAGTATCTAATCATTTACCGGCAAAAGTAAAGCATAAACAAGGATGTACTGAAAATAAACAAATCCGGACACTGCCTAGATAAACTAGACTAGACTGGACTCCATACAATAGTCACGGCCAAGCAATGAGTACGGCTTTATACATTAGCTAACTAGGGTTGTCACAATCCTAGTTATTAACAAATGCAAGTCTGAGAATTCCAAGTCCAGCTCCTGCCTGCTACTACCTGAATGGTCCAAGCCAATGGTAATAGTGGATACATCGCCCGGGAGACAAATGTATCCTATAGTGGTGGGTACATCGCCCGGGAGACAAATGTACCCTATAGTAGTGCAACACTCGACGGTGCGCTGGAAGTGTGCTCATCATGACAGATAGCTCCAAATCCCATGTATATATATATAATGCCAAGACCAAAGGGGCAACAGGTTACTGGGAAATTCTCAATGATCTAAGTAATCAAGCTAGTTGTTTAGTCCTTAACATTTTCTTGTTGGATTCCGGGTGTGGCATTCCGCAGAATCCATCCTAGACATGAGACATGCAAGACTGGACAAGACAAGCAAGATTGTGCACCATAACAAGCCACAACAAGAAAAATATAATAGACAAGAAGCCAGGAGTGCGCTACGACGAGCCACTATCAAGGAGCAAGACATGTACTGGAATCAAGAGTGCACCATGACAGGCCACAATCATGTAAGCAAAGAAAGACATGTACAAGAGTGCACCACGACGGGTCACTATCTAGCAAGCAAAAAAGACATGTAAGAAGAGTGCGCCACGACGGGCCACTATCATATAAGCAAGGAAGGCATGTAACAATTATCATAGCTTGTAAGAAAGAATCTATCAAAAAGACATATCATGGCATATGGAAAAGAATAATTAAAGCTAAGTACATTTCATAGAAAAATGATTGAACATGAGCTAGTGTCAAGTGTATATAGGGTGTACAATCATTTTCTAACTATGAAAGATCATCTAATCATGTTAAGAAATCATTCAATCGAAGAAAATATCAAAAACGGACAAAAACGAGCAGAAACGGGCAAAAAACAGACAAAAATAGCCTAACCGGATTATCCAGCGGATTATAGCGGATTTCCGACGGATTTTCCGGATTGAAACAGCAAGTTTTGTGGTGCAAGTTCGGATTTTCCGACGGATTTCCGCGGATTTTCGACGGATTTTCCGAACCGTCACAGAAAGTTGATTTTTGAACTCAAAACTTGTTTCGGCCATAAAAACTTCGTTTTAAATCGAAATTCGGATTTTCAAAAGTCAAAATTGCATAGAATTGAATTTCCTACAACATAGGAATATTAGTTTTCACAAATCAAAACATTTGATAGATCAATACCTCAAAATACTCCAAAATAGAGGTTCTCGGAACACCAAAACGAGTTCCGATTGCCACCAAACTCAAAATCTATGATATACAAACTTGGTGAGGGCCTCATATATATATATGTGACCAAGATACATGATGGTAACACTAGTATCACTCTTGATACCAAGTTTTCTACTAAGTCCATATTGGGTTTTAACAGAAAATCAAAACCTTGTTTAAACAAATTTTGGAAACATGTATATATACGAGAATCATAAGGAAAACATATTTAACAAAATGAGTTTGGGAAAATTCTAAGCATTTAATACCAAGGAAAACAAAATGACAACAAAAATATTATGGTTCATGGATTTGGCAAGATGTACTTGCCTAGGTTAAGCTCCAAGCCTAATCTTCTACTCCTCCTCCTAGGGGGGTTAGACACCACACCCAAGGCCTCAAGGCCAAGCTCTTGGCAAGCTCCAAGGGGGAGAGAAGGAAAGAAGAAATGAAAAGAGAGTGAAGAGAATGAAAAGAGAGAGGAGAGAGAAAGTGAAATGGTATATATAGAAGGGGGAATTAATCTTAGCCATTGGATCATGATCCATGTGAAAATCTAGGTCAATCATGGCCATTCAAACAAAACCAAATGTCCATTGGATAATAGAGTGCATCTACACTATTCATGAAAATATCTAAATACTATTCACAAAAATATCCAAAACACTATTCACGAAAATATCTAAATACTATTCACGAAAATATCCGAAACACTATTCATGAAAATATCTGAAATCGAAAATATCTAAAATGTGAAAAATCTGTCTGGACGATATGCCGTTGGTATACTCCGGTATACTGGCGGTATGCCGGCCAAGAAGAAAATCTATAAGTTTAGGAAAAATTTTAAAGCATTACGAAAATCAAGAAAATACGAAATACACTACAAAATACGTATCCGTATATAAATACCGATATTGTGAGACGAGTCTCACAACTCTCCACAACTTAAATAAATTCCGTCCTCGGAATTTCCTAAATCTAGTCAAGCATGAAAACCAAACCAAAGAGCTGAAAAATCATGACAATCAAAACAAAGCATGGCATGTTGGTAAGATAAAGACAACAGTAATATAAGTAAATGCGTAAGCAATAACACAACCATAATCAAGAAGGGATGGAGGCATATGAATAAATATGTCTCCTGAGTCAGTTGAGTAGGAGCAGGCCTACGCTGACTCCACAACTTAGATAAAAGTCAATTCTCAAAATAAGCCGGTACCAATGACTTAATCCAAGACATGACTCTACCCAGGACGTATCTTCGTAGTCGATACCAATGAAGTTATCACATGCCTCGACTACGAAGACAGAAGAGTAGGACGAAAAACTCGCCAAATATGCGTAACCCAAGAGATAAATAAGAATGGAAGAAGAACAGGACAATACCTACAACATGACCGCCCTCGGCCAAAACCTGCTCTAACAAACCAAACTCTGCCTGCCCACGTCTCAGAACTGCTGCTCTAACCTCTTGCTGCTGAACCGGTACATGAGCCATATACTGCTGGACTGTCGGGGTAGCCGGTGAAGCTGGACTCTGACAGGACTGACCCTGCTGGCCGATCAGGCTGAACTGACACATCTGCCCTCGGGTCATCTCTGTACTCTGCCCCTGAATGCTGAGACTGATCCTCCATAACTGGCCTAACAGAAGATTGCTGACTGCCATCGGCAAAACCCAAACAAGATGATCGGAAGGATTAAGAACAGTGCCCTTGAAAGTTAAAGGACATAAGGATTAAATCGAGAGAACATGAATGATCAACGATCAAGGCAGATATCAGGTCAATGGATCAGAGATATAGAATAACACGAAGGATATCAATAAAGAAGAATTGTGACTGAGATATCTAAACATCAGTAACCCCCACATATCTGATAAATCAGACCTGCATGGGGCACCACTAAAACCTATGTCACGCCCCAGAACCAGAATACTGGCAAGTAGGGACGGACCAGGCCAGCTACGTATACCAAAGTACTCCAGTACTCCGAAATAACGTATAAGCTGTATAGATAGGGGTTACTACTACAAGCCAACAGTCGATCCTAGGTCAAGCAATCCTAGGTATCTCAATCACAGGCAGTAAACAATGTACAAGAAGTAAGATCACCTGAATATAAAATAGTAAAGCGTCCCAAACTATCATATATCAATGATCATGAAGCCAGTAATACAGAGTAAAGACTAGCAAGAATAATAGTCATACATGATAAGCTCTAGCTATAGTCTAGAATACGCAAATCATGTTCTGGCCCGTAGGCTAAGAATAATGTACATAACTAGTGGGAGAATGAAATAGAAAACCCACTAAGGTACTCTGGTGCTCTGGGTAATCACCAATGAGTGGAAGGTACGGAAGATCCTCCGGGCTCCTCTATCAGATCTGGCCAAACAAAACCAGTGGGGTCAGACCCCCAATAGCAAGTACCACAAAGGAAGCCAAACTATGAACTAAAACCAGCATGCAATTCATAGCAATGGATAGAGAGAGAGATGAGTAAGTACTAATCGAGACTCGTGCACTACCAATGCACTTATCCCGAGAATAGAAGGACAATAAGTAAAGCAACATGTAGCATAAAGTAAAGGACATGTGACATAAAGTAAACAGTGTACATGTAAGGAAAAAGGAAGCATGTGAACATGAAAGATAAACTAGACATGTGAGCATGTTAAGTAACTGGAGCATGTGAGCATGTTATGTAACTGGAGCATGTCATGTAACTGGAGCATGTGAGCATGTCATGTAACTGGAGCATGTGAGCATGTTAAGTCTATATAGAACGACAAATGATTAGATGACTTAGGAAGTATTCTGGAACCCAAGTTACAACCCGTAAACCAAACAAGGACCGGGGTTGTAACCCTTCTCCCGAACAGAACTTTAGTATCTAATCATTTACCGGCAAAAGTAAAGCATAAACAAGGATGTACTGAAAATAAACAAATCCGGACACTGCCTAGATAAACTAGACTAGACTGGACTCCATACAATAGTCACGGCCAAGCAATGAGTACGGCTTTATACATTAGCTAACTAGGGTTGTCACAATTCTAGTTACTAACAAATGCAAGTCTGAGAATTCCAAGTCCAGCTCCTGCCTGCTACTACCTGAATGGTCCAAGCCAATGGTAATAGTGGATACATCGCCCGGGAGACAAATGTATCCTATAGTGGTGGGTACATCGCCCGGGAGACAAATGTACCCTATAGTAGTGCAACACTCGACGGTGCGCTGGAAGTGTGCTCATCATGACAGATAGCTCCAAATCCCATGTATATATATATAATGCCAAGACCAAAGGGGCAACAGGTTACTGGGAAATTCTCAATGATCTAAGTAATCAAGCTAGTTGTTTAGTCCTTAACATTTTCTTGTTGTATTCCGGGTGTGGCATTCCGCAGAATCCATCCTAGACATGAGACATGCAAGACTGGACAAGACAAGCAAGATTGTGCACCATAACAAGCCACAACAAAAAAATATAATAGACAAGAAGCCAGGAGTGCGCTACGACGAGCCACTATCAAGGAGCAAGACATGTACTGGAATCAAGAGTGCACCATGACAGGCCACTATCATGTAAGCAAAGAAAGACATGTACAAGAGTGCACCACGACGGATCACTATCTAGCAAGCAAAGAAGACATGTAAGAAGAGTGCGCCACGACGGGCCACTATCATATAAGCAAGGAAGGCATGTAACAATTATCATAGCTTGTAAGAAAGAATCTATCAAAAAGACATATCATGGCATATGGAAAAGAATAATTAAAGCTAAGTACATTTCATAGAAAAATGATTGAACATGAGCTAGTGTCAAGTGTATATAGGGTGTACAATCATTTTCTAACTATGAAAGATCATCTAATCATGTTAAGAAATCATTCAATCGAAGAAAATATCAAAAACGGACAAAAACGAGCAGAAACGGGCAAAAACAGACAAAAATAGCCTAACCGGATTATCCAGCGGATTATAGCGGATTTCCGACGGATTTTCCGGATTGAAACAGCAAGTTTTGTGGTGCAAGTTCAGATTTTCGACGGATTTCCGCGGATTTCCGACGGATTTTCCGAACCGTCACAGAAAGTTGATTTTTGAACTCAAAACTTGTTTCGGCCATAAAAACTTCGTTTTAAATCGAAATTCGGATTTTCAAAAGTCAAAATTGCATAGAATTGAATTTCCTACAACATGAGAATATTAGTTTTCATAAATCAAAACATTTGATAGATCAATACCTCAAAATACTCCAAAATAGAGGTTCTCGGAACACCAAAACGAGTTCCGATTGCCACCAAACTCAAAATCCATTATATACAAACTTGGTGAGGGCCTCATATATATATATGTGACCAAGATACATGATGGTAACACTAGTATCACTCTTGATACCAAGTTTTCTACTAAGTCCATATTGGATTTTAACAGAAAATCAAAACCTTGTTTAAACAAATTTTGGAAACATGCATATATACGAGAATCATAAGGAAAACATATTTAACAAAATGAGTTTGGGAAAATTCTAAGCATTTAATACCAAGGAAAACAAAATGACAACAAAAATATTATGGTTCATGGATTTGGCAAGATGTACTTGCCTAGGTTAAGCTCCAAGCCTAATCTTCTACTCCTCCTCCTAGGGGGGTTAGACACCACACCCAAGGCCTCAAGGCTAAGCTCTTGACAAGCTCCAAGGGGGAGAGAAGGAAAGAAGAAATGAAGAGAGAGTGAAGAGAATGAAAAGAGAGAGGAGAGAGAAAGTGAAATGGTATATATAGAAGGGGGAATTAATCTTAGCCATTGGATCATGATCCATGTGAAAATCTAGGTCAATCATGGCCATTCAAACAAAACCAAATGTCCATTGGATAATAGAGTGCATCTACACTATTCATGAAAATATCTAAACACTATTCACAAAAATATCCAAAATACTATTCACCAAAATATCTAAACACTATTCACGAAAATATTCGAAACACTATTCATAAAAATATCTGAAATCGAAAATATCTAAAATGTGAAAAATCTGTCTGGACGATATGCCGTCGGTATACTCCGGTATACTGGCGGTATGCCGGCCAAGAAGAAAATCTATAAGTTTAGGAAAAATTTTAAAGCATTACGAAAATCAAGAAAATACGAAATACACTACAAAATACGTATCCGTATATAAATACCGATACTGTGAGACGAGTCTCACAACTCTCCACAACTTAAAATAAATTCCGTCCTCGGAATTTCCTAAATCTAGTCAAGCATGAAAACCAAACCAAAGAGCTGAAAAATCATGACAATCAAAATAAAGCATGGCATGTTGGTAAGATAAAGACAACAGTAATATAAGTAAATGCGTAAGCAATAACACAACCATAATCAAGAAGGGATGGAGGCATATGAATAAATATGTCTCCTGAGTCAGTTGAGTAGGAGCAGGCCTACGCTGACTCCACAACTTAGATAAAAGTCAATTCTCAAAATAAGCCGGTACCAATGACTTAATCCAAGACATGACTCTACCCAGGACGTATCTTCGTAGTCGATACCAATGAAGTTATCACATGCCTCGACTACGAAGACAGAAGAGTAGGACGAAAAACTCGCCAAATATGCGTAACCCAAGAGATAAATAAGAATGGAAGAAGAACAGGACAATACCTACAACATGACCGCCCTCGGCCAAAACCTGCTCTAACAAACCAAACTCTGCCTGCCCACGTCTCAGAACTGCTGCTCTAACCTCTTGCTGCTGAACCGGTACATGAGCCATATACTGCTGGACTGCCGGGGTAGCCGGTGAAGCTGGACTCTGACAGGACTGACCCTGCTGGCCGATCAGGCTGAACTGACACATCTGCCCTCGGGTCATCTCTGTACTCTGCCCCTGAATGCTGAGACTGATCCTCCATAACTGGCCTAACAGAAGATTGCTGACTGCCATCGGCAAAACCCAAACAAGATGATCGAAAGGATTAAGAACAGTGCCCTTGAAAGTTAAAGGACATAAGGATTAAATCGAGAGAACATGAATGATCAACGATCAAGGCAGATATCAGGTCAATGGATCAGAGATATAGAATAACACGAAGGATATCAATAAAGAAGAATTGTGACTGAGATATCTAAACATCAGTAACCCCCACATATCTGATAAATCAGACCTGCATGGGCCACCACTAAAACCTATGTCACGCCCCAGAACCAGAATACTGGCAAGTAGGGACGGACCAGGCCAGCTACGTATACCAAAGTACTCCAGTACTCCGAAATAACGTATAAGCTGTATAGATGGGGGTTACTACTACAAGCCAACAGTCGATCCTAGGTCAAGCAATCCTAGGTATCTCAATCACAGGCAGTAAACAATGTACAAGAAGTAAGATCAACTGGAATATAAAATAGTAAAGCGTCCCAAACTATCATATATCAATGATCATGAAGCTAGTAATACAGAGTAAAGACTAGCAAGAGTAATAGTCATACATGATAAGCTCTAGCTATAGTCTAGAATACGCAAATCATGTTCTGGCCCGTAGGCTAAGAATAATGTACATAACTAGTGGGAGAATGAAATAGAAAACCCACTAAGGTACTCTGGTGCTCGGGGTAATCACCAACGAGTGGAAGGTACGGAAGATCCTCCGGGCTCCTCTATCAGATCTGGCCAAACAAAACCAGTGGGGTCAGACCCCCAATAGCAAGTACCACAAAGGAAGCCAAACTATGAACTAAAACCAGCATGCAATTCATAGCAATGGATAGAGAGAGAGATGAGTAAGTACTAATCGAGACTCGTGCACTACCAATGCACTTATCCCGAGAATAGAAGGACAATAAGTAAAGCAACACGTAGCATAAAGTAAAGGACATGTGACATAAAGTAAACAGTGTACATGTAAGGAAAAAGGAAGCATGTGAACATGAAAGATAAACTAGACATGTGAGCATGTTAAGTAACTGGAGCATGTGAGCATGTTATGTAACTGGAGCATGTCATGTAACTGGAGCATGTGAGCATGTCATGTAACTGGAGCATGTGAGCATGTTAAGTCTATATAGAACGACAAATGATTAGATGACTTAGGAAGTATTCTGGAACCCAAGTTACAACCCGTAAACCAAACAAGGACCGGGGTTGTAACCCTTCTCCCGAACAGAACTTTAGTATCTAATTATTTACCGACAAAAGTAAAGCATAAACAAGGATGTACTGAAAATAAACAAATCTGGACACTGCCTAGATAAACTAGACTAGACTGGACTCCATACAATAGTCACGGCCAAGCAATGAGTACGGCTTTATACATTAGCTAACTAGGGTTGTCACAATCCTAGTTACTAACAAATGCAAGTCTGAGAATTCCAAGTCCAGCTCCTGCCTGCTACTACCTGAATGGTCCAAGCCAATGGTAATAGTGGATACATCGCCCGGAAGACAAATGTATCCTATAGTGGTGGGTACATCGCCCGGGAGACAAATGTACCCTATAGTAGTGCAACACTCGACGGTGCGCTGGAAGTGTGCTCATCATGACAGATAGCTCCAAATCCCATGTATATATATATAATGCCAAGACCAAAGGGGCAACAGGTTACTGGGAAATTCTCAATGATCTAAGTAATCAAGCTAGTTGTTTAGTCCTTAACATTTTCTTGTTGGATTCCGGGTGTGGCATTCCGCAGAATCCATCCTAGACATGAGACATGCAAGACTGGACAAGACAAGCAAGATTGTGCACCATAACAAGCCACAACAAGAAAAATATAATAGACAAGAAGCCAGGAGTGCGCTACGACGAGCCACTATCAAGGAGCAAGACATGTACTGGAATCAAGAGTGCACCATGACAGGCCACTATCATGTAAGCAAAGAAAGACATGTACAAGAGTGCACCACGACGGGTCACTATCTAGCAAGCAAAGAAGACATGTAAGAAGAGTGCGCCACGACGGGCCACTATCATATAAGCAAGGAAGGCATGTAACAATTATCATAGCTTGTAAGAAAGAATCTATCAAAAGACATATCATGGCATATGGAAAAGAATAATTAAAGCTAAGTACATTTCATAGAAAAATGATTGAACATGAGCTAGTGTCAAGTGTATATAGGGTGTACAATCATTTTCTAACTATGAAAGATCATCTAATCATGTTAAAAAATCATTACAATCGAAGAAAATATCAAAAACGGACAAAAACGAGCAGAAACGGGCAAAAACAGACAAAAATAGCCTAACCGGATTATCCAGCGGATTATAGCGGATTTCCGACAAATTTTCCGGATTGAAACAGCAAGTTTTGTGGTGCAAGTTCGGATTTTCCGACGGATTTCCGCGGATTTCCGACGGATTTTCCGAACCGTCACAGAAAGTTGATTTTTGAACTCAAAACTTGTTTCGGCCATAAAAACTTCGTTTAAATCGAAATTCGGATTTTCAAAAGTCAAAATTGCATAGAATTGAATTTCCTACAACATGGGAATATTAGTTTTCACAAATCAAAACATTTGATAGATCAATACCTCAAAATACTCCAAAATAGAGGTTCTCGGAACACCAAAACGAGTTCCGATTGCCACCAAACTCAAAATCCATGATATACAAACTTGGTGAGGGCCTTATATATATATATGTGACCAAGATACATGATGGTAACACTAGTATCACTCTTGATACCAAGTTTTCTACTAAGTCCATATTGGGTTTTAACAGAAAATCAAAACCTTGTTTAAACAAATTTTGGAAACATGCATATATACGAGAATCATAAGGAAAACATATTTAACAAAATGAGTTTGGGAAAATTCTAAGCATTTAATACCAAGGAAAACAAAATGACAACAAAAATATTATGGTTCATGGATTTGGCAAGATGTACTTGCCTAGGTTAAGCTCCAAGCCTAATCTTCTACTCCTCCTCCTAGGGGGGTTAGACACCACACCCAAGGCCTCAAGGCCAAGCTCTTGGCAAGCTCCAAGGGGGAGAGAAGGAAAGAAGAAATGAAGAGAGAGTGAAGAGAATGAAAAGAGAGAGGAGAGAGAAAGTGAAATGGTATATATAGAAGGGGGAATTAATCTTAGCCATTGGATCATGATCCATGTGAAAATCTAGGTCAATCATGGCCATTCAAACAAAACCAAATGTCCATTGGATAATAGAGTGCATCTACACTATTCATGAAAATATCTAAACACTATTCACAAAAATATCCAAAACACTATTCACGAAAATATCTAAACACTATTCACGAAAATATCCGAAACACTATTCATGAAAATATCTGAAATCGAAAATATCTAAAATGTGAAAAATCTGTCTGGACGATATGCCGTCGGTATACTCCGGTATGCTGGCGGTATGCCGGCCAAGAAGAAAATCTATAAGTTTAGGAAAAATTTTAAAGCATTACGAAAATCAAGAAAATACGAAATACACTACAAAATACGTATCCGTATATAAATACCGATACTGTGAGACGAGTCTCACATGTGGACATGTTCATATGGTTAGATAATAGACGTGTGTGTATGTGAAATATACATGAAAGTGCATAGGAGGATTTGGGGTTTCAAACAATAACTATCAAGTTACACTAATCATGGCATATTGGTTAAACAATCTACAATGCACAACTCATTTGCTCATAACATGCATGGCTAACCATTTATATATGTATATATAAAGAGGTAGAGATTTAGTTATGTATGTATATACATTATAACATGTATGCCTAAGCTCTATATATATCTATATAGATATATAATCATGACATAGAGAGAAAGAGTTAGGTTACATGACAGGGTATACTAAGTTAGGGTGTGTGTGTGTCCTTGTACAGGGTTATAGCTTAGTATTGAAAGGTTAAACCCAGTTTTAGTTCAGCATTTACATACAAAATCTGAAAATAAGCTAACATTTAAACCAGTACAATATTAACATAATGCAATTTTAAAATTTAGGAGTTTGAAACATCACAACTAATCTCAATGCTCTCAATACATCCTAACATGATAGAAATAAAACCCTAATATACTATCAATACATTTATCTACGCATACAGTTCAATATTACATGTTAAATCTGAAATATAACTTAGAAATGATTTTTACCATATGAACAACATACGTATCACACCCTAATATTAATACAAGGGGTTAAAATTATACAACATATGTATCATTGTGATATTAACGTTAACAGACATATAGGCCTAGTTTATATTGTACCTTAGCGGGCAAATAGAATTTTATATTGGGACATGAGAATATATATGAATATATATAGTGGACACTTTCCTGACACTTATGCATGCTACACTTGATTTCCACCTATCTGAATACATATTAATATGTCGTTAATGTTTAAATTTTCAAAACCCCAATATTTTCGATTCTCTGCTTTTCTTAGCTTAACTCGTAATTTAAATATAAAATTTCATAATAATAGTTTTATTTATATCACTGCACATGTATGTTATACGTAGGGTTTCAATTCAAAAATTTTTTTGGTTGAGTTTTGTGTTTAAATTTGTCAAATCTGAGACTGTGTGCATATTAACCCTTAATACGGAATTTTAAATGTTAGTTCAAATTGATTGTTTTAAATGTAATATTTAGAGCTGTGTACATTATTGTTGTAGGGATATAAATTTAGGTTCCATATTCTTACATGTTAGGTTGTGATAAATATTGAATTGGTTTTGATGTGCAAATTCTCCAAAATCCTAAAAATTGAATACATGTTAACATTTTTACATTGATTTCCATGTTTAGTTCAATTTCAGATTTAACATGTAATATTGAACTGTATGCGTAGATAAATGTATTGATAGTATATTAGGGTTTCATTTCTATCATGTTATGATGTATTGAGAGCATTGAGATTAGTTGTGATATTTCAAACTCCTAAATTTTGAAGTTGCATTATGTTAATATTGCACTGGTTTAAATGTTAGCTTATTTTCAGATTTTGTATGTAAATGCTGAACTAAAACTGGGTTTAACCTTTCAATACTAAGCTATAACCCTGTACAAGGACACACACACACCCTAACTTAGTATACCCTGTCATGTAACCTAACTCTTCCTCTCTATGTCATGATTATATATCTATATAGATATATATAGAGCTTAGGCATACATGTTATAATGTATATACATACATAACTAAATCTCTACCTCTTTATATATACATATATACATGGTTAGCCATGCATGTTATGAGCAAATGAGTTGTGTATTATAGATTGTTTAACCAATATGCCATGATTAGTGTAACTTGATAATTATTGTTTGAAACCCCAAATCCTCCTATGCACTTTCATGTATATTTCACATACACACGCGCCTATTATCTAACCATATGAACATGTCCACATACACCCATACACACACGAACTACATAACTTGTACATAATGTTAGCTTTTCCCTCTCTAACGCTATATATATAAATATATTGTGATTTGATTTCCATGCAATTGGCTTTCATTCTTTAACTTTTGATTTTGATTTTCTTGAATAGTACCCCTTATTAGATAAATGGTAGTTAACTTTATTTTATTTTGATAAGTACCAGTTTTCATATAGGATGGTAGACTGCCTTACAGTCTTGATGATTGTTATTTCTGTATCTTTTCTAGTTTAGCACCCTAGATTGCTTGTGTGTTTTGATACCATATGACCGTTTTGGTCTAGCATGACTAGTATACCTAGATGAGACTTTCACTACCACCGTATGCCATGACCCTGTATGTCATCCTTTTAAATCGTATGATTGTTTAAGTTCTGAGACTTTGATTGTGGGGGGTTTGACCTAGAAGGAGTATGAACATTTTAATTTTGAGGATGAAATTTTTCTAAGGTGGGTAGACTTGTAACACCCAGTTCTCTAAAATGAGGGTAATTTTGAAGTTTTGTAATTTTAATCATTTATTGATTTGACATTTAAATCATGATATGATTTTTGGTAATTTTTAAATTATTTTAAAACTATTTAAAATCATGACTTGTGATTTTGATGTTTTGCTAGTGAAACCCTAGAGACTGTTTGACCTAGAGCCTAACCATGTGATTAGGATATTTTAATGTCATTTCTGGCCTAAGGATATTTTGCATTTGACCTTTTTGAATTATTTTAATATTTATTGCGTTGGTGATTGTTGATTTTGACCTTTGATAGGTGTAATTTTGTGATGATTTGTGTCCGTATCGGACACGTTTCAGTTTTTATTTACAAATGTTTGATGTGCCTCAAAGAGATTTTTTTATTGCTGATTTTTTTTTGAAAAGTATTTGAATGAGATTGTTTTCTGTATGTGTTTCCTGTGATTGCTTTGTTTTAATTTCGAGGACGAAATTTTTTTAAGGTGGATAGATTTGTCACCCCCAGTTTTCATAAACAGGGGTATTTTTGTCATTTTATATTTTTGAATTTTTTTAAAATTTATTTTATTATTTATGATATTATTTTGGGGTTGAAATTTATTTTATTATTTATGATATTGTTTTGGGTTTATTTGAGTCGGGTTCGAATTTCAACTCAATCCGACTTGAAACGGGGTCCCGGGGGTAGTTTGACTCTAGTGGGACCCACACACTAGTTAGGCATGGCCCACATGATATTAATTTTAGTCCACATGATAGAAATATTTTAGTTAGAGGTTAGACTAATTATTATGGATAAGGTTAGTGTGATTAGAGACTTTAGAATGACTAATTTAGCCCCAACCAATTAGCCCTTTCCTAATACTCATAGAATAGGTTAGTGGGGGCATTTTGGACCTTACCATAATAGGACAAATAGCCCCATATGGCCAGCCACTTTGGGAGAGGATAGGCTCAAGTTCATTTCATTATTCTCATCCACACTCTCTCTCTTGTTCTTTCCTAAATTCCTAGAGAGCAATCCCTAGCAATTTCTCCACCAAATCCTTCCATTTCGCCACCAAATCTTCTTCTTTCCTTCTACATTCTAGCCAAGGAGGAAGCTACCCAAGTTTGGGAGGATTCGAAGCTCGTTCGTGTCCTTTTGGAATCTCTACGTGTCGGTGTCGCTCCGGGAAGGCTTTTCTTCGATTCGATCTACCGGGAGGTATAAATCCATTCTCATTTTCATTTCCTCATGCATATAGGTCTATTTTGAACCCATAGGAATGACCCCCATGGTTGTATCTCCATTTGTGTCCATTTCGGGTCCATTTGGAGGTCATAGGAGTTTTCAAATGGTTATATAAACTTATATATTACAACACAATATGCTAACATATATATAATATACATACATAGCTTAGTTAACTGTATTCATAAATACTTATTTAAGAGGCTATGTGTGTGTATGTGAACATGGCAAAGGGGCAAGTGAGGGTTAAATGGGCATACATAGTGTATACATATCAAAGAGTGTCAAAGTGTAAGTGAACAAAGTGTCGCTCTAGATTACAAGGAATATATGGGTCGTGACATATATAACATATAACGTTAACAGGCAACATGTCGTCACTAGTAGAAATAATTCTCATGTCTAATCAAGTATTCCATTTAGTGGACACGTTAAGGTACAATATTAACGTGACACTATTAATATTTGAATAATTCTCATGTCCGCTAAGGGGTTGTGACCCGCACCCTAGAGTAAGGGCACGAGAACGTAACAACGCCCATCCTACGCCGCAGTGTCAACGGTAGAATGCTGTCCTAGGTCTCATGCATCTTGCAGTATAAGGATAAACAGTTTATACTCCCCGAATGGGGGTGACATAGCAGATACAGTCCCAATCACATCTAAGGTAGAGCATGATAAAGATAGATAAAATATAAAATCCAAAAGAGATACAGGAGATAGAAGTCTAAGTGTCTAAGATACATAAACCCAGAAATACATCTCAAAACTCAAATACAGTAATCCATAAAGTAAATACAGCTCCAGACAAAATGAAATAACTATCTAAACAACCTCTACTATGTCTCCTCTAGGCTAGCAGGCAATCCCAGGCCATCTGTAAAATTTATCAACAGGTCCAGTCAGGACAGGAGCGAGCACAATACATCTCATGCAGTTCATATCATATCAGAAAATATAAAGCAGGCAATAGAATAAGATACATGAAACGCTGTAAGAAGATGTACATGAAAACATGAGAGATATTTGATAACTTAAAATATATACATGATAAGTAAGAACTGTAAGTGACTAGTGATTTAGAGTACGAGATGGCATGTAATTAGCTTAGGTTGTACATGATGAACATGAAAAGTAACAGAGTGTACATGATGGGTAAATCACATGACCATTTATACTCATCCCTACCCACAATCAATACACAAGGATCTATTCAAGTTACGTTACGGACATGATGTTTTGGTTATACAAGAAACACATGAGGAAACATGAGCGTACATGAAAGAACATGAGAGTACATGAACGTACATGTAAGAACATGAGAGAACATGAGTGTACATGAATAACGCAGAAGCAAGGAATACATGATGTACATGAAACACATGTCATAAAGTATCCGATGCGTCCGCTAAGGGGGTAACATCCCAAGAAGAGATTCGTATAGTACCAATCCGTGATGATAACGTGACAACATATAGTAAAATTAATCTAGAGCGAGAATATAATTCGTGACAAGTATGAAACGATCAGAGAATGTACTCGCCTGATATCTGAATGTCCAAGGTAAAGATACTGTCCGAGGAGAGGTGTCTGGCTCCTAATTAGAACAGCACAAATCACAACATGTCCAGAAGGGTAATATAAAGCACTATAATGTATTCTACATGAATCTAGGTCAAACTAGACCAAAGTCAACCCTTGGTCAACTCTGGTCAACTGCACTAGTCAAACTAGGTCATGTCCTAACCCAGTAAGTCTTACTAGGCCTAACCAAGACTATCCTAGTAAGCACACATCAATACAAGGCTATACAAGCCAACATACACCCAACTCTATATAGCATGCAATTATTCAATACTCAAATAGGCAAGAATTCACATTGGATATACACTAGGTAATCTATTACTTTAAACTATATATGTCTACACATGTATATATTGGTATTCAACATTAGGTCTATAATCATGGCATTTCAAATGGTTATATAAACTTATATATTATAACACAATATGCTAACATATATATAATATACATACATAGCTAAGTTAACTGTATTCATAAATACTTATTTAAGATGCTATGTGTGTGTATGTGAACATGGCAAAGGGGCAAGTGAGGGTTAAATGGGCATACATAGTGTATACATATCAAAGAGTGTCAAAGTGTAAGTGAACAAAGTGTCAAGTGTGATAGTGTCTACATAGTGTAAGGGGTACATGAGGTAATATATGATTTGTGTTAACATAGAACATTACATCTCATTAACTTGTATATTGCATACATTACATCTATTATTACATTACATTCATGCTTGCATTCATTCATCATTCATTTATTCTCTTGCACTACTATATGCACCATACATTACATACTATGGAACCTACATATTCATTACAAGCCATACTTATACATGCTTACATTAGATAGGATACTTACACCTCATACATCATTTATTTAAACATTTACTCATGCTTGCATTCTCTATTTAATTACATAATGTATATACATTAACATGGGTTAAAATCAAATAGAACATTATATTACACACAAGGGTGCACAAAATGCATATGCCGAATAGTAACTCCTACTAATAATCAATACTGTACCATCTCAGCATGAATTAAAATCTAGGATAAAAGTATGTTATAGATCTATGTGTTAGCTTTCCGAAACTTCAAACGGATCGCGTTTTCGTTTCCGAAAACTCCCGGAATCACGAAAACACCGAGAATGCGTTTATCTTTCGTACAGCTGACACTCAAATAATTCTCCAGAAAGTTACAGAAGGAATTAGGCCTATTAATATATGTTGTTGGAAAGCTAACTTCAATACACTTCTTTTTAAAAAATAGGAGATTAAACCGAGCTTTGATCTAGAAGTTATGACATTTTTAAGTTAGGGCTGAAATTAAAAACGTGGATAAAAATCATGACTGATTTGGGTAGTTTGAGACAAAAGAACACAAGTATATAACATAATATATCAAGAACTCACTCTCTACACTAATATATATATATGAGACACTATAGAACACATCTCCAATACAAAAATATGAGATTAAACATGTAATAATTCATTCATACATAACAACAACACATAGTGTGTCCAAATTTGGAATTTTCCCACCTGGACACAACCACAACACAAAGGACACTCCTATGACCTCCAAATGGACACGAAATGGACACAAATGGAGATACAACCATGGGGGTCATTCCTATGGATTCAAAATAGACCTATATGCATGAAGAAATGAAAAGAAGAAGGGATTTATACCTCCCAGTAGATCGAATCGAAGAAAAGCCTTCCCGGAGCGATACTAACACGTAGAGATTCCAAAAGGACACGAACGAGCTCCGAATCCTCCCAAACTTGGGTAGCTTCCTCCTTGGCTAGAATGGAGAAGGAAAGAAGAAGATTTGGCGGCATATGCATTTTGTGCACCATTGTGTGTAATATAATATTCTATTTGATTTTAACCCATGTTAATGTATATACATTATGTAATCAAATAGAGAATGCAAACATGAGTAAATGTTTAAATAAATGATGTATGAGGTGTAAGTATCCTATCTAATGTAAGCATGTATAAGTATGGCTTGTAATGAACATGTAGGTTCCACAGTATGTAATGTATGGTGCATATAGTAGTGCAAGAGAATAAATGAATGATGAATGAATGCAAGCATGAATGTAATGTAATAATAGATGTAATATATGCAATATACAAGTTAATGAGATGTAATGTTCAATGTTAACACAAATCCTATATTACCTCATGTACCCCTTACACTATGTAGATACTATCACACTTGACACTTTGTTCACTTACACTTTGACACTCTTTGATATGTATACACTATGTATGCCCATTTAACCCTCACTTGCCCCTTTGCCATGTTCACATACACACACATAGCCTCTTAAATAAGTATTTATGAATACAGTTAACTTAGCTATGTATGTATATTATATATATGTTAGCATATTGTGTTGTAATATATAAGTTTATATAACCATTTGAAATGCCATGATTATAGACTTAATGTTGAATACCAATATATGCATGTGTATATATGTGTAGACATATATAGTTTAAAGTAATAGATTACCTAGTGTATATCCAATGTGAATTCTTGCCTATTTGAGTATTGAATAATTGCATGCTATATAGAGTTGGGTGTATGTTGGCTTATATAGCCGTGTATTGATGTGTGCTTGCTAGGATAGTCTTGGTTAGGCCTAGTAAGACTTGCTGGGTTAGGACATGACCTAGTTTGACCAAGTTTGACTAGTGCAGTTGACCAGAGTTGACCAAGGGTTGACTTTGGCCTAGTTTGACCTAGATTCATGTAGAATGCATTGTAGTGCTTTATATTACCCTTCTGGACATGTTGTGACTTGTGCTGTTCAATGCTGTAAACTCTAGGGTTTACTCTGTTGACGATCTCACGATGGATTGAACTTGCTCTGACTTTCTGATGCCTTTACTGAAACTCTAGGGTTGCCGATCAAGGTGATGCCTGGAGCTGGAGATTTGATATTCGGTGGTCTCTCCTCTCTTTGTTGAAGGAAAACTCCTTCTATTTATAGGGGAAGAGAGCACATATGCGATGTGCATTAGGGTTTTGAGATATGAAGGAATCTGCCATCATTGTATGGTACGGGCTTCTGCGGCGCTGACAGATGGCAGACATTGAGATTCCCCTCAATCGAGATCTCTGGTGGTTATCAAAATAATCGAAGGAGGAGACACGTGGCGTGTGCCGATTTGCTTGTTCAGATGCAGCCGAGTAAATCTTGGGATTTTATTTTAAATTTGGATTCTGATTGATCCTCGTCTAAGATTTAAATCAATTTGATAAGATATCAATCATGATTAACCCCAATCCTATCTTTGAGAGAGTCGGTTTAATCAAACCAACTGGGTGGGACCATGCTACCTGTGGCTCTGGCGAGGTCTGAGTACTGCTGCGCTTCTGGGGCGACGAGTAGACCATTCTTCTGGAGACAATGGAGCCTCTGTGCTTTCAGGCGACGAGTGGACTATGCTTCGAAGACAATGGATCCTGTAACACCCACTTTTCTAAAATAAGAGTAATTTTGAACTTTTGTAAAAGTTTATTATTTAATAATAGGATTTATGATTTATGGGGATTTTTAATTAATTTAATACTATTTAAATTTTGGTGAATTATAATTTTGATGTGTTAGCTAGTGAACCCTAAAACTGTTGAGCCTAGAGACTAACCATGACCATGGGGACCTAACCATGTGATTAGAATGACTATTTACAACTTTAGGCTAAGAATATTTTGGTCATTTTGTGACTTTTAAATTATTTAGGATTTTGATTAATAGATGAATTTTAGATTATTTTAATAATATTTAAATTGATGTATTGTGAGTTTGGTCTTTTTTTATATTCTAATATTTTAGGAATTTTTATATTTTAATATTAATTTTACGGGATTTGTTTAGTCGTATTTGAGTTTCGTTTCGTTCTGACTAGTGTTAGTGACCCGGGTAGCTTAGACTCTAGAAGGAATCCCAAGATTAGTTAGTCATGGCCCACAAATCCCACTAATTAAGTTAGTAAGTTTAGACTAATCTCACTTGTTAGATTGGTTAAGTTAGAGGTTTAAATTTAACCCTTTTGATCCCAAACTTGAACCTAACTTAAAATTAACCAAGAGGACTAGTTGAGGCCTTATTGGGCTTTCCTCCAAGGCCCAAATAGGGTTTAATGGCAGCCACTATAGGTAGGTTAGTCTCCCTTCCTTTCATTTCATTCCATCTTGCCTCTTTTTCTTCACAAAGTGTTCTTCTCCAAATTATAGAGCTTTCCTCTTTGATTTGATCTCCAAATCCTTACATCCCTCCACCAAAACTTCCATCCAACCTTCTCATACTACCAAGGGAGGGTGCTAGCAAAGATTTGAAGCAAAGTGCAAGGAGGAGTGTCCTTTTTGGAAGATCTTCGGGTCGAAGCCGTGTCCTTGGGAGTGTCATTGGGATTCCACTTCCAATAGGTAAAACCAACCCTCTAAATTGATTTCCTATGTATATTAGTTAGTTTCGAATCCATAGGATCCACCCCCATGCATGTACCCCATTTAGATTCAAATTTGAGGCCATTTGGAGCTCTCTTGAGGATTTTAGATATGTGTCACGTGTCCTACTTGATAGATCCCAAATTAGGACACCCCATGTGTATGTATGTATGCTAATAGTTTAAATAGATATTTAAATTCAGTTTTAGAATGGTTAGAGAGTGGATTGATGTTAGTTATGATGGTTAGAATGTGTTTCATTTGGATACCTATGTTGGTATCCAAGTATCTTGGCCTACATGTGTTTCTTTTGTCCAAAACAACTCAAATTCGTCAAAATATTCATCCACGTTTTTATTAACCAAAGCAACTTAGAAATGTCATAACTTTTAGCTTAGAACTCCGATTAATCTTCCATTTTTTAAAAGAACCGTATCGAAGTTAGCTTTCCAAATATATATATATATTAATAGGTAAAATACATTCTAGAACTTTCTATAGAACTTTTGAGTGTCAGCTGTCCGAAAGACGAATACGTTTCGGTGTTTTTACGATTTCGGGAGCTTCCAGACACGAAATTGCGATCCGTTTAAAGTTTTGGAAAGCTAACACAAAGGGCTACGACATACTTAATCCTAGAATTTAGTGAAGGCCCAATTGGTACAGTATTGGTTTTAAGTAGAAGAGTGACTATATGACATAGGCATTTTGTGTAACCTATGAGCCTATGTAGTATGGATATTAAATGAATGTTGAGTATGTAATACATGATATGTCAAATGAATAAAATGATATATATGATATGTATCCTCTTTACATTAATATATATATATGGTTAAATGTAAGCATGTAGGAATGCAATCAATATAATGTATGTAAGCAATGCATAAATGCATGAATGAAAGAATGATATACAATGTATGCATGAAAGTATATAATGAATGCTAGATACGAATGCAAGGTATACGTGTAATGATAGATATGAATGCATAATGTTTACATAATGTAATACAATATATAATGATAGCATGTACGGTAATGTAGAATATGTTATACAAGCATGTATATGTCCATTGGTTTCCCTTTTTCTTACATTTTTCCTTTCTTTCCCTTTCCATTTTAGTTTTTTCTCCTTTTTCCCTCTTCTATTTTTGTATGTTGTATGCAATGTATATAATGTGTAGATGCATGTAAGTACGTAATATGCTTGAATGACATGTATGTAATGAAAATAAGTATATGTATGCAACTTAATGATATGTGAATGGATATAATGCATGAACTGAAGTATGCATGTATATGGGATATGAATGAATGATATATATATATATATGTGTTAAGGTAATGTAATGCATGTATACACATATATTTTGAGTTAAATATATGAGTTTGTATGCATATATTATATGTATGCATGTATGCAGGAATGAATGTAATATAATGTAGAGTATGCATATATGAATATAATGTATGCAAGTATATAATGTATTCAAATGTGTATATATGCATCTATGTATGTATGTATAGGTGCATGAATGAATGCAAGTATGTATATATTATATGTATGTAGGCATGTATGTATGTATACATGATATGTATGTATGCATCTATGTATGTATGTATAGGTGCATGAATGAATGCAAGTATATATATGATATGTATGTAGGCATCACTACAAAAAAAGTTGGCTTTTGGGACAACACTTTCAGGAACGCTAGTTTTAAATGTCCTAAAAAATTATTATTTGGGACTGCAATTTTTTTTGTAACAAAAAACAAATTTATTGGTGTCAGATAGGAAGATGGACCTCTTATTTGGGACTATTAATATTTTTCGTTCCAAATAAATTTTGAGACCGTCTCAAATAATCTCAGCGTGAATGACAATTATTTGGCGGCCTAAACCAAATTTTTTGGAAATCTTTTTTCCCTTACTCCTAACCATTGGATCTCCAGAATGAATCCACACCGTTCATCCACATATATTTTCACTACAACAAAATATGTTAATAACGACATTTTCTTTACGACACTTTTTAAATAAGTGTCATTATTTTGTTTTAGTGATGACACTCTACTAAAACGTGTCGTTATAATTAAATATTTATTATCATCTATGACACCTTTTTAAAAGTGCCGTAAATATAAATTCAACAACACTTTTAAGACCATTATAAAATGTCATATATTCACTACACCAAAATAATCATTTTGACACAATTTTTTTTACAACTAGTAACAATTATTACTGTGACAATATTGTAACGATAATAACCGTTACAATAATTCAAAACCGTTACTAAAATTATAATTTTATATTTTTTGATTTTTTAGTAATTGTTGTAATACTTAAAACCGTTACAAAGATTGTTACAAACTAAAAAAAGTCAGTCACATGCATTCCACGTGACACAGGATTAGAGTGTTAAAAATTGAAGGAAAGCTAATTCCCGTACTCATTTTAGTCATTCCCTCTCTTTCCATCTCCCTCTCTCTAGAGAGAGAGAGAGAGAGAGCGCTTCTGGTTGCTAAGACGTCGCCCGCCCCGACTATTGGCACTCCTCCATCACGGCGAAGAGGCGAGAAGACTCCATCGGGTACGTATTTATTTGATCAAGGATTTAGAGTCTTCTTCTCTCTCAGAATCTCAAAATTTCGGTTTGATTTAGGGTTTGTGGTCGAAGAAGAAGGGCATCGACAACCCACCCAATGGGTACTCCCCTCGTCTCACCCTCATGTCGTTCTTTGGATGTCGAGAGCTAGGGTTTACTCCGATATCTATGTCATCCGCCCAAAGGAGTACCGTGACTACGAGTCTCTCGTCGTCCAGTGGGGGTAAAAACCCTAACCCTAAATTCTCCCTTTTTATGTCATTTTTTGTAGGTTCTGATTATATATTGGTGATTGTGTTTATTATTAGAATCGAATCAATCTGTGTCGAATTGCATCAATTATCACGGATGATGCCATCTTTTGATTGATATGGTTCACCTGAGCTTGAGCTCAAGAAAGCTAGGGTTTCCATAGGTCTTTGTTGTAAATCGATGATGATTTTGTTAAAATCAAAAGAAGCTTATCGAGTTGAATGAATTCACAAAAGATGTTATTTTTTGGTTGACATTGTCTACTGGAGAATGGGAAATTGAAAACTGAAATATTCAGCTAAAAGGTATGAACTTGAGCTCAATAAAGGTGCTGGATAGTTGATGGTCCTTTCCATTTCTATGTCTTTAATTGTGTAGGGTTGATTGATTTTCGTAGGTTATTATCATTCTATATTGGTGATATTTGTTGTTAGACCTTTGAGGAAGATCGGACGAACTGAGTGAATCATTACAAAAGTTTCATATTTCGGTTGACATGAAATTTTTTCAGAAAAATATATGCCCTTTGATAGTTATCGTTTGTAAATCATGGTGGAAACGACAAGTATTCGCGAACATGGAACTTAACATATTACTTACTTCAGGTGCATTTATAATGCAGACCTTTCCCTTCATGTGTTACTATTTCTTGCAAAACTATTAGCTAAACCCCTAATATTTGAGAGAGAGGTTTTCTTCTTGTTGCCATTTCTTGCAGAGAAAAGACAGGATAGAGTCAGACATACCCAAGCCCTAAATGCACGTAATTTTTATGAGGCACTTTCTTTCCAAGATGAAATATAAATGGTAGTAGCTAATTCAAGATTTTTGTATTCTAGATTGGTGAACAAGCTGAAAAAGATTTATATGCCTTGAATATAAGGATACGGACAATCTCCAGTAAGCCCATTACTAATTTTTCCTGTTAGTTCACATTCTGAGATGTTATAAATCATATTTTGTTCCGACATGCTACTGAATCTTAGCCCTCGGTTCGTTACGACATTAGTCAGTTACCACTGCTTGGAAGTACGTAGATCACCTTTGTTATGAGCCAAATTTCTCTGTTTTCCTTGGTAAACCATTGCAGTTCTGTACAATGATGACATCACTGATTTTTTTGTCTTCGAAAATATGTAGTGAAAATTGCATTTCCTCTATTATTGGTAGATAACTGAAAATAGAAGCTCAAAGCCTTATGTTTTCAACCATCAGAATTTGGCTCAACGTGCCTTGAAGAATACAGCTCTTGGTAATATTTTTTGTACCATCTTAGACTGAAGGATATCTACAGAATGATTGATAGAATAAAAAGTTCCAATATTCCCTTCTAACTACTCTCATATAGTTTATCTAACATCATTGGACGATCAGGAGCTCACAAATTTTGCATTGAATGAGTACAATTCTACCACGAACATGACAGATCAATTTGCTGCTCTACAAACCATAGCTCAAAATCTTGGTCAAGCTCGTGATGAGGTTCTTGCTGACTTCTATAAGAAGTGGTCAGATGACTTTCTGGTGACACCCTCCTCCATATATCGAAGACTTAATTGGTTATCTAGTTATTTTTGTGATTTTTATTTGTAAGAGAGACTGGTTGTATAATCATGTTGTTCTTTTTCCATCAGGTGGTAAATAAATGGTTTGCTCTTCAAGCAATGTCAGACATTCCGGAAAATGTGACTAATGTCCAGAACTTGTTGAGCCATTCTGCCTTTGACATGCGCAACCCAAACAAGGTCAGCAAGATGTCCGCTTATATTTCTTATGTTGTAGCCAACTTTATCAAACATGTGTAAATTTTTAATTTTGGTTGTTTATCAGGTTTACTCCTTAATTGGAGGGTTTTGTGGATCCCCTGTTAATTTTCATGCAAAGGATGGGTCAGGGTACAAATTTCTGGAAGAAGTTGTAATGCAGCTCGACAAAATAAACCCCCAGGTGCTTTTCTTCTTATGTTCGTTACACTTGCACCCGCCGGTCACTCCTTTCTCTAAAGGGTATTTTCAAGTGAGTTAATCGGGGCACTGGTTATTAAGCTTATGTTTGTTTCTTCATTTTATTTCAGGTCACCTCCCGCATGGTTTCAGCTTTCTCGAGATGGAGGCATTATGATGAAGGCAGACAAGCACTGGCTAAGGTAAATCATTTTTCCCTTGTTTCGTTTGTCCTTTCCAAATTTTCTTATTTGCATTAAGTGCTTGATGCAGTCATTGCCCATATTAAACTAGTAGTTATATCTTTAAGAGAATAAAGAATAGTTACCAAATGATTCATACCTCAGTTTTTAGTCACCTGACATGAGCTTCACTCTTGGATTGGATGTCAATGTGCATCACTTTGATATTGATATCCTTCATTTGAGCTTGGTAGACACCTTAAACAAACACCACTGTAAGTTTCTGTCAAATGACCTTTGTAGCAGCTCAGTATCATTCATGTAGTAATAGATTGCAACTTTTTTGCTTTCTTAGCGTCGGTGGCATCTTTCAGCAATATATAATCTTTGAGGAATGTAATTATTAGATCATATCAGCTAGGTTCATGGTCAATTTGCATCATCTCTGGTTCTTTAACGCTAGGATGTAGTAGTTCTTCATAAAAAGTCCCACCTTCCAACTGGGTGATCCGTACGACCAATACACTGGGTGAAGTTTTCACTGTTTGGATTGGCAAATATACCTAACCTCTGTAGAAGAAAATTTATTATTTTGTCAAGTTGAGAGTCCCTGGAGCTATAAACAATAAACTTATAATGTCAACTGAAATAGCACAACAATTACCTCAATCACACTGACTATACTTCCATCTGTCGATGACACGGTCATCAAAGTCCTTTCACTGAGTTAACCTATAACCTTTTACATACATACATTCATGATATGTATGTATGCATTTATGCAATGTAAGTATGTATGTATGTGTTTCTATAAACTGAGTTAACCTATAACCTTTTACACACATGCATTTATATACCCTTTGACACCATGTATCCCATGTCACATACGCCTACCTATCACTAAATCTTAGAACATTAACACATATCCTTTCATACACATGCCAAACACACACACAAACACACAATCACTCACTCTTTTACCTCTCCTTCTATATATATATATATATATATATATATATATATATATATATATGCCCATATATATAGCTTTCCTATATATCTATGTTTATGAATATGTAAATGTGAATAATATATATACATTATATGACTAAGATCGTGTGCCTTGTTAGCTTATGGTTTAGTTTTGTGCTTGGTTTAGCAAGTGACTTAGGCTATGAGTTAGTAGCTATCTTGGATACTTGATTTGCATAGACTTAGTTTGTTTAGACCTAGAATTGACTAACCTAGACTAGTTGACCATTGTTGACCCAACCCTAGCTAGTTTGACCACAGTTGACTAGAGTTGACATAGTTTGACTTTATAGTTGACCAGAGTTGACCAGGAGTTGACTTTAACCTAGATTGACTTAGACTCTTGTAGATTGCATTATAATTTCAATTACCATATAAATTAAACTCTTTATAACTTGTGTTGCTCTAACTAGGACTCTGTGACTCCAGTTGGCCATCTTTTCATATCAGCTATTCAGGATATCAGGCGAGTATATTCTCTGATCGTTTCATACATGATTGGATTTATATTTATGTTCTAGATTACTTTACTTGATGCTGTCATGTTGTTAATACGGATTGGTACTATATGGATCCCTTCATGAGATGTTATCCCCCTTGGGAGCATCGGGTTACGGCATGTCATGTGCGTTTCACTTTCATCATGTACTCTGGTGCTTTCACCATTCATGTGCACTCTTGTGATTCATGTACTCTCATGTTCACAGAGCCCCTCATGTATACTTCAAGTGCACCCATTTATGAGCCCCTATGTGAAATCATGTACAATAACAAAACTTGTCTGGATCCTTGTGTATTGATTGGGGTACGAGAGAGTTAAATGCTCATGTGAACAATTCTAAAGTAGTGTAATCATGTGCAAACTCTTTAGTATACTCACGTGCAAATTCAAGCCGTTCACATGTCTATCTTGTACTCTACATCACTAGCCACTATTAGTTCTTTACTTATAGTAGATATTTCCTTAAAGTTATCTCTTTTAATTCATGTATATTCTTCAGCATTTCATGTATCTTACTTTATAGCATGCTTACATTTTCTGTCATCATATGAACTGTGTGAGTATTACAAGTAACCTAGAGATTCACAGCTAGCCTAGAGGACCAGTAGATCTTGGAGTAGATTACTAGTTTATGGTTTAGTTTCTCTTTTAGAACTTGTTTTGTAATAAGTGGTGTCTTGAGATTGTTGAGATGTTGTTATTTTGGGAGCTTATTTAAGTTGTTGTTTTGAGTTTTATATAGTTGTTAGACCCCTGTGTTATCCTATCGTACTTAGATTGTGTTTGAGTATTATCGTATATTATACTTGTCCTCCATTCGGGATTGAGGTTGTGGCAGATACATTATATAACTGCGTGAGTTATTGATTAGATAGTGACCTAGAATAGCGTTCTATCGCCGATACTGCAGCGTAGGCTGGACGTACACACTTCTCGTGCGCCAACACTAGGTGCGGATCGTTACACATTTTTAGTGGTGGCCTATGCAGGTCGAGATTCACATTAGTGCGAAGTCGTGGTAGTACGACGATTAGTTGTACTGCTGCACGCCTGCAGTAAGAGATAAGGAATAGACTTTAGTTGAGAGAGTACTCAACCACATTTAGGACTACTTGAGAAAATTCCTGGGATGACCCTTGAGAATCTCATTATAAACTATCTCGAAATTCGATTCCGACAGTTTTTGTCTACTTCCTTGTTGATCTTTGAATTTGATTGTTGGTATTCTTTATTGAATTAATTTTCTACCAAGATAACATTATGGGCTAGGTTGCCTCAGTCATGGAATCTAGAGTCTTCTACAGCCATATTAGCTGGTTTGGTGATGAGATAGAGTCTGATTTTGGATGTATTTCTCGGGTGTAGGAATTTAAAGTTTTCGCAGCCAAACTAGCGGTAACGCGAAAATTTTAAATACCATAATTGTAGAGGTATGTACCTTAGTTGTGGACTCTATGGATTATCGCTATTGTACTTACTAGCATAACGAGGATTCTGCTAACATGGTTCTGAATAGACAGGTATGATTATCAGATTGCAGAATAGATACCATATAGATGGTGCCCTAATATGGAAAAGGATATCATCATGGATGTTGCTTAAGTTATGGATTAGATAGAGGGAGCTAGGCCACCTGTCGTGTAGAGCCATGCCTCGCACCATCAGAGGGATATACCCAGAGGGGCAGGACGTTTGTACTGACAGTCGTGGAGACCGACGCTGTGGGTGACGAGTTAGCAGGTTTGTCCTTCTTTTCAATCTTGTTGTGTGATTCCATTAGTACCTGTAAGGATGCATTGTGCTGTGATAGATAGTATAGTGTCCCTGTTCGAGACTATAAAATCGTGACCATTAGGACCATATTTTTGAGCCTTTAGATATAATTTTCTAGACCTTGATTGTTGAGGGTTTGACCTAGAAGGAGTATCATGATTGGACAGACCATATGATTATCAGATTGTATCTTGGGAGAATTTTTTGAACATTTCATCTCTACCTTTCATTTCAGTCTTTTTCAAAAAATATTGTTTTGTTTCATCATCATTTAGCTTAGGAGTAGTGATAACTTCAGATAACTAGTCTAATTCTTTGTAGAACTTCATTAGTTATAACTCTTTCATAGTATAATGGTTTGATAGTTTGTATCAGGACTTATTCTTAGGTATGGTAGTCTTGTTGACATTAGACTAGTAGCCTTTTATAGTTAAATCTCTGTTGATTTTGACTATCAGTTTCATATAGGATGTTATTCTGCTCAGGAGGTAGTGACCCCTCTGGCTCACCAGAAGGATAGTAGGATATATTGATGGTTAGAATAGTGATATTTCGTAGGTATACTTTAGAATCAATAAGGATATTCGAGGTCGATTTGTTTTGTGGACTTGAATATTTTTTGGTTATTGATTCTCGAGGTATTTCACTTAAGATTGTGATGCTAAATTTAGGAATTTAGAAATGGAGAAGAGAATATAACTATGAAGCGATGATGATACCAAAATTGAATAAGATGTTGGTAAGAGGACAGAGTGAACACAAGGATTTTGGGTTATGGGGAAATTTGAAGATTTTGTGGAGGTTTTAAAATGTAAGAAGAATAATATTTGAAGGTGTACATGAAGGAAATATGAAGGTCGATTTCATAATAAAGAATAAGTTCCTGCATGACATAGTAGTATTAGCTTTAAATAAATTTGAGGACAGTAATTTGAACAAGTTCGAGGATTTCATAGACTTTGATCTAGAGATTTTGGATCCAATTTAGGACAAGGTGTAGAAATTTAAATTTTTGGGATGATTAAGTGGATAAGGGAGAGTGAGATCAGAAAGAAGGAATAAGCGTTTTAACAAGAGCATGATTCATGAGAAATGCCTTAGGAATTCAGGCCCTGCTTCTAGGAGGGAGTTTTAGTCACCAGACCTAATTTGAGGTAAGTTTTCGACCTAGACTTTAGCATGTCTTTTGTGATATTTTGTTACACCCCTTGCTTGTATGTTTTGATACCTTATGATTTCCTTGTGCTGTAGTATGGCTAGTATAGCTAGATGAGACCTCAGACTGATATTGTCTGCCATGACCATGTATGTTATTCTTTCAAATTGCATGATTTAGATGAGCTTCTATGACCATGATTGTTGGGGACGAGACTCTAGAAGAAGTACGACCATCTTAATTTTGATGACAAAATTTTCTAAGGAGGGTAGACTTGTAACACCCACTTTTCTAAAATGAGGCTAATTTTGAACTTTTGTATAAGTTTATTATTTAATAATAGGATTTATGATTTATGGAGATTTTTAATTAATTTAATACTATTTAAAATTGGTAAATTATAATTTTGATGTGTTAGCTAGTAAACCGAAAAACTGTTGAGCCTAGAGACTAACCATGATCATGGGAACCTAACCATGTGATTAGAATGACTATTTACAACTTTTTAGGCTAAGGGTATTTTGGTATTTTTGTCACTTTTGAATTATTTAGGATTTTGATTAATTAATGAATTTTAGATTATTTCAATAATATTTAAATTTAATATTTTGGGAATTTTTATATTTTTGATTTTACGGGATTTGTTTAGTCGGATTTGAGTTTCGTTTCGTTTCGACTTGTGTTAGTGACCCGGGTAGCTTAGACTCTAGAAGGAAATCCAAGATTAGTTAGTCATGGCCCACAAACCCACTAATTAAGTTAGTAAGTTTAGACTAATCTTACTTGTTAGATTGGTTAAGTTAGAGGTTTAAATTTAATCCTTTTGATCCCAAAGTTGAACCTAACTTAAAATTAACCAAGAGGACTAGTTGAGGCCTTATTGGGCTTTCCCCCAAGGCCCAAATAGGGTTTAATGGCAGCTACTATAGGTAGGTTAGCCTCCCTTCCTTTTATTTCATTCCATCTTGCCTCTTTTCCTTCACAAAGTGTTATTCCCCAAATTATAGAGCTTCCGTCTTTCATTTGATCTCCAAATCCATACATCCCTCCACCAAAACTTCCATCCAACCTTCTCATACTACCAAGGGAGGGTGCTAGCAAATATTTGGAGCAAAGTACAAGGAGGAGTGTCCTTTTTGGAAGATCTTCTTGTCGGAGCTGTGTCCTTGGGAGTGTCATTGGGATTCCACTCCCAATAGGTAAAACCAACCCTCTAAATTGATTTCCTATCCATATTAGTTAGTTTTGAATCCATAGAATCTACCCTCATGTATGTACCCCATTTAGATTCAAATTTGAGGCCATTTGGAGCTCTCTTGAGGATTTTAGATATGTGTCTTGTGTCCTACTTGATAGATCCCAAATTAGGACATCCCATGTGTATGTATGTATGCTAATAGTTTAAAAAGATATTTAAATTCAGTTTTAGAATGGTTAGAGAGTGGATTGAACTTAGTTAGGATGGTTAGAATGACTTTCATTTGGATACCTATATTGGTATCCAAGTATCTTGGCCTACATGTGTTTCTTTTGTCCAAAATAACTCAAATTCGTCATAATATACATCCACATTTTTATTAACCAAAGCAACTTAGAAATATCATAACTTTTAGCTTAGAACTCAGATTAATCTTCCGTTTTTTTAAAAGGACCGTATCGAAGTTAGCTTTCCAAATATATATATATATTAATAGGTAAAATACATTCTAGAACTTTCTGTAGAACTGTTTGAGTGTCAGCTGTCCGAAAGACGAATGCGTTTCGGTATTTTTGCGATTTCGGGAGCTTCCGGACACAAAAATGTGATCCGTTTAAAGTTTTGGAAAGCTAACACAAAGGGCCACGACATACTTTAATTCTAGAATTTAGTGAAGGTTCAATTGATACAGTATTGGTTTTAAGTAGAAGAGTGACTATACGACATAGGCATTTTGTGTAACCTATGAGCCTATGTAGTATGGATATTAAATAAATGTAGAGTATGTAATGCATGATATGTCAGATGAATGAAATGATATATATGATATTTATCTTCTTTACATTAATGTATATATATGGTTGAATGCAAGCATGTAGGAATGCAATCAATATAATGTATGTAAGCAATGCATAAATGCATGAATGAAAGAATGATATACAATATATGCATGAAAGTATATAATGAATGCTAGATACGAATGCAAGATATACATGTAATGATAGATATGAATGCATAATGTATACATAATGTAATACAATATATAATGATAGCAGGTATGGTAATGTAGAATATATGATGCAAGCATGTATATGTCCATTGTTTTCCCTTTTCCTTACATTTTTTCTTTTCTTCCCTTTCCATTTTAGTTTTTTACCCTTTTTCCCTCTTCTATTTTTCCATGCTGTATACAATGTATATAATGTATAGATGCATGTAAGTATGTAATATGCATGAATGACATGTATGTAATGAAAATAAGTATATGTATTCAACTTAATGATATGTGAATGGATATAATGCATGAACTGAAGTATGCATGTATATGGGATATGAATGAATGATAGATATATGTGTTAAGGTAATGTAATGTATGTATTCACATATATTTTGAGTTAAATATATGAGTTTGTATGCATATATTATATGTATGCATGTATGCATGAATGAATGTAATATAATGTAGAGTATGCATATATGAATATTATGTATGCAAGTATATAATGTATTCAAATATGTATATATGCATCTATGTATGTATGTATAGGTGCATGAATGAATGCAAGTATGCATATATGATATGTATGTAGGCATGTATACAATGTATGTATGTATACATGATATGTATTTATGCATCTATGTACGTATGTATAGGTGCATGAATGAATGCAAGTATGCATATATGATATGTATGTAGGCATGTATGCAATGTATGTATGTATACTTGATATGTATGTTTGCATATATGCAATGTAAGTATATATGTATGCATTTCTATAAACTGAGTTAACCTATAACCTTTTACACACATGCATTCATACACCCTTTGACACCATGTATCCCATGTCACATACGCCTACCTATCACTACATCTTAGAACATTAACACATATCCTTTCACACACATGCCAAACACACACACACACACACACACAATCACTTACTCTTTTACCACTCCTTCTCTCTCTAAATATGTATATATATATGTATGTGCCCATATATATAGCATTTATATATATATATATATATATATATATATATATATATATATATATATAAATATATATATATATATATATATATATAAATATATATATATATATATATGAATGTGAATAATATATATACATTACATGACAAATTTTGTGTGCCTTGTTAGCTTATGGTTTAGTTTTGTGCTTGGTTTAGCAAATGACTTAGGCTAGGAGTTAGTAGCTATCTTGGATATTTGATTTGCATAGACTTAGTTTGTTTAGACCTAGAATTGACTAACCTAGACTAGTTGACCATTGTTGACCCAATCCTAGCTAGTTTGACCACAATTGACTAGAGTTGACATAGTTTGACTTTATAGTTGACCAGAGTTGACCATGAGTTGATTTTGACCTAGATTGACTTAGACTCATGTAGATTGCATTATAATTTCAATTACCATATAAATTGAACTCTTTATAACCTGTGTTGCTCTAACTAGGACTCTGTGACTCCAGTTGGCCATCTTTTCATATCAGCTGTTCTAGGTATCAGGCGAGTACATTCTCTGACCATTTTATACTTGATAGGATTTATATTTATGTTCTAGATTACTTTACTTGATGCTATCACGTTGTTAACACAGATTGGTACTATATGGATCCCTTCATGAGATGTTATCCCCCTCGGGATCATCGGGTTACGGCATGTCATGTGCGTTTCATTTTCTTTATGTACTTTGGTGCTTTCACCATTCATGTGCACTCTTGTGATTCATGTACTCTCATGTTCACAGAGCCCCTCATGTATACTTTATGTGCCCCCATTTATGGGCCCCCATGTGAAATCATGTACAATAACATAAATTGTCTGGATCCTTGTGTATTGATTGGGGTACGGGAGAGTATAAATGGTCATGTGAACAATTCCAAAGTGTAGAAGCATGGAAAATACTAAAGAAAATGACTCATGCGGCCAAAGAACCCCATGCGGCTCAGAAAGCCCATGCGGCTCGGAGAGTCATACGGCATAAGGGGCTATGCGGACCAAGACATCCCATGCGGTTCAGAAAGACACGTGGCGGGACAGCCCTCTCCTCTGCCCTCTCGCATTAATTGCTTGACAGCTGACAACTCTAAAAAAGTGACAGCCCTGACACAAAAAGAAGTAATTATGACTCTGTCATAATGACGAATCTCTAGGGAAGAGAAAAGAGATCTCTGACACAAATCCTCCGAGAGCCATAAAAAAATACCACGTGGGCGTTCGTATGCGGCTCACTTATCATGCGGTTCAGAGTGAATCCGTCCTATGCGGCTCAGGCCGAGAAAGCCTCATGCGGCTCGAGCAAAGAACTTCTCATGCGGTTCAGAATGAATCCGTCCTATGCGGCTCAGGCCGAGAAAGCCTCATGCGGCTCAAGCAAAGACTTCTCATGCGGTTCAGAGTGAATCCGTCCTATGCGGCTCAGGCCGAGAAAGCCTCATGCGGCTCAAGTAAAAAAACTTCTCATGCGGTTCAAGAGGATCATCTCCATGTGGCTCAGGTGGATGTATCCCTATGCGGCTCACAATGATTACCTCCCTGTGGTTCAAAGGCTCAAGGGAGGTCCACTACCCAGACAGCCCTGACACGTGGCCCTAACCCTATGCGGCCCAAAGTCATATGCGGCTCACTCGTCATATCGTTCAGATCCCCCAGTGGCTCCTAGGACACGTGTCCTAAGCCGATTAATTTCTCAGGTTTACTGCCATCAAAGATTGGGTCAAATCCCAATAATTTGGGACACGTACAGGAGAATAAATCTAATTTATTCGCATACATCAGAAGATCATTATGAGGAAGATCTATTCCAATCAGCATTAATTGCTAATAGGATTTGGTGTAATCTACACTCGATGGCTCGGATTCGTCATAATTAAAACTGAACGGCCTGGATTGACCAATCTACAGGCCGCCGCCATCTCCAAGAGCTAATCATTGGCAACCCTAATGATCACATCCCACTATTATAAATAGCAAGGTGCCATTCCCTTGTAAAGATAGACAATATCAGAGAGAAATACGCATATACAGAGAGCTTCCCCCTAATAATCAGAGAGAAAATACACAAAGAAAGAGAGAAGTCAGAAGAGCAACACGAGGAGAGCAAGAAGAGCATTTCTTCATCAGCGCCAACCATCTCTTCACAGGAGCCAAGGCTGCATACCGATCGTCCAAGGAGTAAGACAGGGCTGCCGTCGCCTTCCCGAGCCTCTATCGTCACCCCCCAGAATCTAAAATAAACAATTGTACTTAGATTGCTGTACCTAGGTTTTCGTCCCTAGGCTTTCTTTGTAGAAGCGAGTTTGTATTGTGAGTCTAAGTTCAGTCCTTCCATAAAACTATTCTGTACTTTTACAATCAATGGCAAACACGATGGCGACTCTGCTAAGGACTAACTTCTCCACGGCTGAGGAGTTGGTGACGCAATCGGATGCAGCCAAAATTGGCTCCACGCAACAAAAGATGGTCGTCCACTTCGACCAACAGGCGTTTGAAGAGATGCTCTCCGAAGGAAGCACTGGCCCGGTCCAGAAGCGCACCCGCGGGATGAAGGCTCGTAAAGAGTGGAGGCCAAAATTATTTGCTCCTCCCTAAGCCCTCGATGGAATACCCTCTGTTGCTCAAGACGGCGAGAAAGAATCTCCTGCGGCCCTACTTCAGACCGTAGACGACTCTGCTATCCCCAAGTCCGACAGAAGAAAACACTATGATGTTGGACTTACAGGGGCAAAGAGAAACTCTATGCGATCCGAGCCGCATAAGGGTATTACCCGCAGGGAGAAAGCTCATGCGGCTGCATCCGCCAGCCGCATGAAGAAAACTCATGCGGCCCCATCTGTCAGCCGTATAGCTTATGCGGCTACAGTTGCCAAACACAAAGATGAAACTCATGCGGCTATGAAAGTCAATCGCTTGCAGAAAACCCATGCGGCTACAATTGTCAACCGTATGCGGCCAGCCTGCACGGTCGTGACTCCCAGCCGCATAAAAACAACTCATCCGACAGCAGAAGACAACCGCATGCAGACAGCCTGCACGGTACCCAATGCTAGCCGCATAGCGTCCGTTCTACGCTTCTTTCGATCAGTCTTCGACCGTCTCTCATGCGGTCCTGACTCTGATGGTTCTCTGAACGATAAGCCAGACTCTGTGGTATTCAACTTGGACTCCTCCTATTACGCTCCCGCAAGTGCTAAAAGGAGGAAGTCTAGGGCAGCACGGGCTCACCAAGCCCAGTCAGCTGTCCCAACCTCTGACTATCAGGGCGTCCCGTTGATTACCACGCGGGCCTCTGATGGGAAGTTGTACAGAACTACTCGAACCCAGCCCCCGGCGGCGAACGGACAGAGTGGTTCCTCTGACCTGCGTGAGGCAATCCTCCACAAACGCAAGGAATGAAAAGGGGCCATGGCGTACAAAGAGTCCTCACACGGACGTCACTGCACCCAGATCATCGTCAACTGTTGTTGCAACAAAGCGGCAGTAACAGAAGACCGGCCGTCCGTCTTCCAAAGACTACAACATCCGAGCTCAAAGGACGATGCACCTCCTGTTGTCTCTTGCAATTCCACTCAGAAAGTCCCCGCCGAGGGGAGAGGGAAGAAGACAAGCATCTCCAGCCCGAAGATATCAACCACTACAGCTAAGAAATTGTCGGCTAAACGGTTGTCCTCCACCGGAGTATTTCAACACACCCGTTCGAAGACAAAATCTGCTGCAACGGGAGATTCATCGTCCACGTCGCTAGGGGTCGTAGGAACTGGGGGTAGTACTCCTCCGAACGTCCACAATAATCTGATGTTTCAAGGAGACGAGCCCGGAGGAACGACCCTCCCGTCAGGCACAACAAATGCTGATGTCCCCGAGGACATCCATGACTCTCAAGACGAAGCAAGCTCCGAGACTGGGGGTACTGTTCCCTTCGAGTCCGAGCCCGAAGAGAACATTCCCACCTACCCCGATGATTTCTCAATGCATAGGTACGATTCGGAGGGCACATCCTCCACCGTTCCTTCCGTCACTCCTCATGTAAGGACGGTATTCATGACGGACAGCAATCAAGGTGGTTCCAGTGATCGCCAACGCATCGACACTTTGGAGGCCATACTGCACGCCTTGGTCAAGTCTGTTGACGAGATCAAAGCGGCTCTTCCTACTGTGCAGGGAGTGATACCGGGCCAAACAAGCGCGGGTCCCGCAATCAATATAGATTCAAATTCAGCGGCACCGAACCCGGGCAATAATCTTCCCGAAATAACGGCCCCTACCGCGACAGATGAGGCCCGAGAAGTAAGAAAAGAGGTTCAGGAGCTCCGAGCCATGTTCCACGCCCGAGAAAACTCTCAAGACCTCAGAACACGGCAACCATATCCTGCCGAATGGAGGGATGTTCCGTTCCCACCAAGATATAAGCCGTTCAACATCAACCCATATGATGGAAAGACCTCAGCAAGTCGGTACATCACTTACTTCGAGGTCACCACCGACCATCTGCCCCATGATGACGCTATCCTCACGCGATTATTCATCGGGGCATTGGAAGGAGTCGCCTTCGACTGGTACCGCAACCTGCCAGACAACTGCATCCACTCCTTCGCTGGCTTCAAACGCTTGTTCTTGGAGAGATTCTATGAGGTAGGGCAGGACGTCACAATGTCTACCCTCATGGACGTCGTCTAAGGAGAGAAAGAGCTGACGAGGAATTACATTGAGCAGTTTCGTCAAACCGCAATGAAGTTACCATCTGGTAATCCAGATTCCTCCTTGATTAAAATTTGCCAAAATAGATTACTCCCAACAATCAGCCTCTGGATGGGTGAAAGTTAATTCAAAGATTGGAAGGCGTTCATCATCAGTGCCACTAGTACCGAAGAACGGTTGAAGAAGGCTCGCCAACTAGGATTGCACATCTCGGAGGGAGAAAACAAAAGCAAGCGTCCCAACACCAACAACGACAATTGGGGTAGCCCCTCCAACAATCGGGACAACAGAGACAAGCAGGCTATGGTGGCCGACACAGCCCAGAAGCCCGAGTCACAACCATCAGACAAACAATGGCCTCAAATCACTTACTCTTTTTGAAGACGGCCACGTCAAGCCTATCTTGGACATGCTCATACAAGGAGATAGAATTCAACTTCCTCCACCAAGACGGGAGCCTCGGCCGGCTGATCTGGAGAACCCAAAGTTCTGCCATTACTACCGTTATGTACACCACGCTACACACAACTGCTACCAACTGAAACGGTACATCCAAAACCTCATCGATTTGAACGTTCTGGCCATCGATTTCGAAGAGGTAACCGTGGCAGCCAATATGGTGTCCGTACAATTCGGCAGCTTCCCTCCGACGGAAACTCAAGATGGGGTGGTTTCCATCCCTCTGGCGACAATGAAGATTACCAATATGGTGTCTACTACATCATCTTCGCATTCCGATGCATCGCCTGACGCCTACAAGCACCGCCATCAACGGTTTCAATTCGGGCAGGAGCTACCCAATCGGGAAGATCCGCCTGAAATGCCAGATCGGCGATCTCCAATCAGAAGTCACCTGCTACATCATAGATGCCGACACTTCTTACAACATCCTTTTAGGGCGCCCTTGGATACACGATTATATGATCGTGCCTTCTACGCTGCACCAATGCTTCAAATATGTCGATAAGCATGGCTTCGTGAGGACAGAATTTGCTGATATCGATCCCTTCAAGGGGGTCGAATCTTATTACTCAGACTCCTGCCTGTATGAAAAATCAAAGAAGCACTTGGGTGAAGAAGATGTACAAGCTCAGACAGCCACGGAATCAGAGGAACCTCTGACGATCCACCTCCAGGCTCGTAAACCAGGCAAGTCCGCACCCCTTACGGCCACTTTACGTAAGGACGCGATCAGTCTCTCGGCACAAGAAGAACAGATGATAATCCGACTGCCGAGATTGGGCCAAGTGTCGAGACCTACAACGGAACCATTGACAATCAGGCTGCCAAAAATTGGCCAACCGCAAAAGGGGAAGCTCAATCCCTCTGACAAACCAATGACAATACGTCTTCCCAAGAAGAGTCATCACCCTGATGCAAGGCCCGGGACTTCTAGCGAACCAACCACTCCCCGCCCAGCATCGAGTACCAGGCTGGGGGTTGCTAGTCTACCAACAACTCCACGCTCTGCTCCGCCAGTTGAACCTCTGAAGATCAAGCTGACTAGGTCGTCCTCTCAGTCTTCATTTATACATGGGGTAGCCGATGAAGAACTGGAACTAGCCAAGTATGTGGCTGCCCACACCGATGTTCCCTCCGCAGATGATGTAATCCCCCTAGAAAAGATACCTTATTTCATCAATAAAGGGCTATCTTTGAACTACATCGAGCTCAATAAGCTTTGTAAAATATATGCTATGGAACATGGTATAGGCACCCATCTACACACACAGGTGACAAATGTGCACACCACAATCCAGCTTATTCCAGCAGAAGACGCTTACCGCATAATCGAAGGAGGTGATCATCCAATCATCTTCGGCCGGAAGGACGATCCGCGCCCCTTCACCATAAAAGAAGTCGATCTTGGGTCAGATGCCGGGAGACTGCCTCTGTATCTTTATAGCCCCCAGTCCAAATATCTCATGCAAAAATAGGGATATGATCTGGAGACTACACCAGGTTTGAATTACGATACTGGACGGTGACTACCTTTGAAGCCCCCAGTCCCGGCTGGTAAGCCACGGGACTACTACAGCAAAACTCGATGTGGACTAGGGTATGTAACTCCCACGACAACACCTGAGAGTTCAGATGAGGAGTGTGACTGGCAGTCACATTCAATCGGATCACCAACCTCCGACTCGGATACCAGCATCGGAGACATATTTAGATAAGTCCTGTCAGTCAATATGGCATTCGCCGACGCTTACGAAGAGGACGAAGACATTCCTGAAATCCTCGAACTAGAACCGTGGGCCCAACAGCTGGATGCACAATGGAAAAGCGGTTCGAACAGAGAGAACCTCCTACTGAAGATGAGGTTATGCAGGTCGACCTCGGCAGCGAATCCTCTCCAAAGCCAATCTTTGTCAGTAAAAGCTTAACAGATGAAGAGCGAGAATCGCTGCTGGAACTTATCAGAGAATATATTGATGTGTTCGCATGGAGTTATGAAGACATGCCAGGGTTAGACCCCAATATTGCTCTTCACAAACTCAACATACGGCCGGATGCAAAGCCAGTCAAGCAACAACAGCGACGCTTCCGTCCAGGCATCATGGACGCGATCGAAGCCGAAGTCAACAAACTGATAGCCAGCGGCTTCATTCGTGAGGAGCAACATCCCGATTGGGTCGCCAATATAGTGCCCGTCCTCAAGAAGAATGAAAAGATTCGAATCTGCATCGACTTCCGCAATCTGAACGAAGCGTGCCCCAAAGATGAATTCTCCCTTCCTATCACAGACATCATGATCGACAATACCTGCGGCTTCGAACGTATGTCATTCATGGATGGCTTCTCGGGGTACAACCAAATCAAAATGTCTCCTGAGGACGAAAAGCATACATCATTCCGAACACCAATTGGCACGTACTGCTACACAGTCATGTCTTTCGGTTTGAAGAATGCCGGCGCCACATATCAAATAGCCATGAGCATCATCTTCAGAGACCACCTACGCAAGACAGTGGAGTGCTATGTTGACGATATAGCCGTCAAGAGTCGCTGTAAGGGAGACCATCTGCAGGACCTGAGGACGGTATTCGACCTGATGCGAGCCCACAACCAGAAAATGAACCCTACGAAATCTTTCTTGGGTGTATCCAGCGGAAAGTTCTTGGGATTCATTATCACCGCTCAGGGCATTCATGTAGACCCTGAGAAAACGAAGGCAATCATGGAGATGGGTCCCCCGAAAAATCTCTGCGAACTCAGAGGCCTTCAAGGAAGGCTAGCTTACATCAGAAGATTCATCTCTAACCTCTCCGGGCGATGTCGACCGTTCACCCATCTCATGAAAAAAGGAGTCTCTTTCGTATGGGACGAGGAATGCCAACGCGCCTTCGACAGCATCAAAGAATATTTGTCGAACCCTCCGGTCCTCGTGGCCCCGGTTTCTGGAAAACCATTCCTGCTCTATGTACGAGCAATAGAACATTCCCTCGGGGCTCTGCTGGCACAAAACAATGACGCAGGCCATGAGCAAGCCATATATTACCTCAGTCGAATGATGATTGGGCCAGAGCACCGATACACCGCTGTGGAGAAGGAATGCCTCGCCCTGGTATTCGCCATTCAGAAAATACGGCACTATATCACCTGACAAATGATACATGTGATCTCACGAATCAACCCTCTCAGGGTCCTCATGACTAAACCAGGGGCACTCAGCTCTCGCCTCGCTACATGGGCAATATTGCTGTCCCCTTATCATATGATCTTCGTCCCCCAAAAGGCAGTCAAAGGTCAAGCCCTGGCAGACTTCTTAGCAGCCCACCCAGGCTCGGAGTCCTCCAGAATATATGAAGAGATCCCAGATGAGGTCGCCGACTCACATGCAACCTCTTACGAGGCTATATGGCGAATGTTCTTCGACGGTGCTTCGAGGACCGGACCTAAAGACAATACAGTCGTCAGGGTCAGGGTAGTGCTGGTCTTCCCTTCCGGATTGGTGATCAACCGCGCTTATTCCCTCACAGAGCCCTGCTCTAACAATGTGGCCGAGTACAACGCTCTGGTCATTGGCCTCCAACTTGCAAGAGAGCTAGGGGTAGAATACCTTGAAGCTTACGGCGACTCCCAACTAATCGTCAATCAGATCCGGGGCTCATACGAGGTCCGCCACGAAGACATGATCCCTTATCACCAAATAGCGATTGACATCATCTCATCGTTCGAAGGGTTCTTCATCGAACATGTCCCCAGACTCCAAAATATCGAAGCCGATGCCCTAGCAGGCCTTGCCGCTTCCTTAGCGGCGCCGAACCACGCTCATCATTCGGTTGACGTGATAGGCCACGAACTGGTCTGCCCCAAGAACAACTTTCAATTCGTGGCGAGCTATTCCGCCCAGACGGTCGACGAAGCACCATATTGGAGACAACCATTCATCGACTTCGTCGTCTATGACATCCTGCCCGAGAACCCTAAGGAAGCCAATTCTATCAGACGACGTTCTCTCAGATTCTTCTACGATACAGAGACGAAAATGCTGTATCGCCGCTCGTACGACGGATTATTGCTCCGGTGCTTGTCGAACGCAGAAGCCAAAGAAGCCGTGCGAGAAGCTCATGACGGTATCTGCGGGGCCCACCAGCCTGGCCCAAAATTGCAAGATCGCCTTCGCCGAATGGGCTACTACTGGCCCACAATGGTGGCAGATGCGATAGATTATGCCAGAAAATGCAAAGCTTGCCAAGTCCATACGGACTTCATTCACCAACCATCCGAGTTTCTACATCCGACGGTGGCGTCCTGGCCATTCGAAGCATGGGGAATGGATATCATTGGTCCAATCATCCCACCTTCCTCCCGAGGACATCGCTTCATACTTGCGATCACTGATTACTTCTCCAAATGGGCGGAAGCTGTCCCACTCACAGAAGTTAAGACTTCAAACGTGATCAGCTTCCTTATGCATCACGTCATCTATCGCTTTGGACTGCCCCAAAGGATCATCCATGATAATGGTCCACAGTTTGCAAGCCACGCATTCTATCGATTTTGCGATAAGCACCGTATTCAGAATGTCGCTTCGACACCGTACAACCCAGCGGCGAACGGGTTGGCGGAGGCCTTCAACAAAACAATCATCAAACTCCTCAAGAAGTTTGTCTCCTCCAACAAATGCGACTGGAACGAGAAGCTCGGCGAATGCTTATGGGCTTATCGCACCACAGTTCGAACAGCCACCGGGAATACGCCATTCTCCCTAGTGTATGGGAGTGAGGCAGTTCTCCCATTAGAGACTCAAATACTCTCACTCCGCGTCGCCCTCACTTATCAATTGACGACAGATGATAACTACCGACGTCGACTACAAGAGTTGGAGGCCTTAGATGAAAAGCGCCTCCTAGCTCAGCAAGGGATCGAGCTATACCAAGCACGCATCTCAGGAGCCTTCAACAAGAAGGTCAAAATCAGAACATTCCAAGTGGGCGATCTTGTTCTGGCAGTCCGGAGGCCAATGGTCATGACTCACAAGACCACCGACAAGTTCCAGCCAAAATGGGAAGGTCCATTTGTCATCGAGGTCGTGTTCTCCAATGGTGCTTACCGCCTCGCCAAGCAAAACGGAGACTTGCTTATGTTGCCTGTCAATGGCAAGTTCCTGAAGAAATATTATGTCTAAACAATATTCTCCAAATCGTCGAGTCACGTACCCCCTGGTACCACTGAACTCACCCCCATAATTTTCCAGATTTTCGAGTCATGTATCCGCTGATACCACCGAACTCCCCCTCGTAGATTGCCAGATTTCCAAGTTATGTACCCGCTGGTACCTCTGAACTTACACTTTGATTACAACATTCATGGGTTGTCGAGTTATGTAACCGCTGGTACCCCTGAACTTACATCCCGGTCACTCTTTTGAAAGAAAGTCATGTATAACCATACCGCTGAACTTTCTTCCTACAAGAGATCCTCCCTCATGATCCACTACCTGCACTCCCAGTGCACAACAAGGGTAACGGGTCCATAAACTTCCAAGACGGCCATGTCCTCATTACCTCTGAGTCGTCCCATTTCCGCCAAAAACAAATCACCCCCTACATAGAACTTCCATGTCCTCATTACCTCTGAGTCATTCTATGTGCCCTCCTTCATTGAGCCCATTCCTGTCATATCCTCATTACCTCTGAATGGGAAGGCTCCGTCGAAGAAACCTTCATACTTGCCATGTCCTCATTACCTCTGAGTAAGTATGATGATCCCCTTTCGACCTACTACCTGTACCCACAACCGGAGTACGCCAAGGGTAATGGGTCCACAAATGTCCTCTGTTGACCACATATGTCCTCTGTTGACCACAAATGTCCTCTGTTGACCACAAATGTCCTCTGTTGACCATAAATGTCCTCTGTTGACCACAAATGTCCTCCGATGACCACAAATGTCCTCTGTTGACCACAAATGTCCTCTGTTGACCACAAATGTCCTCTGATGACCACAAATGTCCTCTGTTGACCACAAATGTCCTCTGTTGACCACAAATGTCCTCTGTTGACCACCAGTACCCTCCGTCGAGTTCACTCTTGCCATGTACTCATTACCTCTGAGTAGGAAGACTCTACGTTCTAAAAACTTGCCTACTTGCCATGTCCTTGTTACCTCTGAGCAAGTATGTCGGTTCCCCTTCATCCTATTATCCGTATCCTAAACCAGGGTACGCCAAGGATAATAGGCCTACAAATATCCTCAGCTAAATTTCTTAGCACAAACCTACCACCTCATCATGCCCCAGGAGCCCAGCTGCTCTACGGCATTCCTTTTCTCAATACCAAGAGCACCTATGACCACTTTGCTATGACTGCTTCAGGTACCCTGACCGAAACTTGTTATCTCTACCTAAAACCAAGGTACGCCATGGGTAACAGGTCCACAAATATATCCCCTATGCGGGGGAGAACATCACCACAATATCACAGGCACAGCAGGCAATACAAATGAAGGGTAAAATTGAAAGTACTCTTTATTTGAAGGAAGAAAAGAAGTATTACATATTTCGGGACCACGTCCCTTTTAAAAAAAAAGGGAGAGAAAAGAAAAGGCCGACTACATTTCAGTGTTACTCAATTCTAGGAGGCGGTTTCTCACCGAGGTGGTCCCCCGCTCAATCCGTTGCCGAGCGCGACGCTCGGCCTCCTGGAGTAACCGCTCCTCATTGTCCAAGTCCAGGAGCGCCTGACAGTCATCTTCCAATTTCTTCAAGACAGCCTCCAGGTCAGTCGAAGCTTGAGTAACCCTATCAGCCTCCTGAACAATTAGCCCCCTGTCATTACGGGCAGCCTCGAGTTCAGACTCCAAGAAAGTCAACTTCTTCTGAAGCGCAAGGATCTGCTCCCACGTGTCAGTAATCTCATGAGAGACAGACTCCTCCCGAGCCATAATGTTTTCGGTCGCATAACTCAATTGATCATACCGATCAGCTAAGTCGCTGAGATCCTTCAGTGCGGCCGGTCTGGTCTTATCTCGAGCAGCTCTGGTCCTCTCTATAACAACAATAAGGGAATCCCGCTCTTCGTTTATAACAGCAGACAGATCAGCCTGCCGTAATACTCGAAGATCGGACACCAGCTGATCAGCCTCCAGCAATTTTGCCTCCAGAAGCGAAGCCATCCCTGCATCATCAGGAAGATCCCTAAGGATGTTTACTTGACCATGGGCGCATCGTCGGGCCAAGATAAAGGAGGTCCCTCTTTCCACAGCGGCCTCGATTCCCCTCTTCAAATGACGATGGAAACTGGCAACCACGTCCTGCAACGCGTCGTTCAAAACTTCAGCAGAGGAGGACGTCAGGGGAAGCCGGAGCGGCAACGTCGGAGGAATAACGCTAGAGCTCGCCACCAGGGGAACGGAGTCTGAGTAGAACGATGTATGAATAGCGGCCAACTCGTCTTCCGCCGCCCGGAGAGCTTGGATGCTCGGCAGGGAAGAAAGGTCGATTCTCAAAGCCATCGAAGCAGAGGATGATGCAAGGACCATCGTTCCCTGCCCCGACTGCCCCGGGGACTGGCCTGTTAAACTCAAGCCTCTAGAAGGCCCATCAAAACGATTCGGGCGGTGAGGTACACCCCTCTCCACCGATGCCCCTTCGGTTGGGGTTATCTCAACAACGTCCATCCTCGGCACTGAAGGGACAGGACCTGAATGTCCAGAATAACAATCAATCGACGTAACCTGAAGGACATGATGATAGAGCAGATAGGCTTCATCACAGGTTAAGATTCGGCTAATCTTACCAGGAGAGGGGCATGAAGGCTGCGGCTTATCCACAACTGGCATGGTCCCCTCACCCGCGATCCCCGAGTTAAACTCAGTCACATCCTCTGTCCCCGTCACCTTGAAGGGGGATACAGATTGATCTTTATCCTCTTGAAAAGGAACAGGCTCATGGGAGTCCCCGTCATTCTGGGTCACCGCCTCGACATCCTGAAACTCTTCTTCTTCCCCCGACACCTAAAAGAAGGAACAAAGACAATCAGGATTAAAACTCAAAGGAAAGAAGGAAGAAGGGATCGAGAGCAGTTTTGTTACCTCTGACGCAAGGTTGACTTCTTCTCCACTTTCTTTTATGGCTAGTGGACGGTGCCTAGTCGCAACCAGCTTCCGGGATTAAGAAACACTGCCTACAGGAGAAATTTGCCTGCTACGTTTCGGAATAGGACCAGGCACAACAAAGGACTGATCCTCCAACATCTCATCTGACAAAACATGCAACTGACCCACCTCTGCATCTACCAATGGAAGAATAGAGTCATCTTTATCATGCTCATTGCCTTCTTTACCCTCAGCAGCGAAATCCAAATCTGGCACTTCGGCTCTAGTCTTTCTTTTTATGGCCCCTTGAGAGCCTTCCTCCAGACCGGTACCAACAATAAAACTGGTACCTGGGTTAAAACCGATCGGGGGCTTGTTCGCCATGACATGATACAGAGCCGCCATATACAAGATCTCCACTGACTCCTTAATGGCAGGGACCGAGAAAATGGTACAAGTATGGAACGAATCATAATATTGCCAAGCTCTGATACCATCAAGAAGGCTACCTTCATAACCCAGACAAGAACTGGGGCTGTCCAGACAAAGTTGGCTGTATCCAAACTGCCGGGCAAACCTGCTAGGCAGATAAGGCTCCAGAAAAATGGTATTGCGATTATGATACACCAGATGTGCGGGACGGATGTTACGCAGCCATAAGAGCATCTGGCCATCCAGAAGCTGAGGGGGCACGACACTGTCAATATGTACAGTCTCTATGGCCCTGGCGGTAAAGCGAGGGACAGATGCGAAAATATGATACTTATCTGCCCTTGCCAAGGCTATTCGGCAAGCCTGCATGGTCTCACATTCCCAAGGCTCGTCATGATAGCGGATGATAAATGCGTCATCATCAGTCACACCGTCTTCAGAGCCCGGTCTCATCAAAGACGGATAATGTATCAGCAGCCACCCCATTAAATAGTGATAAGGCAACTCAGTTCGTTCAAAATCCTTGGTCATGTCATGGGCAATGACTTTGGACGTAAAAGTACGAAGGCTATAGTGTATGGTACACACCATGGCCGGGAGGAGAGCTAGCCTGATTCGCAGGACTAACTTCACAGCCGGAAGGATGAAGTTATGACTAATTCTCTCAATAGAACCGGCTCCTCCCGAGACTACACAATTTCGTAGCCAGATCATTAAAAATCCCGCCAGAAGCACTTTCTCGGATAGCTCTTGAGTATCCTGGTAAAAGTAACCGAAAGTGTCAGTCTTGCCCCCTAATCCGTCACTGGTAGTGGCCACTCTCTTAGCCGACGACACCAAGTCCTTAACCGCTTCCCGAGATCGAGGGCGACGAGAGGTGACTCGACCTGAGGCTTCTGCCGGGAAGAGATAGTGCACCCAATCCTTGGTATAGGGATCATGCCCTTCCGAGTTACTATCCTTTTGGGTTATTTGATGGCATGTGTTATAATGGCACAATATCTCCTGGTAAAGAGCCATGAAGCCAGGATACCGTCGTTCCAAATCCTCGAGTTCCTCATTAGTGGGAGTATACGCTTCAAAAGCTTCGTCCCCCAAAGGAAGCTTGGAGACCGCGTGCATCTCATGGAGCGCGAGTCCCATCTCCCCTACAGGTGTGTAAAAGGTCTCCGTACGGCAATTATACATTTCCAGCAGAGACATGAACAGCTTCTTATTTATGGACAAGCCATGACTGGTACTTCGGATAGCGTGGTAAAGGCCAACCTCGCACAAAAAGGCCTCATACTTCTGCAAGATCCAAGTAGACAAATTGATCCACGAGGGAATAGGGTATACCCAACCAGGGAACGTCAACCGACCAACGGGATAGGAGCCTTTCCGAGCAAGTTGATTTATAAAAGTATCGGCAGTAGAGAATGTGAAGTTAGGGCCCGCCACATTCAGGAAAGAACCTGGGACCAACCCCGTCACAGAACAACTAGTATGCACTTTGCTGGCAGTCACGGACTTCAGATTGTTATTATAATGGATGTTCCCCACAAACATCCCACTTCTGGTAGGGGTTAAAGTCTCCCCCATCTTTCGGTCCAACGGGAGCATATTGAACCAAGATAATGGGATGTGTCACTCCGTCTGGGGGATGCGGATCGCCATCCCGTTAGAAACAAAACTCCAATCCTCCGACACCTCCAGAACATGATCGTTCTCCACGGTCAAGGCGTCTCCAAAAAAGAATGCAGGCTTCAAATACTCCCCTTCAAATTTCCTGGAGTTCATCATAGCATTAAGGAAATAGAAAGACTGATTCTTGATGGCATTCAATCTAGCCATAGGCTCATCGCTCGGAAACTGGTCCATCATATGCTGAACAATATGGTCGTACCTATAGCCGAGAGCAGCTTGAGCGCTACCCACCAAGAGTTCTCCAGCAGCATTAACCGGCAGATTCACTGAAGAACAGACAAAGAAAAGTAAGTTAAACGCAGGGATAAAAAGAGCTGATTAGGTGCTTTCAAACCCCAGGCGGTTCAAGAAAACATCCATGTGGCCCCATGAAGCTCCCATAAGTCTTATGCGGCTCCAAAAAAAATCCTCATGCGGCTCAAGCTCAGAAGAACGCTTATGCGGCTCCGTACAATAAAAGTCTATGCGGTTTAGCGTCACTTATGCGGCTTTGCCGACAAGGCGCGCATACAGACACGGTGGTTTTCTTATGCGGCTCGCAGCTCAGCCGTAGGGCGAACATGCGATTTACAAAGGCTCGTGCATAAAGTATGCTACGTAGCCGTGGCAGTTGGGGTTCTTTAACTCATACATTGTCCTTACCAGTAATAGGGGGGCGAACGTCAGGATGAACATCAGGTACGACTACCGGCGGAGTAGCAGCCGCAGCCGAGGCGGAAGTGGAGGCCGCCTTCTTGCCCTTTGCTGCCACGGCCTTCTTGGGAGCCATTAATTATCGAGGAGAGGAAGGGCAATCGAGATAGGGAAGGTCTGAGGAAGAAGAAAGAAAATAAAGAAGCCTTCTCTCTCTTCAAAACTTCTCCTATTTATAGGAAGACGGGAGAAGGAGGACACGTGGGCCAATGACCGACTCATGAAGAACAAAATCGATTCCTTGGGTTTCGTCTCCAAGATTCACCCAAGGCGTCAAATCCGAAAGATTTAATGAGCTGACCCTTGGGATTCCCCCCCACAAAGACGGCGCTGAAATGAATTTGAGGCAATCAAAGACCCGCACACGTGGCAAGAAGCTATGCGGCTGAACAGTCCCCTGCGGCTGAACCACCTACGCGGCTGAACAACCTATGCGGCCAAGATCTCTATGCGGTCAGGGTTTCATATGCGGCTAGAAGAACACAGCCATGCTTCTTATTCAAAGTATTTCAATTTTGCAAATTGAAAACTTTGAAGGGGGTCTTGTAGAAGCATGGAAAATACTAAAGAAAATGACTCATGCGGCCAAAGAACCCCATGCGGCTCAGAAAGCCCATGCGGCTCGGAGAGTCATGCGGCATAAGGGGCTATGCAGACCAAGACATCCCATGCGATTCAGAAAGACACGTGGCGGGACAGCCCTCTCCTCTGCCCTCTCGCATTAATTGCTTGACGGCTGACAACTCTAAAAAAGTGACAGCCCTGACACAAAAAGAAGTAATTATGACTTTGTCATAATGACGAATCCTTAGGGAAAAGAAAAGAGATCTCTGACACAAATCCTCCGAGAGCCATAAAAAATGCCATGTGGCCTTGTCACGTGGACGTTCGTATGCGGCTCACTTCTCATGCGGTTCAGAGTGAATCTGTCCTATGCGGCTCAGGCCGAGAAAGCCTCATGCGACTCGAGCAAAGAACTTCTCATGCGGTTCAGAATGAATCCGTCCTATACGGCTCAGGCCGAGAAAGCCTCATGCGGCTCGAGCAAAGAATTCTTATGCGGTTCAGAGTGAATCCGTCCTATGCGGCTCAGGCCGAGAAAGCCTCATGCGGCTCAAGTAAAAAACTTCTCATGCGGTTCAAGAGGATCATCTCCATGCGGCTCAGGTGGATGTATCCCTATGCGGCTCACAATGATTACCTCCCTGTGGTTCAAAGGCTCAAGGGAGGGCCACTACCCAGACAGCCCTGACATGTGGCCCTAACCCTATGCGGCCCAAAGTCATATGCGGCTCACTCGTCATATGGTTCAGATCCCCCAGTGGCTCCTAGGACACGTGTCCCAAGCCGATTAATTTCTCAGATTTACTGCCATCAAAGATTGGGTCAAATCCCAATAATTTGGGACACGTGCAGGAGAATAAATATAATTTATTCGCAGACATCAGAAGATCATTATGAGGAAGATTTATTCTAATCAGCATTAATTGCTAATGGGATTTGGTGTAATCTACACTCGATGGCTCGGATTCCTCACAATCAAAACTGAACGGCCTGGATTGACCAATCTATAGGCTGCCGCCATCTCCAAGAGCTAATCATTGGCAACCCTAATGATCACATCCCACTATTATAAATAGTAAGGTGCCATTCCCTTGTAAAGATAGATAATATCAGAGAGAAATACGCATATACAGAGAGCTTCCCCCTAATAATCAGAGAGAAAATACACAAAGAAAGAGAGAAGTCAGAAGAGCAACACGAGGAGAGCAAGAAGAGCATTTCTTCATCAGCACCAACCATCTCTTCACAGGAGCCAAGGCTGCATACCGATCGTCCAAGGAGTAAGGCAGGGCTGCCGTCGCCTTCCAAAGCCTCTATCGTCACCTCCCAGAATCTAAAATAAACAATTGTACTTAGATTGCTGTACCTAGGTTTTCGTCCCTAGGCTTTCTTTGTACAAGCAAGTTTGTATTGTGAGTCTAAGTTCAGTCCTCCCATAAAACTGTTCTGTACTTTTATAATCAATGGCTAATACAAAGTAGTGTGATCATGTACAAACTCTTTAGTATACTTATGTGCAAATTCAAGCCATTCACATGTCTATCTTGTATTCTATATCACTAGCCACTGTTAGTTCTTTACTTATAGTAGATATTTCCTTAAAGTCATCTCTTTTACTTCATGTATATTATTTAGGGTTTCATGTATCTTACTCTATAGCATGCTTATATTTCTTGTCATGATATGAACTGCGTAAAATATATTATACTCGTTCCTGTCCTGACTGGACCTATTGAAAATATTACAAGTAACCTGGAAATTCATAGCTAGCCTAGAGGACCAGTAGAGCTTTGAGTAGATTACTAGTTTATTGTTTAGTTTCTCTTTTAGAACTTGTTTTGTTATAAGTGGTGTCTTGAGATTGCTGAGATGTTGTTATTTTGGGAGTTTATTTAAGTTGTTATTTTAAGTTTTATATAGTTGTTAGACTCCTGTGTTATCTTATCGTGCTTAGATTGTGATTGAGTATTATCGTATCTTATACTTGTCCTGCATTCGGGGTTGAGGTTGTGACAAGTACATTATATAACTGCATGAGTTGTTGATTAGATAGTGACCTAGAACAGCGTTCTACCGTCGACACTACAGCATAGGCTGGACGTACCCACTTCTCGTGCCCCTACACTAGGTGCGGGTCGTAACACGTTTTTAGTGGTGGCCCATGCAGGTCGAGATTCGTATTAGTACGAAGTCGTGGAAGTACGACGATTAGTTGTACTGCTGTACGCCTGCAGTAAGAGATAACGAATAGACTTTAGTTGAGAGAGTACTCAATCACATTTAGAACTACTTGAGAAGATTCCTGGAATGTCCCTTGAGAATATCATTATAAAATATATCAAAATTCGGTTCCGACAGTTTTTGTCTACTTACTTGTTTATCGTTGAATTTGATTCTTGGTATTCATTATTGACTTAATTTTTTACCAAGATAACATTATGGGCTAGGTTACCTCAGTCATGGAATCTAGAGTCTTCGACAACCATATTAACTGGTTTAGTGATGAGATAAAGTCCGATTTTGTAAGTATTTCTTGGGGGTGGGAGTTTAAAATTTTTGCAGCCAAGCTAGCGGCAATGCGAAAATTTTAAATACCATGATTCTAGAGGTATGTACCTTAGTTGCGAACTCTATGGATTATCACTATTGTACTTACTAGCATAACGAGGATTCTGCTAACATGGTTCTGAATAGACGGGTATGATTATCAGATTTCAGAATAGATACCATATAGATGGTGCCCTAGTATGGAATAGGATATCAGCATGGATGTTGCTTAAGTTATGGATTAGATAGAGGGAGCTAGGCCACCTGTAGTGTAGAACCGTGCCCCGCACCATCAGAGGGATATACCCAGAGGGGCAGGGCTTTTGTACTGACGGTCGTGGAGACCGATGCTGCGGGTGACGAGTTAGCAGGTCTGTCCTTCCTGTCCTTTTTTTCAATCTTGTTGTGTGATTCCATTAGTACCTGTTTGGATGTATTGTGCTATGATAGAGAGTATAGTGACCCTGTTCGAGACTATGTAATCATGACCACTAGGACCATGTTTTTGAGCTTTTAGATAGAATTTTCTAGACCTTGATTATTGGGGGTTTGACCTAGAAGGAGTATCATGATTGGACAGACCATATGATTATCAGATTGTATCTTGGAAGGATTTTTGAACATACCTTCTCTACCTTTCGTCTTAGTCTTTTTCAAAAAAATTGTTTTGTTTCATCATCACTTAACTTAGGAGTAGGGATAACTTCAGATAACTACTCTTATTCTTTGTAGAACTTCATTAGTTATAACTCTTTCATAGTATAATGGTTTGATAGTTTGTATTAGGAATTATTCTTAGGTTTGGTAGTCTAGTTGACATTAGACTAGTAACCTTTTATTGTTAAATCTCTGTTGATTTTGACTATCAATTTCATATAGGATGTTAGTCTGCTCAGGAGGTAGTGACCCCTCCGGCTCACCAGATGGATAGTAGGATATATTGATGGTTAGAATAGTGATATTTCGTAGGTATACTTTAGAAACAATAAGGATATTCGAGGTCGGTTTGTTTTGTGGACTTGAATAATTTTAGGTTATTAATACTCGAGATATTTCACTTAAGATTGTGATGCTAAATTTAGGAATTTAGAAATGGAGAAGAGAATGTAACTATGAAGCGATGATGATACCAAAATTGAATAAGATGTTGGTAAGAGGACAGAGTGAACACAAGGATTTTGGGTTATGGGGAAATTTAAAGATTTTGTGGAGGTTTTAAAATTTAAGAAGAATAATATTTGAAGGTGTACGTGAAGGAAATACGAAGGTCGATTTTATAATAAAGAATAAGTTCCTGCATGACATAGTAGTATTAGCTTCGAATAAATTCGAGGACAGTAATTTGAACAAGTTCGAGGATTTCATAAACTTTGATCTAGAGATTTTGGATCCAATTTAGGACAATATGTAGATATTTAAATTTTTGGGATGATTAAGTGGATAAGGGAGAGTAAGATCAGAAAGAAGGAATAAGACTTTTAACAAGGGCATGATTCATGAGAAATGCCTTGGGAATTTAGGCCCTACTTCTAGGAGGGAGTTTTAGTCACCAGACTAATTTGAGGTGAGTTTTCGACCTAGACTTTAGCATGTCTTTTGTCATATTTTGTTACACCCCTTGCTTGTATGTTTTGATACCTTGTGATTTCCTTGTGCTGTAGTATGGCTAGTATAGCTAGATGAGACCTCAGACTGATATTGTCTGCCATGACAATATATGTTATTCTTTCAAATTGCATGATTTAGATGAGCTTCTATGACCATGATTGTTGGGGATGAGACTCTAGAAGAAGTACGACCATCTTATTTTCGATGATGAAATTTTCTAAGGAGGGTAGACTTGTAACTGTGGACACACACAAAAAAGAAGAAGAAAATGCTGTCTTTTTTATTGGCGTAAGGCACCACAAATTGAGTACGCCTGAGAGATCCTGCGCTGAGGATCCCCGAGTACAAAATAGAATTCTAGGAAATGGGACGATGGAGATCGAGCGGCAGTTGCTCCTTTACTCCATTGACACTCCGATTACCAAAGTGGGGGAAAACCTAAGAAAATTGCTAACTCTCGGCTCACTGGCAAGAAGTGCAGCAATTTTTCTCTTGAAAATGCTCTCCGTTCTGTGTTTTGAAGAGGGATGAGGCCCCTTTTTATAGTCGTTCTTGGGTTAGAATGATGTTATGCGCCCACTTGAGGAAACACGCTGGTTTCTATATAGGCGCATAGGATATAGGCGCATACAGGATGCTAGATCGTGGGTTGGTCGTGACGTTGACGTGGCCGCATGCTTCGGTGCACGACTGCTCGTGGAGACTGACGTGACCGTGCGCTTGGGTGCACGTTTTGATCATGGCTTTGACTGAGTCAGGCTTGGGTGCATAGCCATGTCTCAGGCTATGCGCCCTCCTTTCGGGAGAGCTAGTCTTGGACGCATGAAACTTCACTGGCTGGGGGCATAAAGCTTCACTGACTGGGCGCATGGAGCTTCATTAATAGGGTGCATGGAGCTTCACTGACTGGGCACATGGAGCTACACTGACTGGGAGCATAGAGCTACACTGACTGGACGCATGGAGCTTTTACTGGCTTGGGCGCATGGGGCTTCATTTGCTGAAAATTTTTCATGCCTCTACAAGACCCCCTTCAAAGTTTTTGATACTTGAACAAGTTCGAAAGACTTTAAAAGAAGCATGGATCGGCTTCTCGTAAGGCAATGGGCCCATAGCACGACTCTCTCCTTGGGCGCATAGTATTTAGCCAGCCTATTAGGAAGATACGACTGTTGAGATTTTCCTCGAAATCCAAACTGACAGATTTACTGGAACGGAATTTAAAGCAGTCCATCCTTCATACGTCATCCACGTCAGCAAGGGACAGTCGCATGGTATGCAGAGAGCTGATCCTTCACGTGGGCGTATAGGCTGTAGTGGGCACATACAACATAATGGGCGCATACAATAGGTGGGCACATAGGAAGTGGCCCGTGCCTATAAACTGACACTGGAGGAGAGAGAAAGTTCATTATTCCTTTCTCCTTTAAATTTTTTAGAAAACTCTTCGTCTTCTTTCTTTTGAGAACCATGTCTCCCAAGGTCGCCAAGCGATCCACGAAGGGCAAAGGGGCTGCGTCGAGTGGCTCTCCTCCTGCGGCAGAGTCCTCGGTAGTCCAGGACCCGATTCTGGGTAAGGGCATGCTTCAAAAAATAAATTCTGGAGCGTTAATTTGCGACGCTCGGACTTCTCTTCTGCCTGGGCGCTTGTGCCTAAGGCAACATGCTTCTGTGAGCATTACTATGCGCACACAGAAGTCATGCGCCAACACTTTGGTGTGCTATGCGCCCACGTGTTGCCATATTATGCGCCCTTTTAAGCTGTGGCATGTTATGCGCCCATGTACTATCTGTGTGTTATGCGCCCATATGTCTTGTTTTAGGCGCATATCCCTTTGGGCACATAGCCCTTTGGGCGCAAAGAAGCACTTCAGAACATAGTTTTTCCTACGGTTTTCTAAGTCTGACTGTCTTTTTGTCCATTGCTTTTTGTAGCATCCATATCGAAGGTTGAGACCTTTGTGAAGGAGAAGATGCTGTCTTCTTTCATCAAACAAGAGTCACCGCTCGTTAAGGAGGAGGTGATACCAAAAATTGAGGTAAAAGAAGAGTTGGCGCTCATCGGGGAAGGAATTACTCCCTAGATTGAAGCTGTTGTAAAGGAGGAGCCCAAGTCTGAGGGTTGTAGCGCTGAGAGTTCTGACCCACCTGCTCCGGCTGAGGTCTTTAATCAAATAGATCCTTCATACGCGAAATGGTTGAGGGAATGGTATATGCCTCAACACAGCTAGGAACTGCGGGTTCCATGAATGTCCGTATTTTGTCTTGGTATTTCTGTCTGTCTTTGGCTTTGTGTTTTATCTCTGTTTTTGGACATCAATATGTAATCCTCTACTTCTTGCTCAGATGAAGAGATGGAGAACTTTTTGTTTTGCTCACGAGATGTAGTCCTGTAAATGTAACTGATTTTGTATAGACAGAGTACATTCGCTCCATTCTCTGCTTGTGGTATCTGTGGTGCTTTGTATTAGAGAGCCGAATACCGCATTTGTGTAAAGGGTATCCCGCTGGGGGATCCCCTTCCTCTCTTTTTTGTTAGGACCTATTACCCTTTTGTGCATCCGGAAATGCGAGCAAATAGATTGGAATGATACTTTCATGGACCTATTACCCTTTGACACACCAGCGGTACGGGTAATAGATTTGAAACAAAACCTAACAGAGGTAACGAGGTCGTGATATGTTTTATGATCTTGGCGTCGTGCCTTTCATCTCGGGTTGGGTACAGGCGTCAAGTTGGAAGACTATCGGTATCAGGGGTAATATGGACGTGACACGTGATAATCAAGAGTGGTTTCTGGTGGAATAGATTTTCTTGTCAAGTTTGGCTTCTTGTCAGGTATTCCTCCCTGAAGTAGAGGAAACTTTCCAAGCTTCTTCTCCGACGACCTCCACCGAAGACGACGAGATAGACCAGGAAGTTGTCAGAGCTTTCTACTCGGTGCTGAAGGTGAAGCTTCCTGGAGTCTTGAATCGAAGCGCTGCCTTGGGCCCCGTGAATGCTGTTGCCGAATGTCAGGTAGCGGCCCTCGAGAGCATAGCTGGCTATGAGGAGCGGGCCAACACTCTGAAGAAAGTTCTGAACGACCTGGAGGGTCAAGTGGCCAGGTTTAAGGATGCCAAACAGCGGAGCCCAACATTATTGTTATGTACAAAGGACGAGGCTTTGATTACAGCTCTTGAGAAGGAGAAGGCTACCTTCCAAGTAAGGAAGGATGCCCTGGCTCGAGAGATCGGCGAGCTGGCTGACCAGTATGGCCAGTTCAACGCTGCAAGTGAGGCACGTACTGCCTCGAAGAATAGGCTGGCTGCACAGATCACTAAGAAGGACAATCACATTGTGCAGGTCAGGAACGAGATCGCCCAGCTGGAAGCCGACTTGAGGGCGGCGACATCTGAATAGAAGGATTATTTGTCCCAGGCTGCCATGACTGCCACCGCTTCTGCCCGTTTAGAAGAGCAGCTGGTGAAGTTGGAGGGGGAGCATCAGAGTCTGATCCCCTTTGAAGATGAAGCCGCTCGTTAAAAAGAGGCACGACATCGAGCTGCTGTGAAATCTGAAGCCGAGATTGTTGCTCTGAGGGACAACATAAACCGTCTGTGTATACCGTAGGTGTAACTCTTTTTTCTTTCTTGGCCGTCACGGCTCTTGTACCTTTTTAAATAAAATAAAGACTCTTTCTAGAAGTAAATGTGGGTTAGTTGAAATATTGATGCTAGAGGTAATGTGGACTGTAGAAGCTTGGAAAAGAACAAGAAAATCCCATGCGGCTCGAAACAGGAGAAGCCCATACGGCTCAAAACAGAAGGAGCCTCATGCGGCTCGGGAATTCATCAGAGCCTCATGCGGCTCAGAAACTCTCCAAAAGTCTCATGCGGCTCAGGAAAGAATTACGTGGCCCTATGCAGCTTGCATTTACAGCTCGCCATAAAGTGACTGCTCCCATTAAATGCTCTGACATAAAGTGATAACTCTGACATTAAAGCTGAAATGATAAATTCTGACATGACGGCGTATTCCTCGGGAAACGAAGGAAATATCCTATACAGCTAGCACGATCCACTAACGCCAAAGCTCAATATGCGGCTGGCATCCCCCCATACGGCTGATGCTCTCATGCGGCTCGGATCGTGGAGACCATTGTTATGTGGCTCAAATCCTAAGAATCCACCCCATGCGGCCGTTGTTCTCATACGGCTCGGATCATAGAGATCATCTCTATGTGGCTCAAATACTGAGAGACCATACCCATGCAGCCTTGACACGTGGCTAGTCTTATGCGGCTCAATTGGAAACCATCCCCATGCGGCTCAGATATCGGAGGCTACACCTATGCGACTGCCACTTTCATGCGGTCCAAAACCTAAGGAGCTACCCTCATGCGACCATGGCTCACAGTTATGACACGTGACAGAAGATCAGTTTCTCCATAATGATGATTAGACACGTGGCATTAAATCAATCAAGATCTATCAACAAATCCCAACAACCAAATTTAGTGTAATCATCATATTTACCCGAATCAAAGCAGATTTATTGCATTCACGACACGTGGCAGGAGATCCGAGCCTCCAAAGATTCATGACAATCAACATTAATTGCCCATACGAATTTGACACAATCAGCATTAATTGTCCAGATTCGTTGCAATCGAGATGAGTGATCCAAATTAATAGGATCAAGGAAAATGGCAATTAAATCCCCAAGCCGCCGACTTTTTTGGGCAATCATTGCAAACCCTAATGATGATACCCCACTCCTATAAATAGCAAGGTGCCATTCCCTTACGGAGAAGATTCCAGAGAGAGAGAGAAAGGACCCCCGGCTGGATAAACAGAGAGCTAAAGGCACGTACGGAGGAGTCTTTCCACACATTCCGAGAGCATTTTTTCACCAAAGCCAGGGCTACGTCCGATCGTCCAAGGAGTAAGACAGAGCGGCCGTCGCTTTCCTGAGCCTCTATCGTCACCCCCCAAGAAAACTAAACAATTGTACTTAGATTGTTGTACCTAGGTTTTCGTCCCTAGGCTTTCTTTGTACGAGCGAGTTTGTATTGTGAAGTAAAAGTCCCGTCCTCCGATATAACTGTTATGTACTTTTATAATCAATGGCAAATACGATGGCAACTCTACTGGGGACTAACTTTTCCACGGCTGTGGAGTTGGTGACGCAATCAGACGCAGCCAAACTTGGCTCCACTCAACAAATGCTGGTCGCCCGGTTCGACCAACAGGCGTTTGAAGAATTGCTCTTCGACGGGAGCGCTGGCCCGGTCCAACGGCGAGCCCGCACGAAGAAGGCCCGCAAGAAGTGGAGACCCAAATCATTTTCTTCTCCCCAAGCTCTCGAAGAAGTACTCTCTGTTGCCCGAGACAGCGGAGAAATCTCACTTGTAGCCCTACTACAGACCATAGAGGACTCTGCTGTTCCAAAGTCCGGCAGAAAAAAACACTATGATGCTGGACTTGTAGGGGCAAGGAGGAACCCTATGCAGTCCAAGCCGCATAAGGGCGCCAGCCGCATGGTGGCTCATGCGGCCGCAACTGCCAACCACATGGAGAAAATTCATGCGGCCACAGAAGTCAGTCGCATGCAGAAACCCATGCGGCCGAAACTTCCTGCCGCATGAAGGCAGCCTACACGGTTATGACTTCTAGCCGCATCCAGAAAACTCATGCGGCCACAAGAGTCAGCCGCATGCAAAAAGCCCATGCGGCCAAAACTTCCAGCCGCATGAAGGCAGCCTGTACGGCCATAACTTCTAGCCGCATCCAGAAGGTTCATGCAGCCACAGAAGATAGCCGCATACAGACAGCCTGTACGACCATTACTTCTAGCCGTATACAGAAGGTTCATACGGCCATAAAGAACAGTCGCATGCAGACAGCTTGTACAACCACTGATTCCAGCTGTATACCATCCGTTCCATGTGGCTCACGGTCAGTCTTCGACCGCCTTTCAGTCGATCCTGACCCCAAATCCTCTCATGTGCCAATCTCCATGGACTCTTTCTATTATGAATTCTCAGGTACTAGAAGGAAGAAGTCTCGAGCAGCGCGGGCTCGTCAAGCCCAGACAGCTGTCCAACCTTGTGACTATCAGGGGGTCCCGCTGACTATTACGCGGGTCCCTGATGGAAAGTTATATAGAACTACCCGTGTCCAGCCCCCGGCGGCCAACAGGACGGGTGACTTGCGCAACGTGATTCTTCACAAGCGCAAGGAAAGAGACAAAGATTTGGTGTGCAAAGAGTCCTGTCAGGGACATCAATGCACCCAAGTCATTGTCAACTACTGCTGCAACAAGGCGGTAGTACAAGAAGACCGGCGGTCCGTCTTCCAATGGTTGCGACGCCCGAGCTCAGAAGATGGGGCGCTCCTCGTCGCCTCCTGTAATTCTGCTCTGAAGATTCCTGGCAGCGGGAGAGGGAAGAAAACAAATGCCTCCAGCCCAAAAATTTCAACCGGCGTAACCAAGAAACTTTCTTCTAAACGGTTGTCTACCACCGTTATAGGAGGAGTTTACCAAGGGACCCGATCAAAGACGAAGTCTGCCACACTTTGAGATTCGTCATCCACACCTCTGGGAGACACTGGAGCCGGGGGTAGTACTCCTCCAAATATCTACGATAATCCAGTGTTCCAAGAAGATAATCCAGGGGAAATGAGTCGTCCAACAGATGCAATAGATCACGACGTCCCCGAGGACGTCCACAACTCTCAAGACGAGGCAAGCTCTGAAGCTGGAGGTACCACTCTTTCTGAGTCTGAACCAGAGGAGAACATTCCCACATACCCCGACTTCTCTGTGCAAGGGTATGACTCGGGGAGCACGTCCTCTACCGTTCCTTCCATCTCTCCTCATGTGAGGACGGTATTCATGACGGACAGCAACCAAGAGGGGCCCAGTGACCGCCAATGCATCGACACTCTGGAGGCCATACTGTATGCCTTGGTCAAGTCCGTGGACGAGATCAAAGCGGCCCTTCCAACTCTGTAAGGAAGGACGCCTGGCCAAACAAGCTTGGGTCCCGCGGTCAATGCGGACTCAAACTCAGCCGCACCAAACCCGGGCGATAATCCTCCTGAAATATCGGCCCCCACTGCTGCAGACGAGGCCAGGGAGGCAAGAAAAGATGTCCAGGAGCTCCGGGCCATGTTCCACACCTGAGAAACCTGCCAGGACCTCCGGATACGACAACCGTATCCTGCTGCATGGAGAGATGTTCCCTTCCCACCAAAATATAAACCATTCCACATCAATCCATATAATGGGAAGATATCTGCAAGCAGGTACATCACCTACTTCGAAGTCACAACCAACCATCTGCCCCATGATGATGCCATCCTTACGCGGTTGTTCATCGGAGAATTGGAAGGGGTCGCCTTCGACTAGTACCGCAACTTGCCGGACAATTGCATCAATTCCTTCGTCGGCTTCAAACGAATGTTCCTGGAGAGGTTCTACGAAGTAGGACAAGACGTGACGATGTCCACCCTTATGGACGTTGTTCAGAGAGAAAAGGAGTTGACAAGAAACTATATCGAGCGATTTCGCCAAACCGCGATGAAGCTGCCTTCCGGTAACCCTGATTCCTCCTAGATTAAAATTTGCCAAAAGAGACTGCTTCCCACGATCAGCCTCTGGATGGACGAAAGTCAATTCAAGAATTGGAAGACGTTCATCATCAATGCCACTAGCGCAGAAGACAAGGTGAAGAAAGCTCGCCAACTGGGATTGTACATCTCGGAAGGAGAGGACAAGAGAAAATGCCCTAACGTCAACAACAACAACAGTGGTAATTCCTCCAACAGCCGAGACAACAAGGGCAAGCAGGCTATGGTGGCCGACACAGCACCAAAGCCCGAACCAAAGCCGGCAGAAAAGCAGTGGCCTCAGATGACCTACTCCTTCGAGGACGGCCATGTCAAGCCCATCTTAGACATGCTCATCCAAGGAGGACGAATTCAGCTCCCTCCTCCAAGGCGTGAGCCTCGTCCTGCAGATATGGAGAGTCCCAAGTACTGCCATTACCATCGCTATGTTCACCATGCTACACAAGACTGCTACCAGCTGAAGCGATACATCCAACATCTCATCGATTCTAAGGCCCTGGCCATTGATTTCGAAGAGGTGACCGTGGCGGCCAACATGGTGTCAGTACAATTTGGCAGCTTCCCTCCAACAAAGGCTCAAGATGGAGTAGTACCCGTCCCTAGAGCAAAGATGGAGGTCGCTAACCTTCCACCTCTCCGAGACCAAGCTGCTGGTCTAGTACCCCTTACCACATCACGGAGGGAGATCATGTGGGCCCATCCGGACCTAGTGCCTGAAGTTACTCAGTCTGCACCTCCCGCCACCAGCAAGAAGAAGACTGGAAAAGTTAAGTCATGCCGCACAATCTTGGTAGAGGTTGAAGAAGCTACGGCTGTTGTTACCCGATCCGGCGCACAAACTCAATCTCAACCGGGTAACTCAGCCAAAGACCATCAGCCAACGGCTGCTGATGCTCCAGGACCTTCTCAGCCTTCGACGACCGACAAGCCTAGGCCGAAGGAGACTCGCTTCGACAAACCGCACCGAAGGAAGACACCTCATGGGCTGGAGAAACCCTATAACTTTGACATCCTGGCGCAACTGGCCAACACATCGGCCAAATTGTTGCTATACGAGCTCTTGAGACTCTCCAAATATGTTTGCGTCGCACTGAACGAAGCACTCCAGAATGTCGACGCATATCTGGCTCAGTCCAATCTCACTGGGGAAAGCCCGCCTGCAGATCTTCAAGACAACGCTTGCACAGGTTCAATGCCAAACATTGTCTTCACTCCGTAAGATATGCTTATCAAGACCAACCTGTATGATCGCCCTCTATATTATACTGGGTACATTGGCGATATCAAGGTGGATCGGATGCATATTGATCCCGGTTCTTCCATAAGTATTATCCTGAAGAGCCTGCTACACCATCTGCGTATCCCAATGCATCGCCTGACGCCGACAAGCATCGCCATCAGCGGTTTCAATTCGGGCAGGAGCTACCCGATCGGGAAGATTCGCCTGAAGTGCCAAATCGGCGACCATTAGTCAGAAGTGACCTATTATGTCATAGACGCGGACACTTCCTACAACATCCTCCTAGGGCATCCTTGGATACACGATTACATGATCATGCCTTCCACACTGCACCAGTGCTTCAAGTACGTCGACAAACACGGCTTCGTAAGGACAGAATTTGTCGACATCGATTCCTTCAAAGTGGTCGAATCCTACTACTCAGATTCCTGCCTGTACGAGAAGTCGAAAAGGTACCTTGTCGAAGGAGATATTCAAGCTCAAGCTGAGGCGGCAGTTGGATCAGAAGAACCTCTGATGATCCACCTCCAAGCCCGTAAACCTGGCAAAACTACACCCCTTACAGCCACTCTGCGTAAGGACGCAATCAGCCTCTATGTACAGGAGGAACAGATGATAATCTAACTGCCAAGGTCTGGCCAAGCGCCAAGGCCCACAACAGAGCCACTGACAATCAGGCTGCACAGAGCTGGCCAGCAGCAAACAGAGGAGCGCAATCCCCCTGTCAAGCCGATGACGATTCGTCTTCCCAGAATGAATCGCCCGCCAAACGCTAAGCCAGGGACTGCTAGCCAGTCAATAAATCGCCGCATAGCACCAAACACCAAACTAGGGGTCGCTAGTACGCCAACAACTCCATATTCGGCTCCACCAGGGGAGCCTCTGGTGATTAGACTGCCCAAGTCATCCTTCCAGTCGTCATTTACACAGGGGGTGGCTGAAGAAGAGTCGGAGCTGGCCAAGTATGTGGCTGCTCACACGTATGTTCCATCCGCAGATGATGTAATCCCACTGGAAAAGATACCTTATTTCATCAATAAAGGGCTACATTTGAACTACTTCGAGCTTAATAAGCTTTGTACAATGTATGCCATGGAACACGGTATAGACACTCACCTGCACACACAAGTGACAAATGTCTATACCGTAAACCAACTTACTCCAGTGGAAGACGCTTACCGCATAATCGAAGGAGAGGATCACCCAATCATCTTCAGCCGGAAGAATGATCCACAGCCCTTCAAGAAAGAAGAAGTTGATCTCGAACCCGATACTGGGAGACTACCCCTCTATCTGTATAGTTCCAGATCCAAGTACCTCATGCAAAAATAAGGATATGATCTAGAAACTACACCTGGCTTGAACTACGGCACTCGACGGCGATTACCCTTACAATTGTCGGGCCCGGCTGGGAAACCACGAGATTATTACAGCAAGACTAGATGTAGGCTAGGCTATGTTACACCAGCAACGACCCCTGAAAGCTCGGATGAGGAATGTGACTGGCATTCATACTCAACCGGATCACCAACTTTTGATTCGGATATCAGTATCGGGGACGTATTCAGGCGAGTCCTGTCCGTCAATATGGCCTTGGCCGATGCCTACGAAGAAGATGAAGACATTCCTAAACTTCTTGAGTTAGAACCGTGGGCACAACAGCTAGTTGCGCAATAGAAGAAGCGGTTCGAACGAAGAGAGCCTCCCACCGAAGATGAGGTTGTGCAAGTCGTTCTCGGTGATGAGTCTTCTCCAAAGCCCATCTTCGTCAACAAAAGTCAGACAGACGAAGAGTGGGAATCATTACTACAACTCGTCCGAGAATACATCGACGTGTTCGCCAGGAGCTACGAAGACATGCCAGGATTGAACCCCGAGGTTGCACTTCACAAGCTCAACATCCGTCCGGACGCAAAACCAGTCAAGCAACAGCAACGACGGTTCTGCCCCGACGTCATGAACGCCATTGAAGCTGAGGTCAACAAACTGATAACCAATGGCTTCATCCGCGAGGAACAGCATCCAGACTGGGTCGCCAATATAGTACCAGTCCTCAAGAAGAATGGAAAGATTCGAATCTGCATCGACTATCGCAATATGAATGAGGCATGTCCTAAGGATGAGTTCTCCCTTCCTATCACAGACATTATGATTGACAACACCTGCAGCTTTGAGCATATGTCCTTCATAGATGGTTTCTCAGGGTACAACCAAATCAAGATGTTCCCTGACGACGAGAAGCTTACGTCATTACGAACACCAATTGGCACATACTGCTACACAGTCATGCCTTTCGATTTAAGGAATGCAGGCGCTACCTATCAAAGAGCCATGAGCATCATCTTTAGAGACCACTTGCGCAAGAGAGTGGAATGCTATGTTGACGACATCGCCGTCAAAAGTCGCTCTAAAAAAAATTACCTCCATGATCTGAGGACAGTGTTTGACTTGATACGAGCACACAATTTGAAGATGAATCCTACCAAATCCTTCTTGGGTGTATCCAGCAGAAAGTTCTTGGGTTTCATCATTACTGCCAAGGGAATCCACATAGACCCTGAGAAGACAAAGGCAATCATGGAGATGGGTCCCCCGAGAAATCTCCGTGAACTCAGAGGCCTTCAAGGGAGGCTAGCTTACATCAGGAGGTTTATTTCTAACCTCTGCGGACGATGTCAACCATTCACCCACCTCATGAAGAAAGGCATTTCATTCGTATGGGATGAAGAATGCCAACGCGCCTTCGACAACATCAAAGAATATCTGACGAACCCTCCAGTCCTGGTAGCCCCGGTTGCTGAAAGACCATTCCTGCTCTATGTACGAGCAATGGAACACTCTCTCGGTGCTCTGCTAGCGCAAAACAACGATGCTGGTCATGAGCAAGCTATATATTACCTCACCCGAATGATGATGGGGCCCGAGCACCGATATATGGCCGTAGAGAAGGAGTGCCTTGCTCTGGTGTTCGCCATTCAGAAGATGCCATATTATATCACGGGACAAACCATTCATGTTATATCAAGAGTTAACCCCCTCAGGGTCTTCATGACCAAGCCAGGTACACTCAACTCTCGCTTCGCTACTTGGGCAATATTACTGTCTCCCTACCACATGATCTTCGTCCCACAGAAGGCTGTTAAGGGTCAAGCTTTGGCAGACTTTTTAGCAGCTCACCTAGGTTCGGAGTCAACTAAAGTAGACGAAGAGATTCTAGATGAGGTTGCCAATTCAAATGTGGCCTCCCACGATGTCGTATGGCGAATGTTCTTCGACGGTGCTTCTAGAACTGGGTCGAAGGGCAACATCATCGCTGGAGTCGGAATAGTGCTGATTTCTTCCTCCGGGCCAGTGATCAATTAGGCTTATTCTCTCACGGAGCCCTGCTCGAACAATATGGCCGAGTACAATGCTTTGGTCATTGACCTCCGACTTGTAAAGGAGCTGGGGGTAGAGTACCTTGAAGCATACGGCGATTCGCAGCTAATCGTCAATCAGATCCGGGGCTCATACGAAGTCCGTCGTGAAGACATGATCCCCTATCACCAAATAGCGATTGACATCATCTCATCCCTGGAGGGGTTCTTCATAGAGCACGTTCCCAGGCTACAAAATATTGAAGCCGAAGCCCTAACAGGCCTTGCCACTTCCCTAGCAGTTTCGAATCATGCTCACCACTTGGTTGACATAATAGGCCGCAAATTGGTCTGTCCCAAGAACAATGTTCAATGCGTTAAGAGTTACTCCGCTCTGACAGTCGACAAAGCACCAGACTGGAGACAACCATTCATTGACTTTGCAGTCTACGACATCCTGCCAGAGAACACTAAAGAGGCTACTTCCATCAGAAGGCGTTCCTCAGATTCTTTTACGATACAGAAAAGAAAATGCTGTATCGACGATCATACGATGGATTACTGCTTCGGTGTCTGTCAAATACAGAAGCCAAGAAAGCTGTACGCGAAGCCCATGACGACGTCTGCGGAGCCCATCAGCCTGGCCCGAAACTACAAGATCGCCTTCGCCGAATGGGTTATTACTGGCCCACGATGGTTGCAGATGCGATAGACTATGCATGAAAATACAAAGCCTGTCAAGTCCACGCAGATTTCAACCATCAACCATCCGAGTTCTTACATCCGACAGTGGCATCCTGGCCCTTTGAAGCATGGAGAATGGACATCATTGGTCCAATTACTCCGCCTTCGTCCCGGGGACACCGCTTCATACTCGCAATCACAGATTACTTCTCCAAATGGGCGGAGGCTATTCTGCTGGCAGAAGTAAAGACTTCAAACATGATCAGCTTTCTCAAGCACCACGTTATCTACCGCTTTGGACTGCTCCGAAGGATCATCCACAATAATTGTCCGCAGTTCGCAAGCCACGCTTTCTATCAGTTTTGCGACAAATACCGAATCCAGAATATTGCTTCAACACCATACAACCCCGCGGCTAATGGTCTGGCTGAAGCATTCAACAAAACAATCATCAAGCTTCTCAAGAAGTTCGTGTCATCAAACAAACGCGACTGGAATGAAAAGCTCGGCGAATGCTTATGGGCGTACCGCACTACAGTATGGTCTGCCACCGGGAACACACCATTTTCTCTGGTATACGGGAGTGAGGCAGTTCTTCCACTGGAGACTCAGATCACTTCACTCTGTGTCGCTCTCACCTATCGATTGACGACAGATGTTAATCACCGTCGCCGACTACAAGAGTTGGAGCCCTAGATGAGAAGCGCCTGTTAGCTCAACAACGAATCGAGCTGTACCAAGCTCGTATCTTCAGAGCCTTCAACAAGAAAGTTAAAATCAGAACATTCCAAGTGGGCGATCTCGTTCTGGCGGTTCGGAGGCCGATGGTTATGACTCAAAAAACCGCCGGCAAGTTCCAGCCAAAGTGGGAAGGCCCGTTCATCATCGATGCTGTATTCTCGAATGGTGCATACTGCCTCGTAAAACAAAATGGAGACTTGCTCATGTTGCCCATCAACGGCAAGTTCCTAAAGAAGTATTACGTCTGAAACGACATCTGCCAGAGTGATGAGTTACGTACCCGCTGATACCGCTGAACTCACATTCTACCTTCAAATCTACCAAAATAACGAGTCATGTACCCTTTCGTACCACTGAACTCACATGCCGACTCCAAATCTCCCAGATTGTCGAGTTATGTTCCCGCAGGTACCGCTGAACTTACATCTTGGTCACTACAGATAAATCTATATCGTATCTTTTAGGTAGTAAGTCATGTATGATTATACCTCTGAACTTTCTTCCTAAAAGGAGCTCCCTCCTTATGATCTAATACCCGCACTTTCAGTGCACAAAAAGGATAACCGATCCACAAATTTTCCAAAACAACCAAGTCGATGTTACCTCTGAGTTATTTTCACTTCCACCAAAAATAAACCGCCCCCTTACATAGAACTTCCACGTCCTTATTACCTCTGAGTTGTTCTATGTACCCTTCATGGAGCCCACTCATGCCATGTCCTCATTACCTTTGAGTAGGAAGGCTCCATCGAAGAAACCCTCATATTTACCACGTCCTCATTACCTCTGAGTAAGTATGTTGGTTCTCTCTCGACTTATTATCGGTACCAAAAAAAACCCCAGGGTACGCCAAAGATAATAGGCCCACAAATGTCCTCTGCTGACCACAAATGTCCTCTGTTGACCACAAATGCTGTACTGAGTTTCCTAGTACATGCCCCTCACTTCTCATCATGTCCCGGGGGCCCAGCTGCTCCATGGCATTCTTTCTTCCGATATCAGGAACATCCATAGCCACCTTACTGTGGAATTGTTCCAAGTATCCCCATCAACTTGTTATCTGTACCTAAAACCAAGGTATGCCAGGGGTAGCAAGTCCACAAACAGTCCTCCAGTGGGGCCAATACCACAACACTACAAACACAATAAACAGTACAAATGAACGGTAGAATAAAGCATACTCTTTTATCTGAAAGGCAAAAAGTACTACATGTTCTGGGGACCACACCCCACTCGAGAAAGAAAAAGAACGAAAATGAAAGAAGAAAAAAAGTCGACTATGGTTGGACGATACATAACTCCATGAGGCGGTCTCTCAGCAAGACAGTCGACCGCTCGAACCCCTGCTTGGCCCTACGCTCGACCTCCTGAGCCAACCGCTCCGCGTCTTCTAGGTACGCATGGACCCGCCAGCCCTCCTCGAGCTTCTTCAAAGCACGCTCCAGACTAGCAGAAGCTCTGGAGACCTTGTCGGCCTCCTGAACGATCAGCTCTTTGTCCGCACGGGAAGCTTCAAGCTCAGACTCCAAGAAGGCTAGCTTCCTCTGGAGTTCGAGGATCAGCTCCTTTGTATCAACTATGCCACGAGAGGCAGCCGCTTCTCGAGCCATGCAATCCTCGCTCCTGTGGCTCAGTCGATCATATTGAAGAGATAGGTCATCAAGGTCCTTCATTATAACCAGCTTGGACTTATCTCGTTTAGTCCTCACCTTCTCTAGGACAGTGCTAAGGAAGCCCCGCTCCTGATCAATTGCTGCAGACAGATCAGCTTACCTCAGCACTTGAAACTGGGCCACGAGTTGATCAGCCTCTAACAATTTAGGCTCCAAAAGTGCAGCTATCCCTGCCCCACCAGGAAGGGTTTTAAGAATGTTAATCTGGCCTCGGACGTAATATCGGGCCAAGGCAAAGGGGGTCCCCCGCTCTACAGCAGCTTCGACCCCTCTCTTCAAGTGACGGTAGAAACTGTCAACTACATCCTGTGACGCCTCATCCAGAACTTTCCTTAGAGGACGGCGTCAGAGGGAGTGTAGCTGGCAGTGTCGAAGGAGTCGTGCTAGAACATGCCACCCCTGCCACCAGGGAAGCAAATTTCGAGCGAAAAGACGCTTGGATAGCAGCTAACTCCTCCTCTGCAGCCCAAAGGACCTGGGTACTCGACAAGGCGGAGAGGTTGACCCCCGAAGCCACATGGGCAGAAGAGGACGCCAGGACCATTGCTCCTAGCCCCGGCTGCGTCGCCGTTCGTTTTCCCTAACTCGAGCCAGCAGGAGGCCCCTCAATATAAATAGGAAGGGGAGGGGCACACTCCCTCCCACCAGATTCCCGCTGGTAGAGCTTTCCCCGATAATATCCGTCATCGGCAGGGAAGAGGCAGGACCTGTGTGTCCAGAGCAACCATCAATCAGCATAACCTGAAGGATGTGATGATAGAGCGAATGGGCCTCCTCACTAGTCAAAATTTGGCTTATCTTACCAGGGGAGGGTTGTGAAGGCTGAGGCTCGTTCACAACTGCCATAGTCCCCTCACCTGTGACCTCCAAGCCAAATTCAGCTGGCTCTTTTGCCCCAACTGCCCCGGAAGGGGATACGACTGGATCAGCGTCACCTTGATAAAATTTGGCAGTTTCAGGGACAGGATCATCGGAGCCCCTGTCATCTTGGATCAAGACCTCAGCAACGTGAGATCCCTCAGCCGCCGCCGAGAGAGCCCCGGCAAAAATAATCCCGGCACACATGTTATCGATCAAAGTGTTCAGGGCTGGATCGACTTCAGAAACAGTGACCGGTTCCTGAGATTCCTTTTCTTCTGACACCTACGTGAGGAAAGGAAAATGATTAAGATCAAAGTTCAGGAGAAAGGAAGAACTGAATAAAGATGGTAGTAAGTCGATCTACCTCCGAAGCGGGGTCGACGTCCTCGCTTCTCTCCCTTATAGTTAGCTTGCGACGCCTGACCGCAGCCTATTTTCGGGAGTGGGGAATATCGCCAACAGGGGAGATTTGTCTGCTATATTTCTGTACAAGACAAGGTACAACAGGCGGTTGATCCACCACTATCTTATTTGGCACTATAGGTGGCTGATCTGCCACCATCTTATCTGACATAATAGGCGGCTGATCCGCCCCAATATCTCCCACCGAAAGGGGAGAATTATCTGCATCATGCTCATCATTCTCTTCGTCCGTATTGGTGGACTCCGAGTCAGGCCCAGGAACTATATTCGCCTTCCTCTTCCTCTTCATAGACCCCTTGGGCTTCTCCGCCAAGCCAGTACCCACAATAAAGCTGGTACTCGGGTCAAAATTAACGGGAGGCTTGCTCGCCGTAACATGGTATAGGGCCGCCATATACAAAATCTCCCCCGACGCCTCACCATGAGGAACGGAAAAGGTGGTTCGGGTATGAATCGAGTTATAATAATGCCACGCCCTGATGCCGTCCAGGACGCTGCCTTCAAAGCCCAAGCAAGAGCTTGGACTGTCAAAGAAAAGCTGGCTATACCCGAACTGGTGGGAAAACCTGTTGGACAAGTAGGGCTCCAGGTAGACGTTGTTGCGGTTGCGGTATACTAGGTGCGCTGGACGGATATTGTGCAGCCAAAAGAGCAATTTCTTGGGCAAAAATAGAGGAGGTTCGGTACCATCAACATGAACGCTCCTCACTTCTTCAGTGGTAAAACGAAGAATAGACACAAAGAAGTCGTATCTGTCCACTCTCGCTAACGCCCTCCGACAGGTTGGCATGGTGCTGCACTCCCAGGGCTGATGATGGAATCGAAAAATAAAAGCATCATCAGCCGTAACGCCATACTCTGCTCCAGGCCTCATCAAAGACCGACAGTGCATTAACAACCACCCCATTAGATAATGGTATGGCAGCTCTACATGCTCAAAATCCATCGCCGTGTCACGGGCGATGACCTTGGACAAAAAAGTGCGAAGGCCGTGGTGTATGCTGCACACCATGGCCAAAAGAATGGCCAGCCTGACCCCAAAACTAGCTTTACAGCAGGGAGGATAAAGTGGCGACTAATCCTCTCGATGGAGCCCGCCCCTCCTGAGACTACACAGTTCCGTAGCCACCCCATCAGAAATCCTGCAAGGAGCGCCTTCTCCGACAGTCGTTGTGTACCATGATAAAAATAACTAAAGAAGTCAGTTTTACTCCCAAATGTGTCGCCAGTGGACTTCGATCTCTTGGCAGTTGACACCAAGTGTTGTACCTCCTCATGAGTTTGAGGACATCGGGAAGAAACCCGGCCTGAGGTGCCGAGTGTGAAAAGGTATGTGACCCAAGTGGTGGTGTGAGGAGTGCTCCCTTCCGAGCTACCATCTTTCTTGATAGCCGTCTGATGACAAGTGCTGCGGTGACATAACAATTTTCGATACACGACAATAAAGCCCGGGAACTGCCGATCCAAATCCTCGAGCTCTTCACTCGTGGGGGTTTACACTTCAAAGACTTCTTCCCCCCAGGGCAGCTTGGAGACAACGTACATCTCATGAAGAGCCAGTCCCAGTTCCCCTCCGGGCGTGAAGAAGGTGCCCGTCCTCCAGTTGTACATCTCCAGGAGAGCCATGAATAACGGTTTATTTATGGGTAGACCATGACAGGTGCCCCGAATGGCGTGGTAGAGGCCGATCTCATGCAGGAAAGCCTCATACTTCCTCAGAATCCACGTGGTCAAGTTGGCCCACTTAGGGATAGGATTTATCCAGTTCACCAAAGCCAACCGGCCGACGGGATAAGACCCTTTCCGAGCAAGCTGGTTCAAGAAGGTAGCAGCTTGGGAAAACATGAAATTGGGACCCGTTACGTTTATGAAGGTACCCGGAGCAAGCCCCATCATGTACCGACTGACCGGTTTCCTGTTCGGATATGCTGACCCCAAATTCCTTTTGTAATGGATATTTCCCACAAATATCCCCGACTTGCTGGAAGTCAATGAGTCTACCATCTTTTTGTCTAGCGGTAGCATATTGAACCAGGACAGAGAAAAATGACGCTCTATCGGAGGGATATGGATCTCCACCCCGTCAAGAGTAAAGTCCCAGCTCTCGGATATATCCAGCGCCCGGGCATTCTTTACAGATAAAGCATCCCCAAAGAGGAACGCAGGCTTCAGGTATTCCCCCTCTAATTGCCCCGAGTTTATCATGGCATAGAGGAAGTGAAAGGACTGTTTTTTGATGGCATTAAGCCTCTCCGAAGGCTCTTTTGGAAGCTGGTTCGTCACATACTCGACTATGTGATCATACTTATAGCCCATAGCAGATTGGGTGCGCCCCACCAGAAGTTTTCCTGCAGCATTGACTGGCATATTTACTGAAAAGAGACAAAAGAAACAAAGTCAGGAGACGGCCAAAAAACATTTAGAGTACATGCGGCTCTGATTAAACGAGTTCTTATGCGGCTCAAGTTTTTACAGAGTACATACGGCTCTGTTTAAACGAGTTCTTATGCGGCTCGATTTTTACAGAGTACATGTGGCTCTGTTTAGGTGGGTTCATATGCGGTTCTGATTCATATGCGGCTCAGTCCATTAGGAGCTCATGCGATTCTGTTCAGAGGGGCGTCATGCGGTTCAGTTCTAAGGATTTTTATGCGGCTCAGACGTTCTCATGCAGCTCAAACATAGGGCATACCCCATGCAGCTCGGATATGAGAAGTTCATGCGGCCCGTACAACATATGCGGCTTCATCGTACTAAACTTTAGGCAGTTCAATAAAGACGAAAAACGCATTGAATGCTGAGGGGAAGAAGGCTTGTGCATAAAAACATGCAACAGAGCCATTGCTTTAGGGTTTAAAGTGTTCGATCTTCCTTACCCTCGATGGAAGGATGGACGTCAGGATGGACTGTGGGTGCTACAGTAGGTGACGGAGCCGCCGCTTTCTTGCCTTTTGCCGCAGCAGAGGCCTTGGAAGCTTTGGAGGCTTTCGAAGCTTTGGCAGCTTTGGGTCTGGATGCCAAACAGCGGAGCCAAACGTTATTGCTCGGTATAAAGGATAAGGCTTTGATGACAGCTCTTGCGGAGGAAAAGGCTACCTTCCAGGTAAGGAAGGATGCCCTGGCTCGAGAGATCGACGAGCTGGCTGACTAGTATGGCCAGTTCAACGCTGCAAGTGAGGCACGTGCCGCCTCGAAGAATAGGCTGGCTGCACAGATCACTAAGAAGCACAATCACATTGCGCAGGTCAGGAACGAGATCGCCCAGCTGGAAGCCGACTTGAGGGCGGCGACATCTGAACATGAGGATTATTTGTCCCAGGCTGCCATGACTGCCATCGCTTTTGCCCGTTTAGAAGAGCAGCTGGCAAAGTTGGAGGGGGAGCATCAGAGTCCGATCCTCTTTGAAGATGAAGCCGCTCGTTTAGAAGAGGCACGGCATCGAGCTGCTGTGAAATCTGAAGCCGAGATTGTTGCTCTGAGGGACAGCATAAACCGTCTGTATATCCCGTAGATGTAACTCTTTTTTCGTTCTTGGCCGTCACGGCTCTTGTACCTTTTTTAATAAAATAAAGACTCTTTCTAGAAGTAAATGTGGGTTAGTTGAAATATTGATGCTAGAGGTAAAATAAAGACTCTATCGTACGGCATGTGCGTACCGATGGCCAGTCGATACGTACGTCCGAGATCTATATGAGACTCGTGACTCGTGATACACAAGTGTCGGGCCAATGAATGCGACACAAACAAAAGTGGTCCCTTAACCCTAAGCTATATGCAACTAAAATATAATAATTTGCAAGTACAGTTTATATTTTCTAGAATAAGTACAAACATGCATGATATTGAGCAAGAAATTAGACAGTAAAGGCAAGGTGTCTTACCTGGTGGGACACCTGGTGTGCTGCGATGATCAAGGTGGCACAAACTGCGACTTCGGTGCAACAATTATGCATAGTGACCTCGGGTGGTGGCACGGGCGGTTCCATTGGGTCCAGAAGGGTCAACTTAGTTAGGGTGGACATAAGGTAGTACAGAAGTGGCAATAAAATAGGAATAGTGGGACTAGCTACGGACAGGATAATAATTGAAGGAAATTTGGATAATAATATTTATATACAATTTTAGAAAATTTCTATAATCTCTGAAAACTATAATTTACTATCCCAAAATACTTATAAGCAGTAAAATTATTTTAGGTCAAAATATTTACTTGGTAAAATATTTTGTATAATACTTGAAAATAGATATGTTAAATTAGTACTAAAATATTTCTAGGTTAAATACTACATTTTGATCAAGAACTATATTTAAAAATATTATAAAATAGCATAATATGTATTAAGCTAAAACCTCGGTTTTGTCAAAATACAATATGTTTTACTTAGTAAAACAATATATAATACCTAATGGTATTAATATTAATAAATAAATAATTACTAAGGAAATAGCAAAAATAACAATAGTATAATAAACTATTAAATACCCTTTTTTTAAATAATACTAACAAAATATCATACAATAATAAAACACAATGCATAGTATTAATAAAATAATATTATTAACTGTAGCTACTGTTTTCCCAATATACACACAAAAAGCAACAACAAAAAATATAATAATAATAGATAAATAATAATAATAATAATAATAATAATAATAATAATAATAAAACTAATAATAATGATAATTCTTATTAATATCAATGGTAACAAATATAATAAAAAACTTACTAATAATCAAAACCGTTCAGTGCTCATCCCTCCCCCCCCCCCCAAATTATCAACCATTTAAGAGAGAGAGAGCGATGGGAGAAGAGGGAGTGAGTGATCGAGAGAAGGAGAAGGAGAAGGAGAAGGAGAGGCTCACCGAGGAAGCGGTGGAGGCTCGTCGGCCTGCGGTGGGCGCGGAGTCATGCACTCGGCGCCGCCAGAGTCGGGGACATGTCGGGCAAGAGAAGGGGGAAGCGGGAGGCGGAGTTCCGGAGCTGCGGCGGCACGGAGGCAAAAGATGGTCGGAGGAGCTGGAAAGGGGGCATCGCCGGAGGAGAGAGCGCGGCGAGGCGGAGGGGGTTTCGGCCGGAGTACTCCTTCACGCGGAGTCGACGGTGCATGCAGGGGCTGGGCTCCAGGCGGTGGAACTGCGGAGGAGCGCGGAGAGGGTGGCTTGGGTCTAGGGGTCGTCGACGGTCAGCGTCGAACTCGGCGGGGGAGCTGCGGCGTTGGAGGGTGGAGAGAGGTGTTTGTCGGATCTCGCGGAGGCGGCGAGCGGCCGAGATCCGTGGCGGAGGTGGAGGGCTACGACAGAGAAAGTGGGGGCGGCGAGAGGGGAGGTCTCGGCCGCCGTGGTGCGACGGCTCGACGGGAGGCGCTCGGCTGAAGAGGACGCCGACTGCGTGCTCTAGGGCACGCTGGCGGCGGCCAAGAAGGGTTTTTCGGTCGCGAATGGAAGACGAGGCAGGGGCAGCTCCGGGTCCATGGCGGCAACGACGGTCGCGGTAGGGGACGGCTCCGGCGGTAAGGTGAGATGGATGAGTTTGTTAAATTTAGGGTTTTTCTTCTTTCTATGGGTTTTCTGGTGCTGGCGGAGGTGGGTTGGTGACGGGGTCCGACGGGTTGGTGTCGGAGGTGGGTTTTGTGATGGAATGGTGGTGGTGTTGGTTTGATGGCCGATGGAGGCGGCCGAGTCGGGGACAGGGATGGGGGTGCTGGTTGTAATGGTGAAGGCTGTCGAGCGGTGCTGGTTGTTATGGTGATGGTTGTCGAGGGGTGCTGGTTGTAATGGTGATGGCTGTCGAGGGGTGCTGGTTGTAATGGTGATGGTTGTCGAGTTTGGGTTTGATGGAGTCGGCCAGGGTGACGGGGGTTTCCGATCGGGGAAGGGATGAGCAAGTGAATAGCCTAGAATTTTCCTATTTGGTTGTACGTGTCGAAATTGTTGACACGGAGGGGGAATAATGTATGTGTAAAAATATGGAATAAGATTGTGGATGGTGGAACACGGACACGATACATGTTTGGTTGTGGAATTTAGTTGTGGATGAATAATGAATTGGAGGAGTACCTGCCTATTTATAGGACGTGGGAATTTCCAATTAGATAAGAACTAGGAATAGTTTAAACCCAAAAATAGATAATTCGTATTTTATTTTAAATCAATTTAAATCCAATATCCAAATACAAATCGTATTTAAATCTAATTAAATTCTTGGTTTAAAATCAATGGGATAAATCAAATTTTCAAATATTTAACTATTTAAATAAATCCAAAAATCAAATCAAGATTTAAATGGCCACAATAACTTCCCAATATATTTTTCAAAATACCAATAATAATAATTTCAAAAATAATAACTATTTTTAAATATCTTTTTGAATAATAAAATATTAATATTAATAAATCTCAAAAATTACATTTTTATTTAAAATAGACTAATAAATAATTACGAAATATATATGTAGGTACAAAATGATGTTCTCATAATTATTCTTTTCTCGCATACAATAAAAATATTATTTATTATTAATAATTATGAGAAATGAAGACTTTATAAATAAAATAACAAACTTGAAAAATTTTGGAACGACAACAAAATAATTATTATGTATATTATTTTGAAACTTTAAAAATAGAAAAATAATATTTTCAAAAATATGTACGCTCGCACATAATCGCACTCGTCGAGCAATTTCGAAAAATAAAATTTCGTGCGCGACGTAAAATACGACTACGCGACGTACAATACAAAATTTTAAATCAGTACTAAATTTAATAAATAAAAAAAATAATAGAAATTTAGGGGTTTTACATCCTACCCAACTTAAAAGAATTTCTTCCTCGAAATTAAGGATTTAGTAGGGGGTGAGAAGGCACAACGGTAGATAGAAGGGTTCGAAGTTTATATGGTCGCAGTCTAGGTTGAAGATATGATTAAGAGACGATTGTAATCACTCTTAAATTCAAGTGATTAGAAAGTCAAGATTGTAGATTTAGGGTCGAGGGAAGGTCGAGTAGTTCAAGACAAAGATATGGCGACATCGAGTGATAATGGTCATAGGTGATAGGATGGTTAGAGGAAGTTCTAGTATAACGCATTCGTCCTTCTAAAATAGGTGAAGGCGAAAGCAATCTAGAGTTCGAAGAAGGCGTTATCGAATACGAATATGTGATTCAAAGGCGGCCGAATAATTTCAAAGGAATTTTCATGGCAGTAGTGGAAAGAATTCTAAAGGCCAAGTTTAATTATGGTCCATCCATGCAGAATAATAAACAAAAGCGAACCAAAATGTACTTGGTTGATCAGACCATTATGCACCGGTTCTGAGTAGACAATACGTTAGTGGGAGCGACCCAATTAACATATGTCTTGGACGAGCTCGATAAGGAATAAGCTTGCAAAAACTAGGCTACTTTAGCATCATTAGTCAAATGATAAATACATAGGCACGAGATGTTAAGATTTAAAGAAGGTAGAATGATTCTAAGTCACTACCAAAATACATGGATTTACCGACGGCCTTATCCGTCGGTAGTCCGTCGCCAAAAATAAATACCGACGGATTACCGACGGATATTTTGGTAAAACAGCCGTCGGGAATAACCTCGTTGCTAAAACATATCCGTCGCTACTCCGTCGCTCAGCGACGACATAGCGACGGAATACCGTCGGCGCATTTAAATATATATAGCGACGGATTATCGACTAGCTTTCGTCAAAACATGTATCAGGATATAGGGTTAGCGACGGAAAACTCCGTCGCTAATGAGTCGGCAAAACCGTATCAGTAATTTTCTGATACCCAATATCCGTCGCTAATCCATCGTAAATTTGTCGGCAAAAGCGTATCAGAGATTTTCTGATACCCAATTACCGACGGACATTCCGTCGCTAAACCGTCGCTCAATGTAAAATTCTCCAGGTAGCGATGGATATTACGTCGCCAATCCATCGATACATTAAATTCCTACAGTTAGCGACGGATAGTCCGTCGGGACTTTGTCGCCAGTCCGCCGTAAGTTAGTCGCCAATCCGTCGCTAATGCTAAAATTTATGGACATCAAACAGCATCAGTTCGACGGATCGTCCGTCGCCAATCCGTCGCTTTATTGAAATGCTCCAGGTAGCGACGGATTTTACGTCGCCACTCCGTCGCTAACCTCAGTTTCTCCAGTTAGCGACGGATAATCCGTCGCTGAGTGGTCGCCAGTCCGCCGTAAGTTAGTCGCCAATCCGTCACGAAAGCTAAAATTTCTGGACATCAAACAGCATCAGGTTGACGGATCGTCCGTCGCCAATCCGTCGCTTTATTGAAATGCTCCAGGTAGCGACGGATAGTCCGTCGCCACTCCGTCGCTAACCTCAGTTTCTCCAGTTAGCGACGGACTATCCGTCGCTGAGTGGTCGCCAGTCTGCCGTAAGTTAGTCGCCAATCCGTCGCGAAAGCTAAAATTTCTGGACATCAAACAGCATCAGGTCGACGGATCGTCCGTCGCCAATCCGTCGCTTTATTGAAATGCTCCAGGTAGCGATGGAGTTTACGTCGCCACTCCGTCGCTAACCTCAGTTTCTCCAGTTAGCGACGGACTATCCGTCGCTGAGTGGTCGCCAGTCCGTCGCTAACTGCTAATTTAAAAAAAAAATACTGCAAACAGACTCTTTCCTGTTTATACAACACATCCAACACAATATCAAACATGCAAAATATCTATATACAACACCATATATCCATATCCAACACGAATATCCAACGTATCCAATATCCAATACCATATATCTATATGCAAAATATCCATATCCGACACCAATATCCAACGTATCCAATATCCAACAAAATATTACCAACACAATATATCCAATATCCAACATTAAAATATCCAAACATAAAAAAAATATCCGAACATACAATGTATCCAAATGTCTACAAAACCAACAACATAAACAAAATCAAACCCCGTCCGTCGGATCGTCTCGTGCTCGTGCCGCCGCATCCGCTTTGCGTATGTACTCCTCCACCGTGTGTGCCGGCACTTGGGACAAGACATGGTCTGGAAGCGCGCGTAGATGCTCTGGCGACATCATGTCAAGGAGCGTCAAGATGGTGTTATCCGATACGATGCGGGCGTCCGCAGAGCGGTTAAACGAAAGCCGTCCGGGGGAAGAAGGACCAGGTCGATCCGAAGCACCGGCAGCAGCAGTAGACGGACCGGGAGCAGACGGACCGGGAGCAGACGGATAGCGCCCCAACATTATCGCCCGCAAATCTGACACCGCGAAGGTCAGAGTCGCAAGCTGCGCCCTCACATCGTCAACCGGGGGCGCTGGGGGAGGCGGAGGCGATGGATATCTCGGGGACGGCTGCAACGAGGGCGCCATGGAACCTAAGCCGTAGACGCGCCCTTTCCTAACGCCGCCGACGGATTCTACGAACACGTCGTCGTAGCGAGCGGCCATAGAAGAGTGCGTCTGGGTGGGCGTCGTTTCGCCGACATTCTCGGAAGGGGGCTCGATCTCAAGCCGACTAAGTGCCTTACGATACGCAGCCTATCCAATGAATGTGTTTATACTATAAGTTTTCCTAAGTTATAATCTAAATCCTATGTTTCCCTAAGTTATAGTCTGAATCCTAAGTTTATCTAATTAACTTAACAATAATTATATTTCTAACATAAATCTCATAAACGTAAGTACTTACATCAGTCTTCTCGGCCCTCGCGTCGACGAAGCTCCCGTCCTTCCGCCTCTTGTGCATATGCACGAATACATCGTGAGCGGTGACCGTCTCCGCCTCTTTCCCCTGCTTCACCGCCCGTTGGGCCTGCATACGTAGAATTTAATTAACTTCGTATATTAACAGTACGAAATTAAATAATAGAATGAATTTGAATTTGCGCTATCTCACCAAATCTGCATGCGTCAATGCGTGGGGCCTTGATCCCCCCGTATGCAGACCCGCGACCTGTCGATTAGCCTTAGCTTTCTCCGATTTCAGCTTAAACTGCGGAGTATCCATCTTCTCCAACATCTGCTCATAGTACTCCACCCGGATCCAGTCCTTCCTCGTATGCGCCGTATGAAGGTCGTAAACCGCATCCCGTATCTTCTTCCCGACGGCGGCTTTGTAGGTCCTGCGGATCGCCTCCTCGCGATGGGGGGGCCACCAGAACGTCCTCTGACATACAAATTCAAATATCACGTAATAAAAAATTTAATGATTTAAAGAATAATAATAATTCACCGACGGATTTATACCCTCATCTCGTCGAGCCAGACGTACTTTATGTCCTGAGGCACCTCAGAAAAATTGAGGTAGGGGCCATGGTAGTTATCCCGGATAATGCGCCCTAGAATCCGGGCAGCATCCCACGGGAAAAACCTATAAAGAAGCAACGACTGGATTATTAACTTGAATAAATGAAACAAATTTAATAAATTAACTTAAATTTACTTACGATTCACCAGCGGGCCATAGCTCTCGTCGGAACTCGCCCACCAGCCTCTCTGGTGGCGTCGGGGGATCCGCGGGTCCGCGCACGTACTCCCCGGTAACAGGATGAAACTGAATCCCGGGGTACTCCGAGGCCCACCCTGTAGTAACTGCTGGGCCCCCTGCTGCATCTGCTGCTGCATCCGCTGGTACATCCGGTGGCGGAACGGATCCGCTAGCGGATGGAGTCACAGGCCTCGACGACGATGTCGGTAGCACCGAGGAAGAATGACGGCGGGAAGAGCCTGTGTCCGGGCTCTCCAAGTCGGGATCGGAGGTCACATTCGGGGAATGCGGCTGGCGACCACGACCGCTACCACCACGCCCACGCCCACGCCCACGACCACCACCACCACCACCACCGTCGCCGTCGCCGCCACCGCCACGACCACGGCCAGCACCACCAGTACGGGTGCTCGCAACCATGCCCTGTAAATAGAACACATAAACAAAATAATGACAACATAGATTTATAAATGAATATAAAACTAAACATATCCATACCAGCAGCAGGGCGATGAGTGCCGCCTAGACGAGTAGGCCTAGGAGTGCCATCTGCAAAAAGAAACTCATACAATAATACGCAAATATCCCAAACTGAAATAAATATTACAATCAGAAGTGAAGTACGAATAAAAGCTAGGTACACAAAATATGATAAAATCACGCACCAATACAACAAAGTACAATTCTTGTAACTTTTGATGAAAGGGCATCTTGTGTTCCACTAGACTTGTAATTGTAAATCCAAATGTAAAAGGGTAATTTAGGATTCGAGACTAGATATTGGGTGCTTCAAGATACAACTGAAATATAGCGATATTTAATCATCGTCATCGTCCTCTTCCTCGGCCTCGGCCTCATCATCATCATCATCCTCATCGTCGAATTCATCTGTATCCTCATCCTCATAAAGTTCTTCTTCTTCTTCTTCTTCTTCTTCAGTCTCAATACTTGGGACAAGACGCCTCTTTCTCCCCTGGTTGACATCTAAGTCTTGTATATCAACCTCTTCCTCCCCTCTATTTTCATCAGCAAGAGGTATATCAACCTCTAATTCAACATCCATGTCACAAGACTGTTGTCCCAAGTATTGGGGCTTTTCGATCTGGTCCTCTTGGTATGCTGGGTCTCCAATGTTGAATATATTTCTAGATTTAATCTTGCATACTGCCCACCAGTCAAAGCGATCTCTACGACGCCTTGGGTAGCTTGTATAGTAGACTTGAACAGCCTGACTTGCTATCGCAAACGTGTCGGACCCTCTATACCTCCTGCGATGATTTATATCGACGAATCCAAATTGTTTATCGATTCTCCAATCGATATTTGGTGTCGTATCGAACCACTCACATTTGAACATAACAATATGCATATCAAATGGGGCACTATATTGTAATTCTATAATATCTCGAAGCACTCCATAATAGTCAAAGTCCGGCTCGTCGTCATAGATTGTGCCTCTTATGCAAAAACCAGAATCCTTCGTACTGAAGCCGTCATTGAGAAATTCGGCATTTATAGGATGTTGAGTTGTCTTAAACTTGAAGCCATTAACGACATAGCCGGGCCAAGTCTTTGCATGCTTCTTCGGTCCCAATGACAAATAACGAATGCTCTCATTTGTGAGTGTACTTGGTTCAGCTAATAAAACCTGTAAACTTTAAATATTTTAGTTGCATATATATATATTTAAATGGTAGCCGCATAACATATTATCTCAGTTACTTACGTAATCTCGAAACCATGACGGAAAGGTAAAATCAACCTCTTTTTGAAGTCCCTCATCGGTAATATCGGGTGTCCTTATTTTGACTTCATCTCTAAATACACTGTTAGAGAGAATAAAAATTAGTGTAGTCACTTACCTCACCAAATTAGAGATTATAACGAGGTGTAGTCACTTACTTCTCCAAATCTTTCACTTCTTGTATGTCATAATTTAACAAGACATATCGGTGAGCGGCATCATACTCATCGTCACTCAACCACCGTTTCTTACTAGCCCCAATAGGCTTGCCCCTTAAATTGAATATACCTCCTTCCTCAACGTCTTCGTCATTCCTTTGAGGTATATTTCGATTTGTCTCAACATGAGTATCGAAATAAATGGAGCAAAAGTTTGACACCTCCTCGATAAGATATGCTTCGCATATCGAAGCCTCTATATGAGCCTTGTTGCCAACTTTTTTCTTTAGATGATGTAGATACCTAGAGAGACAAATTATCTTGAGAATTAACAATGAATTGTAAAATCCACTTAAATTATATCAATTTTTATTTACCTTTCAAAGGGGTACATCCATCGATAATGAACAGATGCACCGACACGGGCTTCGTATGCTAGATGAATCGGTAGATGCTCCATACTGTCGAAGAAACCCGGTGGAAATATTTTCTCTAACTTGCAAATTGTTAAGACAATCTTCTCCTCAAGTTGTATCATATGTTGCACCGTGAGCTTAGTTGAACAGATATCCCTGAAGAATGTAGACAGCTCGGCCAACGGAACCCATACAGCAGAAGGCAACAACTCTCTCAACGCAATGGGCAGTAATCTTTCCATAAATACGTGGCAGTCGTGACTCTTCATTCCTATTAGCTTGCGTTCATTGAGATCAACGCATCTAGACAAATTCGACACATAGCCGTCGGGAAATCTTAAAGTAGATATCCACTTGCAGATTATTAATCTATCTTCCTTGCTCAATGCGTATGGCGCTATCGGCTTAGTTACTTGTCCACCAGCTCCCCTTTGTATCAAGTTTAGATTATGACGTTTGCATATCTTGGCCATGTCTTGTCTTGCTTTTGGATTGTCCTTCGTCTTTCCTTTAATATCCATAACGGTATTGAAGACATTATCGAACACATTCTTTTCGATATACATGACATCAAGATTATGCCTAATAAGATTATCTTTCCAATAAGGCAAGTCCCAGAAGATACTCCGTTTGGTCCAGTTATGGCTTTGTCCGAACCCCTCGACACGATTGTTCGATGGATCTTCCATTACGGTGGGCAATTCCTTTACATCTTCCCAAATATCGTATCCCGACAATCTGGCAGGAGGTTCAGAAAATTCTTGTTTTCCATATCTGAACGCGTCCTTGTTCTTTCGCCAAGGATGTCTCGTTGGCAGAAATTGACGGTGACAGTCAAAGAAAGAAGTTTTTCCTCCATGTCTAAGGCGGAACGCCTTACTATTTTCCATACATATCGGACAAGACATGTTGCCGTGCGTACTCTATCCCGACAGCATACCGTATGCTGGAAAATTATTGATTGTCCACATAAGTGAAGCTCTCATCTGAAAGTTTTGTTTTCTGGAAATATCATAGGTCGTGACGTCGATCTCCCACAACTGTTTCAGCTCATCCACCAACGGCTGTAAATATATATCGATGTTCTTTGTCGGATTTTTGGGACCGGGTATGATAGCTGTCAAGAACATATAAGGAGTCTTCATACACATCCATGGTGGCAGATTGTAAGGGGTAAGAATGACCAGCCAGCATGAGTATTGAGATCCCGACTGTCCGAAAGGGGCGAAGCCATCAGAACATAGCGCCAGGCGTACATTTCTAGGCTCTGCAGCAAAATCTGGATGACACAAATCAAAATATTTCCACGTCTCCCCATCCGAAGGATGTGACAATTCTCTTTCGTCCTTTATGCGATCTTCACTGTGCCACGTCATGTGTTCTGCTGTATTCAGAGACATATACATCCTCTGTAAGCGCTTCGTGATCGACAAGTAATGCATATACTTGTAAGGACGTCGTTTTCTAGTTGACTTTCCTTTTCCCTGTACTATCTTGTAATGATCCGCATTACAGAACCAACAACTTTCTAATACGCAATTCTCTTTGTAATATAACATGCATCCGTTGCGACAGCAATCTATCTTCTCGTACCCCAGTCCCAGTTGTCGGACCATCATCTTTGACTTGTAGAAGTTTCTTGGGAGCTCTTTTGATTCCTTCGGTAACACCTCATTAGTTAATTGTGTGATCCGATCATAGCAAGCTTGTGGCAAGTTAAAATCAGACTTTATGTTCAACAACCGCATCGTCACTGACAGTGCGGAATGAGTCTCACAACCAGGATATAGAGGAGTATCTGCGTCCTTAAACATATCATAGAACTCCTTTGCCTCGGGATTAGGATCCTCCGGATCAAAATTAGGCCCTGCCGCAGCATACACCATATCTCGTGCAAGGTTCTGCATGTCTCCATAATCCACAGAGCATCCGTCGTCTTCGAGGACATCCGTTGCAGCATTATCATCAAAAGCAAAGTACCAGCTTCTGCAGCCTGTCTTTCTGAATATAATTCACCTTGCGATGACCACAGGCCGTAATCACGTACGAAACCCTTACGGGTCAAATGATCTCTCACAGTCATCACTTCTTCGAAACGTCTATTGTGACAATTAACACATGGACACTTGATTTTGTTATCGTCCATGTACTGAGTTTTGCTTATGGCATACTTAAGAAATACTTCCACACCTGCCTGAAAATCGTCACTCACACCAATTCTGCTCTCGTGTTGTCGTTTGTACATCCATGTACGATCAACAAAGTAACGATTCATGCTCGATTTGATGTGAATATCTGTATCGTAAGACAAACTAAACATAAGAATTAATAGCCCGATACCGATACTCATATCGTAAGAAAAACTAAACTTGTGGATAACACGCTAGGCCTACGACGAGGCTACTTAGTATCACAATCTAACATAATTAGTATATAATCATGTAACTGGTGGATCCGCTAGCTAGTAAGCCGGATGTACTTAATATCAGAGAGTATCAGATTAGTATCAGTATATAGGTTAGGTAGACCGTATCAAACGCATATCGGAATAGTAGGCCGAATAGGAGGCCGAGATAGTCGAATGAGAAGAAGGGAAGAAAGGAGGAGCAGATGGTATACTAGACTAGTTCTGGGTCAAATTAGGAGTCCAAGTCAACTCTGTCAAAACTAACCTTAATTAGGCTAAACTTCTACCTTAGCTAATCAAATATATATACTAGACTTCACGACGTGTGTCTGTGTATATATATATATATATTATTAATAAATTACTTAAAATTATGCATATATATATATATATATATATATATATCAAGGTTCAAAGTATCGGTATCGGAATCGGTATCGGACTATTCCTATGAGTATTGGTATCGGCGATATCGGTAGTATCGGCGGTTTCGGATCGGAGTATCGGATTTTTTGGTATCGGGGAACAAATAATTATTAATAAATTATTTACATTTAAAAACATATATTTTATACATTTAGGCATAATTTTAAGTATTTTCAGTGTTATTTCTTAGTAGTTTTGAAATTAAATGAAATAGTAGTCACCCTTACCGATTGGTTTACAAACAATAGATGTGATTTTCTTCAATTGATGTTATTTTCTTCTTTTACATGCTTCTACAACCTTGTTATGCTTTAAACCCTTGTTGATTTGTCTTTTCTGTTTAATTTTCTTTGTCGAATTGACCGGAACAAAGACCCCCAATGTCGGTATCGGTCAATACTTGGTATCGGTCGGTATCGGATCGGAACATGCCAAACCGTATCGGTATCGGCCGTATCGGATCGGTATCGGCCGATACTTTAAACCATGATATATATGTCTGAGTGTGTGTGTATCCGTGTGTCTGTGTCCGTGTGTGTCCGTGTGTGTGTGTGTGTGTCCGTGTGTGTGTGTGTCTGTGTGTGTGTGTCCGTGTGTGTGTGTGTCTGTGTGTGTGTCCGTGTGTGTGTGTGTGTGTCCGTGTGTGTGTGTGTGTCTATGGGAGAGGAGGAGGAGGACTCCTGCGCGGGGACTCCAGAGTCCCTCCTACGCCCCCCCTGCCCCGACCCCCCCAACCCCTGCCCGACCCCCCCAACCCCTGCCCGACCCCCTCTCCCACCCCCCCTGCCCCCCCTGCCCCGACCCCCCCAACCCCTGCCCGACCCCCCCCAACCCCTGCCCGACCCCCTCTCCCACCCCCCTGCCCCCCATGCCCCGACCCCCTCCAACCCCTGCCCGACCCTCCGCCAACCCCTGCCCGACCCCCTCTCCCACCCCCCTGCCCAGACCACCCCCCACCCCTGCCCGACCCCCTCCCCGACCCCCCCTGCCCCCTCTCCCACCCCACCCTTGCCCCGACCACCCCACCCCCTACCCGAACCCCCCCTGCCCAGACCACCCCCCCACCCCTGCCCGACCCCCTCTCCGACCCCCCTGCCCCCGACCACCCCACTCCACCCTTGCCCCGACCACCCCACCCCGTACCCGAAACCCCCATGCCCCACACCCTCTCCGACCACTACGACAGCCCCCCAACCCCCCAAATCGTAAAAGACAGAGAGAGAGAGAGAGAGAGAGAGGGAGATAGAGAGAGAGGGGGGGGAGAGAGAGCATACCTTAGAGAGAGAGAGGGAGATCGCCGGTCGGAGAGAGCGAGATCGTCGGAGAGAGGGAAAGGAAAGAGAGAGAGTGTTTTGGGGGGGAATGAAAATTCCCCCCCCCCCCCCGTCGGTTCAATTTAAGTTAGGGTACAGAAATTAGCGACGGCTTAGCGACGGATTATTCCGTCGCTAAGTAGTCAGTAAATCTCGCGCCAGAGTAGCGACGGATTATTCCGTCGCTAAGTCGTCAGTCAAATCTCGCGCCAATATTTTAGGCTTTTCCTGCCAAAATATGCGACGTTCTAGCGACGGATATAAAACCGTCGCTACATGGCCGACGACCTTTCGACGGCGTAGCGATGGATATGGACATAAAAAAATAAAAAAAATTGTCCTCTGCTTTCCGTCGGTATTTCGTCACAAATTCGTCGGTGATCCGACGGTAATAGCGACAGAAAATTTTCGTCGCTAAATGGCCGTCGCTAAAATGCTGTAATTTGGTAGTGAGTCATACAGTCGCCCTATAGTCTTCTTGTCCAAGTCCTTGGTTGGCTAGACGGGTTAGGTCCTCTAGATTCTAGGATCTAAATAAGCTTGCTAAAATAGGTCACTAGGTCAAAGAGGTTGCTAGTTCATAAGGTATTCTACCCAACTTAAAGAATTAAACTAATGGTGTTTTGGGACAACTAACTAGTAGGGTCAATCTCTAGCAAGCACGAAGGGAAGTTAAAAATAGGGATGGAAGGAAGCAAGCAAGATGCAATTGATGAGTCAAACGGTAGATAAAATTAAGGAAAGAGGTCAAGTTTGTGGATGAGATCCTAGACTATAATCCTATACACAGGCTTGCTTGGTACGGTAAAGTAACCAAATAATTTATCTAGACCTGCATGGGCCACCACAAAAATATGTAACGCCCCAGTCCCAAAATACGTAGGACTAGAAACGTAGACATGCCAGCTGTATTCATACGAAGTATACTCCAATATATGGAAGCCTTGTATAAATACATAAGCTGTAAAATGCAGTAGAACCATAACTAATCTCATCAACACAAAATAAATGAATAGAAGATTTCATATAATCAACTATGAAATTGTCATTTGGTACATGTAGTTGGGCGGAGACAAATCCACTACCAACTATGAAAAGAAATACATAACAAAAGAAAGATTTTGGCGAGTGAAGCGAAGACGATCCAAGTGCAATCATCCTCGTAGAGAAGCAATGATCACGGCGAGAGCTAGAACACCTGCGACAAACAATAGCACACACCTAGCGAGATAACCAGGTCCTCAGAGGGACGTAACAAGACACATAATATCATGCCATTAACTGAATAATAAAGCTCAACAGAAAAGTAAATGTGACTACACAATTAAAGGTCCTTAACCATTCTATGTGTTAATGCATTTTGAAGACAACGTTCCACACAAGGGCTCCCGAAGCTAGAAACACGGCACGTTAGCATCTCAACCAAGGCACTAGTGGCGTCTAGAGAAAAGTAAATGCACGGCCCATTAGCACTCGAATGAGAGCTAAGGGGCATCTAGAGAAAAATAAATGCACGGCCACTAGCTCTTGGGTGAGTCACTAACGACAACTAGAGGAAAGTAAATGCACGGCACATTTGTGTTTCAACCGAGGCACTAGTGGCATCTAGAGAAAAGTAAATAAATGCACGGCCACTAGTCTCTCGACTGAGTCACAAATGGCATCTAGAGAAAAGTAAAGGTGTGAAAGCCCCTGCGCCTAATAACTGTCTTCACCCTCCCCATGCTACTCGTGCTGAATCCACATCACGACATTCCTAATAACTGCTAAGTCGCTAAGTCTTCTAGACAACCATAACTATTTAGCAGTTATTGCCAATCGCACGGCATGTGCACACCGATGGCCAGTCGATACGTATGTCCGAGATCTATATGAGACTCGTGACTCGTGATACACAAGTGTCGGGCCAATGAATGCGACACAAACAAAGGTGGTCCCTTAACTCTAAGCCATATGCAACTAAAATATAATAATTTGCAAGTACAATTTATATTTTCTAGAATAAGTACAAACATGCATGATATTGAGCAAGAAATTAAACAGTAAAGGTAAAGTGTTTTGCCTGGTAGGACACCTGGTGTGCTGCGATGATCAAGGTGGCACAAACTGCGACTTCGGTGCAACAACTATGCATAGTGACCTCGGGTGGTGGCACGGGCGGTTCCATTGGGTCCAGAAGGGTCAACTTAGTTAGGGTGGACATAAGGTAGTACAGAAGTGGCAATGAAATAGGAATAGTGGGACTAGCTACGGACAGGATGATAATTGAAGGAAATTTGGATAATAATATATATATACAATTTTAGAAAATTTCTATAATCTCTGAAAACTATAATTTACTATCCCAAAATATTTATAAGCAGTAAAATTATTTTAGGTCAAAATATTTACTTGGTAAAATATTTTGTATAATACTTGAAAATAGATATGTTAAATTAGTACTAAAATATTTCTAGGTTAAACACTACATTTTGATCAAGAACTATATTTAAAAATATTATAAAATAGCATAATATGTATTAGGCTAAAACCTCAGTTTTGTCAAAATACAATATGTTTTACATAGTAAAACAATATATAATACCTAATGGTATTAATATTAATAAATAAATAATTACTAAGGAAATAGCAAAAATAACAATAGTATAATAAACTATTAAATACCCTTTTTTAAATAATACTAACAAAATATCATATAATAATAAAACACAATGCATAGTATTAATAAAATAATATTATTAACTGTAGCTACTATTTTCCCAATATACACACAAAAAGCAACAACAAAAAATATAATAATAATAGATAAATAATAATAATAATAATAATCAAACTAATAATAATGATAATTCTTATTAATAACAATGGTAACAAATATAATAAAAAAAACTTACTAATAATCAAAACCGTTCAGTGCTCATCCCTCTCCCCCAAATTATCAACCATTTAAGAGAGAGAGAGCGATGGGAGAAGAGGGAGTGAGTGATCGAGAGACGGAGAAGGAGAAGGAGAAGGAGAGGCTCACCGAGGAAGAGGTGGAGGCTGGTCGGCCTGCGGTGGGCGCGGAGTCATGCACTCGGCGGCATAGGAGTCTGGGATATGTCGGGCGAAAGAAGAGGGAAGCGGGAGGCAGAGTTCCAGAGCTGCGGCGGCGCGGGTGGCTTCGGTCGGCACGGAGGCAACAGATGGTCGGAGGAGCTGGATAGGGGGCGGCGCCGGAGGAGAGAGCGCGGCGAGGCGGAGGGGGTTTCGGCCGGAGTACTCCTTCACGCGGAGTCGACGGCGCATGCGGGTGTTGGGCTCTAGGCGGTGGAACTGCAGAGGAGCGCGGAGAGGGTGGCTCGGGTCTAGGGGTTGTCGGCGGTCAGCGTCGGACTCGGCGGGGGAGCTGCGACGCTCGAGGGTGGAGATAGGGGTTTGTCGGATCTCGCGGAGGCGGCGAGCGGCCGAGATCCGTGGCGGAGGAGGAAGGCTACGGCGGAGAAAGTGGGGGCGGCGAGAGGGGAGGTCTCGGCCGCCGTGGTGCGACGGCTCGACGGGAGGCGCTCGACTGAAGGGGACGCCGACTGCGTGCTCTAGGGCACGCCGGCGGCGGCCAAGAAGGGTTTTTCGATCGCGGATGGAAGACGAGGCAGGGACGGCTCCGGGTCCATGGCGGTAACGGCGGTCGCGATTGGGGACGGCTCCGGCGGTAAGGTGAGATGGCTGAGTTTGTTAAATTTAGGGTTTTTCTTCTTTCTATGGGTTTTCTAGTGCTGGCGGAGGTGGGTTGGTGACGGGGTCCGACAGGTTGGTGTCGGAGGCTGGTTTTGTGATGGAACGGTGGTGGTGTTGGTTTGATGGCCGATGGAGGCGGCCGATTCGGGGACAGGGATGGGGGTGCTGGTTGTAATGGTGATGGATGTCGAGGGGTGCTGGTTGTTATGGTGATGGTTGTCGAGGGTTGCTGGTTGTAATGGTGATAGCTGTTGAGGGGTGCTGGTTGTAATGGTGATGGTTGTCGAGTTTGGGTTTGATGGAGTCGGCCAGGGTGACGGGGGTTTCCGATCGGGGAAGGAATGAGCCAGGGAATAGCCTAGAATTTTCCTATTTGGTTGTACGTGTCAAAATTTTTGACACGGAGGGGGAATAATGTATGTGTAAAAATATGGAATAAGATTGTGGATGGTGGAACACGGATACGATACACGTTTGGTTGTGAAATTTAGTTGTGGATGAATAATGAATTGGAGGAGTACCTGCCTATTTATAGGACGTGTGAATTCCCAATTAGATAAGAACTAGGAATAGTTTAAACCCAAAAATAGATAATTCGTAATTTATTTTAAATCAATTTAAATCCAATATCCAAATACAAATCAAATTTAAATCTAATTAAATTTTTGGTTTAAAATCAATGGGATAAATCAAATTTTCAAATATTTAACTATTTAAATAAATCCAAAAATCAAATCAAGATTTAAATGGCCACAATAACTTCCCAATACATTTTTCAAAATACCAATAATAATAATTTCGAAAATAATAACTATTTTTAAATATCTTTTTGAATAATAAAATATTAATATTAATAAATCTCAAAAATTATATTTTTATTTAAAATAGACTAATAAATAATTACAAAATATATATGTAGGTACAAAATGATGTTCTCATAATTATGCTTTTCTAGCATATAATAAAAATATTATTTATTATTAATAATTATGAGAAATGAAGACTTTATAAATAAAATAACAAACTTGAAAAATTTTGGAACGATAACAAAATAATTATTATGTATATTATTTTGAAACTTTAAAAACAGAAAAATAATATTTTCAAAAATATGTACGCTCGCACATAATCGCACTCGTCGAGCAATTTCGAAAAATAAAATTTTGTGTGCGACGTAAAATACGACTACGCGACGTACAATACAAAATTTTAAATCAGTACTAAATTTAATAAATAAATAAATAAATAGTAAAAATTTAGGAGTTTTACAAGGGACGTGATTTGTTTTCGTCAAACCGAGTTTGGACGGAGTCGAAAACGGAAATGATTCCACTAGGAAAATATTTAGAGGACCTATTATCCAGGGCGTATTCAAGACTCTTGAAATACGGATAATAGTTAGATAGTTTTTTTTTGGAATCATATAAACATTGTACTGTACATTTACATCACTGAACATATGTGAACAAAAAGAGGTTACACATAGTATTTCTTCAGGACCTTGCCATTGATAGGCATCATGAGCAAGTCACCATCGGGCTTGGTTAGCCGGTACGCACCGTTAGAATACACCGATTCTATGATGAAAGGACCATCCCAATTAGGCTGGAATTTCCCTTTTGTTTTGTGCGTCATGACCATCGGTCTTCTCACTGCTAGGACCAGATCACCGACTTGGAAGATCATTTGCTTCACTTTTTTATTGAAGGCTCTGGAAAGGCGTGCTTGGTATAGCTCAATGCGCTGCTGAGCTAACAAGCATTTTTCGTCTAGCGCTTCGAGCTTTTGGAGTCGCAGACGGTAGCACTCTTTAGTAGTCAGCTCGCTGGCTAGGGCTACCCGAAGAGAAGGAATCTGGATTTCTAGGGGAAAAACTGCTTCGTTCCCATAAACCAGAGAGAATGACGTACTGCCTGTTGGAGTCCGGATCGTTGTGCGATAGGCCCATAGACATTCATCGAGCTTCTCGTTCCAATCGCGCTTATTTGAAGACACGAACTTCTTGAGAAGTTTTATGATGGTTTTGTTGAAGGCTTCTGCTAGCCCGTTAGCGGCTAGATTTTAGGCAGTAGAGGCTACGTTCTAGATTCAATTCTTATCGTAGAATCGATAGAATGTACGGCTTGCGAACTGTGGACCATTATCATGGATGATCCTACGAGGTAGGTCGAAGCGGTTGATGACGTGATGTTTGATGAAACTGATCACATTTGACGTCTTCACTTCGGTGAGCGGTATAGCTTCCGCCCACTTGGAGAAGTAATCGGTTATAGCTAGGATGAACCGATGTCCTTTGGAGGATGGCGGGCTGATTGGTCCTATGACATCCATACCCCAGGCTTCAAATGGCCAAGATGCTGCCGTCGGGTGTAGAAACTCTGAAGGTTGATGAATGAAGTCAGCGTAGAACTGGCAAGCTCTACACTTCTTTGCATATTCAACAGCATCCGCTATCATTGTGGGCCAGTAATAATCTATTCGTTTGAGGCAATATAACCCCACTTTTTCGATTTTATAAATTTTTGGAATATTTCTAGTATGCTAAATATTTGCTCAATTGTATTTCAGGAGTATTTATTTTAGAAAATGTGTTAATAAAGTTTTGGAATGGATATTCTTAAATTTGGAATTTATATTTCAGCAATTAATATTTGGGATTTATTAAAAGAGAAGTGATAAGTATTTGTTTTCATTAATTTCTTCTTAAATCCTGTAATCAACTATGTATATATCTTTCCTTTTAGGAATTCTTGAGTAACTCAACTCAAACTGAAATAGCCAATCCTTTTCAAAAAAAAAAAAAATTGAAATTCCCTCCCAAGCATTTCTTTCTTTCCAAGCCAACAAACTAACGGCCAACTATATATAACTCTCTGTCTCTCTCTTGCTTTCATTTGAAACCAAAGAATTTCAGAGGACAGAGCCAATCCTCTCCTTTTCGTTCTTCTTCTTCCCAACTCCTGTTCCTTCTCAATTTCCTCAAGCTCTAACCCTAATTTCTTTAAGAAATCTTCATGGCAGTGGAGGATCCTTGCATGACGGGGAAAAGTTGAAGAGTACCCCTTAAGTGCAGCATCACTCTTTCTCCAACAGCGGACGGGTCTTCGTCGCAGCGACGCTCATCGATTCTTCGGCGATGGCTTTCTTCCCCAGATGTCTTCATCTGTTCGACAACTCGACACAAGAACTCTAGTCGGTGAGTTCCAATCAATCATCTGCTTCCTTCATTTCTAGTTTTGGTCGAATCGCTTATCCCGATCTAAATTCTCCAGGACGAACGTGCTTGATTTGATCACTAACCGGAGTAATTGCGATCGGACAAGGACGCAGCCTCGGCTTGGTGGATCGGTGATCTGTAAACGACAATTTGGCATTGAGTCATTCATCATCGCGTTCCTCTCTGATTCTTGATGAAATTGTGATTCTTGATCGATCTATGGTTCTTATTTAAATTTTGTGAGATTGTTGAGATCGACTGCGTTTTAGTGAAACAAGTTGAGAAGTCTTTTCGATCCGTAGCTAATTAATGAGAATTGATTTAAATTTTGGTTTTCTTTTTCCTGAATTTTTTGAAAGAATCTCAGAGAACAACTCTTGAATCCTTCGATCTAATCTGCCTATAAACTGTTTGACGAAATGTCGCAAGAGAGTTTGAATTCACAACTGGACGCGAGGAGACGTGTCCGACCTCTGGATTAGTGTTTCGTTTCAAGGCATATTTGTTCCCCAGGTGTTTCATTTTTCTCATGATAAAAATTCTTGTTCTAAATCTTGGTACGTTCTTAAACAGAGTGATTGGCTTGTAGGAATGGTTGGTGTTCGTGTCCAGTTAATTATGAGTCAGTTGGGTTCGTGTCCAAGTCTGTGTCGTGTTCGGAGTGGCACAGAGGAAGGCCAGTCTCCCCGTAGTTACAGTTAGAAGAGTTGGCATCTAATTACAATAGTCGAACTTGCACTTCCTTACTCAAACCAGCAGCTGGAAGGAAAGAAGCATAGAAGTAGCCGTTAGTTTTAAACTGTAGGGTTCCTTTGTGTACGGTGAAAGGCCATGTCCTGTTCTTGTGAGGAGTTGTGTAAATTAGATAGCCTAGTAATGGATGATTAATTTTGAGAGGCTGACTCTAGAGGTTATTTGGGTGGAAACTTTTGTCACAATATTGTATGGCTTTGTTACTAAATGAATTGCATTAACAGTAATTATATTTTCACTATCAAAATTTATACTTCTTTAATAGATGTCAAATCTCCTAGTAGGTTGCTAATATATATTTTTGCGTATTTATATATTCTAGTAAATATTTTACTAAATCAATTCTTTACCATTCTAAAAATACTAGTTCTACTCTAATAAGTAGAATGTATGTATGCTAATTCATTAAGCTAGTTATATATATATGAATATTTAGTTTATTATTAGAATTGAGTTATTAGATAGTTAATGATTTAGGCTAATGACTATTCAAAAGAAATAAATAGTTAACTAGATAGTAGTAGTCAAGTGATATTGGTTAGAGCTTAACCAACTGTACCTATTATCCAGGTGGACATCCAGCTTTACTATCCACCCATACTTCATCACCCTGAGCAAGGCAAGTATACTCCTCGGATTTGTTCATTTCTCATGTCTTGCATATCCATTCTTGTATCTCTTTGATTGACACGATGTATCACGGCATTGTCTGGTTTCATGTTTCATGTATTACTTGTGTCTGGGAGGGGAAATACTATAGATATGTGATCAAACCCTGTTACTACTCATGTGAATAGCTTGGGTCCCGTACCGTGCACGCGGGACCAAAGTCGTACCATTTCATGTTCATTGCATCTACCCAAGCTGATATCAATCTAGATGTATTTCAATATTGCACATGTCAGGATTCAGGTTGTATTTCAGGATTCATGGTTGTATTTCATGTTTAGGTTATATTTCATGATTCAGGTTGTACTTCATCTTCAGGTTGTATTTTATGTTCAAGACTCATACCATGTTTCCTGTTTTACTTTCAGTATTTTCTGTTCAGTTTCATGTCTTATCTCATTTCCTGTACTTATATATATTTCCTGTTTCTTGATTCATACCATGATGTTCACATTCATTTCCTTGGATATACTTAGCTCCGCTCCTGACTAGGATATGTTGTAGGTGCTTGTAGGATATTGTTCTACTCTGTGGGCCAGAGCCCAGGATATTAGCTGAGTAGGATGAGACTTAGCTTGAGGCTTCAGGTTTAGACTACTTAGCTTTACTTTTAGATATTGACGAGTTCATAGCACTTTTCATTCCTGTTGATTCTGGTACCTTATGATATCTGGATTTGTGGATTTTGGTGATCTTTCTGGGATACGTTATAGATGTTGTGGTTTTTACTTGTCTTGATTATCTAGTTAGATTTCCCTAGCTTTTGGTACAGCTTACTTCATTGTGTCTAATAATGAAGGCTGGGCGTGTCCGACTCGTGTCCGGTTATTCGGGAGCGGGTAGTGACATATTTTTAGTGGTGGCCCATGCAGGTCTATCCTAATGGTACCTAGGTCTTAGCGTACTATTGGGGGACTTGATTACACTAGGGAAACTTGATCACAGCATAGAAAATCAGGAAATAATGGTATGTCAGGTATATTAGGTATATTGATATTCTATAAACACTTGTTGTATTTAGGTCTAGGTTATTTTAACAGTTTTCTGTTTTTCAGATAGTTCAAAAGCACGTGACACCGGAACGATTGATCCACCTATACTTGAGGTCTCCAAGCTTCCACCTTGCAGGTCGTCCCTACTATCCCCATGGGTAGTACGTAGTTGACGGAGATGTTTGAAGAGTTCCTTGACAACCAGAGGGAGCATGCCATCCTTTTCTGAGTCAGACTTGTGGATATACTCTCCGAGCCAGAAAGGACTTCTGATTTCCAGACTCTCAGACACTTGGACTTTTCCGACACCGAGCGCATATCTTGCACCAAGGAGCAGATCGAGAACCTGGAGTTACCACTGAAGATCATCCAAGTTTCTGAGGACCCGACTTCTCTGAAGATTAGAGCCACCAGCCAAAAGATCCAAAATGTAGCACAGACAATAGGACACAAGGGAAACCGAAGCTCGGGAGGAACACGAAGACTTATGACGAAGACAACAACTAGCCTGGACCCGCAAAGCGTCACAACACTCAGTCGGCATTTCCTCGGTCACACCACCAGTCGCATCATCGGGAGAATATCTCAACAGCCAGCACGCCAGCAGACGAATATTCCTATCAGAGGCTCTACATTTCAGCCCTAGCGGGAGATCCAGACTCAGATTCAGATGATGACCAATTGTGCTTTCTGTCGCCATTCAGGACATCGCTTTGAGGAGTGCCGCAAAAGACGGAGGTTATGCCTGCACTGCAGATCGTCTGCCCACCAAGTCTAGGACTGCCCGGAGGCCACTGATCATACTGCCCAAGGACAAGCACCAGGAGTATCAGGACTACAGCAAGGGGACCAACCTCTCCAGATTCTGCAATCACATGGAGCATTACCACAAGGGCCAGTCTACGTCAGGGAAGTTGAAGAAGGGTAGAGAGATTTTCGTCCCAGCGGAATACTGAAGATAGAATGAAGATAGAAGATTTCTTTTGCATGGTTGGGAAAACCATGTACCTTGATTAGCAATCCAGTCTCTCCTTAAAATCCTCTTAGCACCTAGATCATTTTTTGAAAGTTCTCGTTTTTTGTTTGAAATCCTGATTGATATTCGAAACTTATTTCGAGATATTGTTTCCTATTTGGTAAACTTGTTCCAGATCCATAATTCAATAAATGTTTGGAATCCACTATTCGATACCCTGTTTCATTATTCATTATTTATGGCTTTGTTTTTGCTTCTATTTAAAATTTCCTATTCGAACCAAGTGCTGTTTGAGATTTTATTTTGATTCAAAATTTGATTTTGAAACTTGTCCCCAATCAAAACATTGTTTGAATCTTCACTCCTATCTTGACACTTGCTTGAGATTCAGCCCCTATTCGAGACATCGTTTGAAGATTTTGTTTTCTATTTTGAAACTTTGGCTCATTTCCTATGAGATTTTGTTTACTATTTGAGACTTGTTTCTATTCAAGCAATTATTTCTATTCACAACTTTGTTCGACCTTGTTTCCTATTGAAGTTCTAATCGTTTCATAATCAGGGTTCGATACATATTTTTTGTTCGCTATTTGATACCCTGTTTTCTAAATCACTGTTCGTAACCTTGCTTCATGTTCGAGATTCTGTTCAAGATTTCACTTCTTATTCGCGACTTTGTTGATATTGATTTTCTATTTTCACTGTGTACTTTATTGGAGAATTCGTTTTCAATTCAAGGTTTTGCTCGAGATTTCATTGTTATTCGAGATTTTATTGAAACTTGTTTCCAGTACGGGATTTATTTCTTATTTTGAAACTTGTCTCCTATCTGATACCTTGCTTCAGTTCATACTTCGGGACTCTGTTATCCCTTCGGGATAATATCCCATATATGGAATCTCGTTACCATTCCAGATATCAGTTGAAATTTTGTTATAAATTGAAACTTTGCTCCCTGTCTGAAATTTTAAATCTCCCTGGTTGCCCTTTTGTACTCACTGATTGGATCCATTGTCGTCTCTTAGTACCAATAAACCCTTGTATTCTAATAGTCAGATAACCTCACCATCTTCTTGACTTGGACTACTGAAACTCATTTTGGTTCCTTGAAATTTCTATGGATAAAGTTGAAAGACTATTTGATGACCTACTAGGGCGTGACAGTTGCGCACTGCAGTCGCTATCTGGATTGCGGAGACTGAAAGATCACTGCAGCTAGCAGTGCACTGGCGGGGCAGGAACTCTAAGTTGAATTGATTTCAGACATTCATAGGTTTCGGGTATTATGGAGACTTGTCCTAAATTCTTCATGTCATGATCTCTTGGGTTGCTTCGTTGATGATTGCTAGAAAATGGATATAGTGCACAGAATATTCGATGACATATTGTTATTTGAGTAACAAAGCCGAGAGTCCACTGCAGTCAGATATATACTGGCGGGGTAGGGATCTAAGCAAAGTGATTTTAAATACCTATATGTTCTCGGGTATCATGGAAATTATATTTCCTTTTTCATATGATTATTGGTTTTCGAGAATCACAAATCCTGGCACGTTTATCCTGATTTGATACTGTATCTTCTGAGTATCTCGTACGTTTTGTCAATCAACCCTTGCTAACTGTCCTTTAGTATTTTATCGTTAGATAATTGAATTCCTTAAAATTATACATTGCCAGAGTTTGATTCCATACTTCGTTTGTGTCTTGTCTAAAACTTCAATCTTAAATCATGACTATCTAACCATGATTTTCCTATCTTGTCCTAGTCCACTTGTGTTAAAATATCAATTTTTTATCGTACTTAATAGTTGTGTCTTCATGATTTTGCTCCTCTAAGTTGTAATTGGAACTTTATTCTATCTCGTGCCTATTTGATTCTTGATCATTGATCGTGTTATTCCAACTTCTTGTGTGTAGTTATTGTACGGGGTCTCAAGGCTCAGAGAGCATCTCAGAGTTGCGCGAGATCGACAGAAGCACTGGGTGGACAGCAGCAGATGGCCACTAGAGCTCGCGGTTGGGTTCATGGTGTATATGTTCACTGTGTCAAGGACAGTGCGAGTTCTTCATCTGCATAAGTCAGCGTTTGGGTTCATGGTCTATACATCTAACTGTGATATACATATATATGTGCCTATTATAATTAGCATACAGGACGGCTTGGGGTGTAATGTGTGATTGTAGACATGGTAGGAATTATAGGTAATTAACGCTAGTATGACTAGACTAAGGTAGTGCTTGCTAGATAATAAGGACACTCTAGTATCCTAACCAAGTTAATTTAGACTAGATATTTAGGATATAGCTCCCATATCGGCGGTATCGTATCGGAGTATCGAACTTTGATATCGGAAAACAAATAATTATTAATGAATTATTTACATTTAAAAACAAATATTTTATACATTTAGGCATAATTTTAAGTATTTCAGCGTTATTTCTTAGTAGTTTTGAAATTATATAAAATAGTAGTCACCCTTACCGATTGGTTTTGCCGAATTGACCGGAACAAAGACCCCCATAGTCGGTATCGGTCAATATTTGGTATCGGTCGGTATCGGATCGGAACATGCCAAACCGTATCGGTATCAACCGTATCGGATTGGTATCGGCCGATACTTTAAACCATGCTATCAGTATCGAACTATCGGTATCGGTATCGGTATCGCACTATCGGTATCGGTATCGCAGTATCGGTATCGAACTATCGGTATCGAACTATCGGTATCGGTATCGGTATCGCACTATCGGTATCGGTATCGGTATCGGTATCGGTATCGCACTATCGGTATTGAACTATTAGTAACAACTGTATTTATATTTTTCTCTTTTCGAGCTAGAATACTAGCGGATCCACCAGTTACATGATTATATACTAATTCTGTTTAGTTTGTCTTACTATACAGATTTTTACATCTAATCTGTGATGGATCGTTATTTCGTTGATCATACATGGATGTACAAACGACAACACGAGAGCAGAATAGGTGTGAGTGACGATTTTCAGGCAGGCGTGGAAGTGTTTCTTAAGTATGCCATGAGCAAAGCTCAGTTTATGGACGGTAACAAAATCAAGTGTCCATGTCGTAATTGTCGCAATAGACGTTACGAAGAAGTGGTGAGTGTAAGAGATCATTTGACTCGTAAGGGTTTCGTACGTGATTACGACCTTTGGTCATCGCAAGGTGAACTATATGCCGAAAGACAGGTTGCGAATGCTGCTACTTATGCTTTTGATGATAATGCTGCAGCGGATTTTGTCGTCGATGACGACGAATGCTCCGTTGATTATGGAGACGTGCAGAACCTTGCACGAGATATGGTGTACGACGCGGCAGGGCCTAATTTTGATCCGGAGGATCCTAATCCCGAGGCGAAGGAGTTCTATGATATGTTTCAGGATGCTGAAACTTCTTTATATTCTGGTTGTGATCCACATTCCGTACTGTCAGTGACGATGTGGTTGTTGAACATAAAGTCCGATTTTAACTTGCCACAAACTTGCTATGATCGGATTACACAACTAATGAAGGAGGTGTTACCGAAGGAATCAAAAGATCTTCCAAAAAACTTCTACAAGTCGAAGATGATGGTCCGACAACTGGGACTGGGGTACGACAAGATAGATTGTTGTCGCAACGGATGCATGTTGTACTACAAGGAGAACGAGGATGTAGAAAGTTGCCGCTTCTGTAATGCGGATCGTTACAAGGAAGTCAGGGGAAAAGGAAAGTCAACTAGAAAATGACATCCTTACAAGTATATGCATTACTTGTCGATCACGAAGCGCTTGCAGAGGATGTATATGTCTCAGAATACAGCAGAACACATGACGTGGCACAACGAAGAACGCACAAAGGACGATGGAGAATTGTCACATCCTTCGGATGGAGAGGCGTGGAAATATTTCGATTTTTGCCATCCAGATTTTGCTGCAGAGCCCAGAAATGTATGCATGGGGCTATGTTCTGATGGATTTGCCCCTTTCGGGCAGTCGGGATCTCAATACTCCTGCTGGCCGGTCATTCTGACCCCTTACAATCTGCCACCATGGATGTGTATGAAGACTCCTTATATGTTCTTGACAGCTATCATACCGGGTCCCAAAAATCCGACGAAGAATATCGATATATATTTACAGCCGTTGGTGGATGAGCTAAAACAGCTGTGGGAGATCGGCGTCACGACGTATGATATTTCCAGGAAACAGAACTTTCAGATGAGAGCTTCACTGATGTGGACAATCAATGATTTTCCCGCATACGGTATGCTGTCGGGATGGAGTACTCACGGCACCCTGTCTTGTCCGATATGCATGTAAAATAGTAAGGCGTTCCGCCTTAAACATGGAGGAAAAACTTTTTTCTTTGATTGTTATCGTCAATTTCTGCCCGCGAGTCATCCTTGGAGAAAGAACAAGGACGCATTCAGAGCTGAAAAATAAGAATTTTCTCATCCGCCTGCCAGATTGTCGGGATACGATATTTGGAAAGATGTAAAAGATTTTTCCACTGTAATGGAAGATCCATCGAACAATCGTGTCGATGGGTTCGGACAAACCCATAACTGGACCAAACGAAGTATCTTCTGGGACTTGCCTTATTGGAAAGATAATCTTATAAGGCATAATCTTGATGTTATGCATATCGAAAAGAATGTGTTCGATAATGTCTTCAATACCGTCATGGACATTAAAGGAAAGACGAAGGACAATCCAAAAGCAAGACAAGACATTGCCGAGATATGCAAGCGTCCTTATCTGAACTTGATACAAAGGGGAGCTGCTGGACAATTAAGTAAGCCGATAGCACAATACACATTGAGCAAGGAAGATAGATTAATAATCTGCAAGTGGGTATCTACTTTAAGATTTCCCGACGGCTATGTGTCGAATTTTTCTAGATGCGTTGACCTCAATGAACGCATGCTAACGGGAATGAAGAGTCATGACTGCCACGTGTTTATGGAAAGATTACTGCCCATTGCTTTGAAAGAGTTGTTGCCTTCTGCTATATGGGTTCCGTTGGCCGAACTATCAATATTTTTTAGGGATATTTGTTCAACTAAGTTGACTGTGCAACACATGGTTGAATTTGAGGAGAAGATTATCTTAACAATTTGCAAGTTGGAGAAAATATTTCCTCCTGGCTTCTTCGACAGCATGGAACATCTACCGATTCATCTAGCATACGAAGCCCGTGTCGGTGCATCTGTTCATTATCGATGGATGTACCCATTTGAAAGGTACATAAATATCGATATAATTTAAGCTGAATTTCCATTTACTTTAAAATTCTTTCTTAATTCTCAAGATAATTTGTCTCTCTAGATACCTACACCATCTAAAGAAGAAAGTTGGCAACAAAGCTCATATAGAGGCTTCGATATGCGAAGCATATCTTATCGAAGAGGTTTCAAACTTCTGCTCCATTTATTTCGATACTCATGTTAAAATAAATCGAAATAGACCTCAAAGGAATGACGAGGACGTTAAGGATGGAGGAATATTCAATGTAAGGGGCAAGCCTGTTGGGGCTAGTAAAAGACGGTGGTTGACAGACGACGAGTATGATGCCGCTCACCGATATGTCTTGTTAAACTGTGACATACAAGAAGTGAGAGATTTGGAGAAGTAAGTCAGTACACTTGCACTCGTTATAATCTCAAATTTGATGAATTAAGTGACTACACTTATATATTCTTATTTTCTCTAATAGTGTCTTTAGAGATGAAATCAAAATGAGGAGACCCGATATTACCGATGAGGGACTTCAAAGAGAGGTTGATTGTATATTTCCGTCATGGTTTCGCAAATACGTAAGTAACTGTGATTATAATTGAGATTATTAATATATAATCTGAAACATTTAAATTATAAATATTTGTTTATAGGTTTTATTGCCTGAAACAACACTCACTCATGAGAGTGTTCGTTATCTGGTACTGGGACCGAAAAAGCAAATAAAGACTTGGCCAGGCTATGTCGTTAATGGCTTCAGGTTTAAGTCAACTCAGAATGCTATAAATATCGAATTTATCAATGACGGCATCAATACCAAGGATTCCGGTGTTTGCATAAGAGGCACCGTCTATGACGACGAGCCGGACTTTGACTATTATGGAGTGCTTCGGGATATTGTAGATTTACAATATACTGGCCCATATGATATGCATATTGTGATGTTCAAATATGAGTGGTTCGATACGACACCAAATATCGGTTAGAGAATCGATAAACAATTTAGATTCGTCGATATAAATCATTGCAGGAGGTATAGAGGGTCCGATACATTTGCAATAGCAAATCAGGCTGTTCAAGTCTACTATACAAGCTACCCAAGGCGTCGTAGAGATCGATTTGACTGGTGGGCAGTATGTAAGATTAAATCTAGAAATACATTCAACGTTGGAGACCCAGCATACCAAGAGGACCAGATCGAAAAGTCCCAATACTTGGGACAACACTCAGATACAATGGATGTTGAAGATATTGTTGAGGAAAATAGAGGAGAGGAAGAGGTTGATACACAAGACTTAGCTGTCAACCAGGGGAGAAAGAGGCATCTTGTCCCAAATTTTGAGGCAGAAGAAGAAGAAGAAGAAGAAGAAAAAGAAGAATTTGATGGGGATGAGGATACAGATAAAATCGACAATGAAGATAAGGATGAGGATGAGGATGAGGAGGATGATGATGAAGACGAGGCCGAGGATGAGAACGAAGACGATGATTAGGTTAAATATTGTTGTATTGTAAAAACACTTCCAATTACGTGAATTAAGTTTGACCTCATAAAAGCAATTACGTGAATTCATGTTTTTTTCATTCGATTATTTACTTATTACAGATGGCACTCCTAGTCTTCTTCGTCGCGGCGGCACTCGTCTTCCTACTGGTGGTATATATATTTTAGTTTAGTTTTTTATATCTATTTACAATTTCATATTGTTAATTATGTTTATGTGTTCTATTTATAGGTCATGATGGCTGGCCATGGTCGTGGTGCTGGTCGTGGTGGTGGTGGTGGTGGTGGTGGTGGTGGTGCGGGTCGTGGTCGTGGTCGTACCGGTGCTGGTGGTCGTGGTCGCATTCAAAGTTCCCGGGATGTGACCCCATCGGGCGAGCCCGACCTGGAGAGTACCCTAGGCACAGACGCATCCCGCCCTCGATCGACCACTTCATCGGGGCATCAGTCCGGATCTGCTAGCGGATCCGATCCGCTATCGGAACCACCAGCAGCGGATCCACCAGGGGATGCCCCAGTTACTGCACAGTGGGCCCCGGAGTACACCCATACTCAATTCCATCCGGTTACTGGGGAGTACATACGCGGACCCGCGGATCCTCCGACGGCACCAGAGAGGCCGAGAGGCGAGTTCTGACGAGAGCTATGGCCCACGGGGACCTCGTAAGTAAATTTAAGTTAATTTATTAAATTTCTTTCATTTATTCAAGTTAATAATCCAGTCGTTTCTTCTTTGTAGGTTTTTTTCGTTTAATGTTGGCAGGGCCCTTGGAGAAATTATCAGGGCTAACTTCCACGGTCCCTACCTCATCTTTACGTCGGTGCCCCCAAACGAGCAGTACGTCTGGCTCGACGAGTTGAGGGTATATATCTATATTTTTTTGGTTAAGTCTATGTGATTCTTTAATCAACTATTTTGTAAATTATGTGATAATTAATTTTCTGTGTTAGAGAACGTACTGGTGGCCCCCCCATCGCGAGGAGGGGATCCGCAGGACCTACCGATGCGCATGCTCGAAGAAGATACGAGATATGATTCATGACCTAAAAATGGGGCATACGAGACCGAATTGGATCCGGCAGGACTATTATGAGGACCTCTTAGGCATGATGGATAACCTTGCGTACAAGGAGAAATCGGAGAAGGCGAAGGTGAACCGATCTGCTGCGGGCCTTCATACGGGGGGATCAAGGTCTCACACAGTGACACTTGCAGATCTGGTGAGCAACCGTAAATTTATTTCACTATCGAATTAGGTATTATTAATTAAAGGAGTTAATTAGTTTCTACGAAAATTTCGTATGTAGGCCCAACGGGCGGTGAAGAAGGGAAGGGTGCCAGAATCGGTCACCATGCACGACGTATTCCAGCATACGCACAAAAGACGGAAGGACAGGAGCTTCGTCGACGAGAGGGCCAAGGAGACTGATGTAAGTACTTATGTTTATGAGATTAACGTTAGAATTAAAAGTATTCGGACTATAACTTAGGTCCACTTAGGATTCACACTTAACTTAGTGAAACATAGGATTTAGATTACAACTTAGGTAAATCTTATAATATAAACACATTCATTTGATAGGCTGCGTATCGTGAGGCCCTTAGTCGGGCTCAGTTAACTGACACCGAGGATGTCGGTGAAACGACGCCCTTCCGGACGCCCTCTTCTTTGGCCGCTCAGAACGACTTGTTCGTAGATACTGTCGGCGGCTTTAAGAAAGGGTACCTGTACGAAGTCGGCTCCCTAGGGCCATTGCATATGGCGACGCAGAGATTTCCACCGACACCGCCTCCTTCCGTGGCCCGGGCAGACGATGATGTTAGGTCGCGGCTTACGCAGCTGCACGAGGCGGTGTCGTCCTTGCGGGAGCAATTTGCCATGCACTTTTCGCCTGCGTCTGCTGCTGCCGGTCCATCTGCTGCTGCCGGTACGTCTGCTGATGGTGCTCGTCCGTCTTCTACTTGTCCGTCGACTGCAAGTGTCGGTCCGTCTTCCGTGGGCCATCTTTCTTTCAACCCTGAAGCCCCTGTGCTACCGCCTACGGCTGTGATGGTACTCCTGGATCTCATGTCGGCAGAGCAGCTTCGCCGACTTTCGAGCACTGTCTACGATGCCTTGCCTCCGTACCTTGTGGAGGAGTATATACGTCGGTCGAATACGGGAACGGACAATCGACCTCCTCCTTCTTAAAATGTTGTATTAAGAAAATTTGGATTATTTGTGAGAGTTTTGAACTAATTGTGCTATAATCGGCTTATAGCACCGGATATTATGTTACTCTTTAGGATAATTGATATTTATTTTCTATTAATTTGGTTTGGTCTATGATTCTTGGATAATTGGTCGTATGTGCATATTTGGTCTATGTGATTCTTGGATAATTGGGGTGCATTATATATTTGGTCTGTGTGATTGTTGGATAATTGGTGTGCATTATATATTGGTTTGGTTTATGCATATATTTGTGAACAGGGAAAGTGCTGCAAATTTTTTTTCCCAAAAACCCCAGTTAGCGACGGACGAGTGACCGTTTAGCGACGGATATTCCCAGTTGCCGACGGATTTTCGACGGATAATCCGTCGCTATCTGGGGTTTTCAAACTGTTTTCAGGCAGCGACGGGTTGTCGACGGATCATCCGTCGGCAACGTTCTGGTGGTATAAGCTTCAACGGAATAGCGACGGAATGGCCGTCGCCAGGGCGACTGATAATCAGCCGCTAATCCGTCGCTCTATCTAGTGACAGCTTAGCGACGGAAAATCCGTCGACATGGTTCTGGAAATGCATGACATTTTCAGAACCATGGCGACGGATAATCAGTCGGCAATCCGTCGTTGTGGCGTCGCTGTAGCGACGGGTTCGCGACTACTATTCCGTCGCCATGGTGCTGGAAATGCTAAGCATTTCCAGAACCTGATCGACGGATAGTCCGTCAGAATACCGTCGCCAATCCGTCGTTAATTACCGACGACTACCGATGGATTAGTGACGGAAAGATACGATCTGATACGCTGTTACGACGGGTTACCGACGGAAATTTACGTCGCTATTGCCTACACAGTTCAATACTTAATAGTTGAAATGGACAGAAATCCGTTGGGAATGTGTCGCTAATGCTTCGTATTGTGACGTCGACAATCCGTCGCTATTCCGTTGCCGTGACGACAACTTAGCGACGGAACGTTATTAGCGACGAGCTGATTGTCGACGGATTATTTTGGCCAAAATCCGTCGGTTATCGGTCGCTAATGGTAATTACCGTCGGTTTAGCGACGGATGTGGCCGTCGCTAAAACGATAAATTTTGGTAGTGAAGATACGCCTTAATATCGTCGAATGTGCGTTGACATTGTTCAGTCCAGACGAAAGATACGCCTTCCTTCATGAACTGAGTGAATGGTTGACACCTTCGAGAGAGGTTCGAAATGAATCGTCTGATATAGGGTAGCCTTCCTTGTAGTCCGCGTAGCTCTTTGAGGTTTCTTGGAGGAGGCATGTCGAGAATAGGCTTCACTTTCTTCGGGTCCAGATGTATACCCTTTGAAGTAATGACGAAACCAAGAAACTTGCTGCTGGAGACACCCAGAAAAGACTTGGTTGGATTCATCTTGAGTTGGTGTGCACGTATTAGTTCGAACATCGTTCTTAAGTCTTGGAGGTGGTTGCCCTTGAGACGACTTTTGACTGCGATATCGTCCATGTAGCACTCCACGGTTTTACACAAATGATCACGAAAAATTATGTTCATGGCTCGCTGGTATGTTGCCCCTATATTTTTTAATCCGAAGGGCATCACCGTATAGCAGTATACCCCCAACGGTATTCGAAAAGATGTGTGCTTCTCGTCATCGGGGAACATCTTGATCTGGTTGTAGCCTGAGAACCCATCCATGATGGACATCCACTCGAAGTCACAAGTTTTGTCGATCATCACGTCAGTGATCGGTAGAGGGAACTCGTCTTTTGGACATACAGAGTTCAAATCATGGTAGTCGATACAGACTCAAACTTTACTGTTCTTTTTCATGACTGGAATGATGTCGGCAACCCAGTCTGGGTGTTGTTCCTCGTGAATGAATCCACTGGCAATAAGCTTCTTGACTTCATTTTCGATTTCTTCTATGACGCCTGGAGGGAATCGTCGTTGTTGATGCTTCACTGGCTTAGCTTTAGACAAAATGTTGAGGCGATGCATAGCGACTTTAGGGTCCAAGCCTGGCATGTCTTTATAGCTCCATGCGAAGACGATGATGTATTCTCTTATAAGCTGTATAAGAGATTGGCGTTTATCGCCAGATAGGCTTTTGCTGATGAAGATTGGTTTGAAGGATGATTCATCCCCCAGATTGACTTGGATGACTTCATATTCGGTAGGTGGTTCCCGTTGTTTGAAGTGCAGCTCCCACATTGTATCCATCTTTTGAGCCCATTATTCGAGTTCGATTGATTGGACATCGTCTGTAATTTGGTCGACGGAAACCATGTTGACGGACAGAGTTGCTTTGAACATGTCGCCGATGTTGGAGTCTGAGTCCCAGAGGGAGGAATCATAAGAAGGAGAACAATGATATGCTTCATCATCTGATCTTTTAGGAGTTGTTGGAGGAGCGACATAGCCCAAACCAATACCGCTTCGTTGATAGTAGTTCTCGGGTTTACCGGAGTAGAGCAAAGTGTCGTACTGGCAACCGTCGTCCTCGGCCGTAATTTAGCCCTTTGTCGCTTTTGAGGTCATATCCCATGTTCTGGATGATATTCTTGGCCTGCCTACTATACCGAAAAAGTTGTATTTTCCCAGAGTCATAGTCAGCTTCTGTGTTGTGCTTGGGAGAAGTAGAGTCTGGAACGAACTTTCTCTCGCCAATTATACAACTGAAGATGATTAGCTCTTCATCTCTCTTTCTGGCTGGAACGATGAAGTAGAGGATATCTTCAGGGTAAACTTTTTCCCGCAGGTGAGGTATTGTGACCGACATGCAGAGGTATGGTTCTATGCCGTTCTCTAGAGTGTATATCGTATCTATGTAGTGGTTTACAGATTGATAGACATCGGATTAATTCAATAATAAACCTTTACTATGGAAATACGCAAGTTCTTCTTCAGGGATAACATCATCCGCTGAAGGTACATTATTATGAGTATTGATATACTCATTGAGAGGATCATTATCTGGAAGAGGAGCCACAGTCTTGGCCGAGTTCACCACGTAGGGTAATTCTTCAGGATTGGAAGGACGGGCATCAGTAGGTTCCTTCCAGAGTGTCTTGTTGAGGGTGATGGTCAGTGGCTTGACCTTGTCAAAGTTCTTCTTTTTTATCCAGATTGTGAGAGGCTTCGGAGTACTTTTTGGAGTAGTACGTCCTTTGACTCGGATAATCACGGGACCATTGGAGGATGGACTTGCTTCAGCTTCATTGTCAGCTTCATTGCCGTCATCCTTGGTGGTTTGAGATTGGTAAAGTACCGAATCTCCATAGTAAGCTTCGATGCCCTTGAAAGGATCGACATCGGCAAACTCCATCTTCCCGATACCGTCGCTGTTGACGTACTTGAAGCACTGGTGAAGTATGGAAGGAACGATCATGTTCTCATATATCTATGGACGTCCCAATAAGACGTTGTAGGATACATTGGCATCGATCACATAGCAGGAAACCTCCGTTCGGAGATCACCGATCTGACATTTGAGACGGATCTTGCCCAGCGGAAGGCTTCGACCAGCATTGAAAGCTATGATAGTTTTGTTGGTTGAGGATAGCTTGTGCAGAGGGATTTCCAGAATTTGAAGCAAATTTCTAGGAATGATGCTGAGGGAGGATCCTGGATCGATGTGCATGTGGTCCCCCTTGATCGCCCCGATATACCCTGTATAGTACAGGGGTCTATCATGACGATATTTTTTAGTAAAATGTCCTCCTGTGATAAGGTGATATTTGGCACCACTTCCATAGTACTGTGGCAGTGGGGACAGAAGACAGGATCTTCAGCGGGAGCTTTGACTTCAGCGAGGTAAGAGTCGGCGTGTAGTAATGCCTCACTTAAGGCCTTCCGCATTTCTTTGGAGAGTCGCAATAGATCAAACAGAGACAACCTGGCTGGTGTATTGTAGGGCCGATCCATGCCTTCAGGAGCTAGCGCCTTTAGAGATTTGTAAAACCGCGTCTCCTTCTGCTTGGATTTGTCCGTGGTTTAAGGCTTGGACGGGCCGGCTTCTGAGCTTGTGGAGGCAGCAGAAGATTGTGGAGGTACTGCTTCTTCTTATACGGGATCGTACGTCCGAAGATAAGTCTTCCTCAATCGCGTCTCGCCAGATAGAACCTCATATATGGGGGAGGAGACAATATGGCATGGCTTGAATTTCTTGCCCCTTCTTGTTTTAGGAGGTGCTACCCCCTGCGTCACTTCTTGGACAAGGTCCGGATGGACCCACATGATCTCACCACGTTCAGTTGTGAGTGGGACCAAGGTCGAGTTGTGAGCTGGTGGTAGGTTGACGACTTCTATCATCGCCTTGGGGATCGGGACCACGCCGTCTGGGACTTCTGTAGCAGAAAAGTTGCCAAACTGAAGAGAGATCATGTTAGCAGATACGACCTTATCTTCAGCTTCGAGGTTGATCACTTGGCTGTCGATAAGCTGTTGTATCTTCTTCTTCAGGACGATGCAGTCCTTGGTGGAGTGATGCACGTACTGATGATAGAGACAGTACTTGGGATCATTGAGTTGGCTCATCTCTGCACGACGTTGTGGTGGAGGCAATATCAGCTTATTACCCTTCGTCAATGTGTGGAAGATGGTAATGACATCGTCTTTGTCGACGAAGAAGGTCTCCTTAGGCTTGTTGGAGGCGCCCTGAGAATTGGAAGCTCCTTTGGATGTGTCGACTTTCAGGACTTATTTCCCTTTACCCCCCACGAATAGGGATAGTTTGAGGATGCTTGCCCTTATCTTCGGATTTGGGTGTCTTCAATCCCAGTAGTTCCAAGTTAGGAACGTCATTTTCAGCAGCATCAGCGACCCCAATGAAAGCGGGCCATGTATCATACTTATGTATGCCTAGACAAAACTTTACTGTAGGAAGGAAGTGATGTCGATAAGTATCCATAAGTTCTGAGTCTGGTATACGGAAGGGCATCTTCAGTGCTTGCCGCCTGAAGCGTTCGATGAAGGCGACGACAGACTCAGTCCTCCTTTGATTGGTCTCGATGACTGTGGACATACTAACATGTATGTCGCTCTCGTAAAACCTTTTGAGGAACAACCTCTCCAAGTCTTTGAATGAATTGATACACCCGTCAGGCAGACTGCAGAACCATTCGAAGGCTACCCCCTGCAAGATGCTAATAAACAGCTTCGACAGGAATGGATCATCTCTGGGCAAGTGCAGAGTCTGTGTGTTGAAGTACGTCATATGCTGACGAGGTGAAGTCAAACCGTCAAATGAGTTCATCGTCAGCGGCTTGTAGTTAGGAGGACATGTAGCGTTCTCCTATTCAGGGGGATACAGTTGAGATATTCCCATCTTCTGAAGCTTTTCTTTGTGTGAGATGGTGTCAAGGCGAGTGACCAAGGAATCAATTTCATCTTGTTGATTGAGCAGGTATTGGGAAACGGCTGCTGAACGGTTGTCAGGAATTGTTGGCGAAGAACCACCCCCAGCATTTGTAAAATTTGGAGGAGGCGCAACGGAATGATACTCCTATTATAGTAAAGGAGGGTTATTGCTGTGAGCCAGACTAACGTGGACCGAGATGTTTTATTGAGGTAGAGGAACAGCCCCCGCGGCTTGAACTGCAATGATACTGGAAATCATATCAGTGATCTTGGCAAATACTGTTTCGAGACCCTCTAGCCGTTTGCTAGTCTGATCACTGGCTTCTTCAAATCTTTCTCCGTCTACCATATATGTAGATAGCATGCGAGGATGAATAGAGGAAGCAGTACAACTGGTACTGATACTGTCTGTCTCCGAGTAGATAAGTCCTTTATCTTCAGATAGAGGAGGTAGATAGTCACCATCGGATTCGGAGGGATCATCGTCCTCTGGAAGGCTATCCCCAATGTGGGGGTCATCTGCTTCAGATTCTGAGGGAATGCTACCCCCGGCTTGAGAATCTTCGTCGTCCATACGGAATGTTGTCTTTGATCGGGTGCCCATATAGACTCCTTTGGATGTGACAGCCTATTGGCCATCTGTTGGTAGACTTCTCCTTCTTCTTCTTGCGAAGCTAAGAGAGAAAGTTGGGTTCGTAGTCCACCGTCTTTGATTGGCGCTTCCGTAAGGTGGACCCCATGAAGCCATGTTGGATAAAACATATAGTGGCTTCTCGTCGTCAGAGAAGTGTAGCCGTCGAAACACGAACTTTCTCTGAGGCACTCTTGTTACTTTGGAGCAACAACAGTTTATAACAATATTGGTGCACGAAAGCGCACTATGAATTGTTATGTTCTCCCTCGCTTTACGCTTATGATTTATCATGTCGCACAAGTCAGCAGAAGGGAGTTTTGCCTTACAACCCATGCTGCATGCATCGCCGAGCTTTGCATGCAGGTTCGTAAGGAGAGTAGGCGCATCCAGACTTAGTTCATGTGTAGGGGCAACCCCTACACCTAACTTCTGTGATGTCCTTGAAGACAGCCCCATGCTATACGTGTTGGGGCCTGTCTTTTTGTTGTGGGCGTATAAGCCTTGGAGACTGGCCTTGGGCGCATGCTCCTTGACAGCATGTCTGAGCCTCCTTGATGTGGGCACATAGTATGGATCCAGAGAGCCTGGGCGCATAGCCTTGGGTGCACTGCTCTGGATGCCCAGCCTGTTGAAGACAGAAGTGTTCTGGTTGGGGCTATGCGCCCAAACACTCCCTTGGGCGCATGGCCTTGGGCGCATGCCTTGTGGAGCCGCGTTGTTTTCTCCCAGTTTGGCCTCCTTCGTTTGTGAGCCTCGTCGGGTTCGGCCAGAGTGTCGCACGCCCCGATTCTTGGCATGTAAACCCCCTAAATTTTTACTTCGTTTCTTTTTCTTAAAAAATAATTTGGTATCAATTTGTTTGTTTTTCGCAATTGTGCGTTGTGGACGAGATCATATTTTTTTTGTATTTGCTCGACGAGTGCGAATATGTGCGAGGTACATATTTTTATAAAATATTTTTTTATTTGAGATTTTATTTATATAAAAGCAATATAGGTTCAAAATAATATGTGATAAATAATTTTTCTTTCGCTATTAAATAAAGTTGTATAAGGTGTCGCGTCGAGAGTTTGACTTTTGATTCAACTAACTTAAATGAAGAGTTTTAAAATTTTGAATTTTGCGGGAATTAAAGCTAGAGAAAATATTCATGATAAAATATTGCGTTATGAAGATATGATCAATGAAGGGTACACTTTTGATTGATGCATTAGCCGTCGAGATTTAGCAAATATTGAAGGTGATATTTGGTTTTGGCACTTTAAGGATGACTACAAAAAAAAAGAAAAAAGTTGATTTATTATCCAAAGATTTATTACCTACTTTTCAGGAAAGTAAGATGATCGACAAAATTTATTTGAGAATATATATATATATATATATATATATATATATATATATATATATATATATATATATATATATATATATATATATATAGTTTCGAGAAGAAGTATATTAGAGATTTTTGAATTCAACTTTGTGGACTTATTAAATTTCAAATATGGGATATTGGATTTAATATTTTGAAGAAAGTGAAATTTCGGAGTTCAAAATTTTATGAAATTAAGAAGAAAAGGAAAAGGTATCTTAAGTGAATTTAAGTTTATTGGAATATGAATCTCATGAAGAAATCAAAATTTTTGAAAGAGTTGTTATGAATAAAAGTATCGTGACGAATCAAGGATCATGACGATATTGAGCACGACACAAGGATTGAGTTTTTGCTCTTAATTTTGTCGAGAAAGTTATTAACCTATTTTGTGTTATACATTTAAAGATTTATGATAGTGTGTATTGAATTTGAGATTGATGGGTGTCATATGATCATCGTCTACACTATGCCAGGAATCTATCTAAATTTTGATTATTCAAAGATTGTTTATTTTCTGTTGTATGCCTTTCCTTCAGATAATTGATCGATTGATTATCGATAAATTCTTCCTACCTTTTCAACCCCCCAACTTTTTTCTAAATTTCGAGGACGAAATTCTTTTAAGTTGGGTAGGATGTAAACCCCCTAAATTTTTACTACGTTTTTTTTTCTTATAAAATAATTTGGTATCAATTTGTTTGTTTTTCGTAATTGTGCGTTGCGCACGAGATCGTATTTTTTTTGTATTTGCTCGACGAGAGCGAATATGTGCGAGGTACATATTTTTATAAAAAATTTTTGTATTTGAGATTTTTTTATATAAAAGCAATATAGGTTCAAAATAATATGTGATAAATAATTTTTCTTTCGCTATTAAATAAAGTTTTATAAGGTATCGCGTCGAGAGTTTTTTTTTTCAAAACATTTATTCAAATGTAGTAGTAATTTAGAAAGTGATAATTTTGTAGATATTTGCATGTGAGGCACATGAATTAAATTTATGTATATATACAAATTTTTGAAATTTAATTTTATTATTATTTTTTATTTATAAGAAGTTGTTTTACAAGTTGTGAGATTTTTTGTTAAATGAATTATGAGGATTTAAATTTGAAAATTTATTTTTATCGATGGGTTTTAGGTTAAAGATTTAAGTTATTTATTAAAATTTCATTGGGATTTTATCGAATGAGCATTAGATCGAATTAAACAAATAAGGGGATTTCTCCATTGGGATTTAAACTAATCTCCATCGTTATCCAATTGGAGCCATCACCTCCTATATAAAGAGGGGCTCCCATTGCTTCTTTTCATAGAAATCCCAACCATAATTTCTACCACCATTGTTTATCGTGTCTTTGTGAATCTTATTCCAGATCTTTTTACAGTTATTTTTGTCGTGTCTGACAATCCCGGATACGACGATCCCCAACAATCAAATTCCGGCAACCCGGCCGAACCTTCTCCCCGGCCATCGTCGACCCCAAACAATAGTTCCGCCAACCACCTTCTCCTTTCCGAATCCCTGTCCCCAAGATTTTTGGCCTCCTGCCGCAACCACTGCTGCTCCTTCCTGCACCATCGCCACCTCTGGCATTAACCCAAGTACACCCCTCTCCCCGGCGAAATAACGTTACCGCCGTATCCAGACCACCACCTTCTTCGTCATCATCACCACCACCAGTTTTGCCACCATCGCAGCCATCACACCGCCCCGCCACGGCCGGCGCCGCCCCCAATCCACAAAACCACCACCATCAAAGGAGATGAAAGGAAAAAAAAAACTAACTAACCTGACCGGCCAGCTGAATCTGCCGCCGTACCAAGTCCCCCGACCGTGCGGCCACGCCACCGCGGGACTTCCCCACCGCAGGCGACGGGCAGGCCTCCGCGCCTCCTTCCTCCTCTGCGACCACCGCCAACACCGGCATCCTCGATGACTCCGAGAGCCTCCGTGCGCCGGAGCCGAGCAATGCCTCCACCGCGCCGTGTCACCTTTCCGCTGGCCGCCCCCTTCCGACCCTACGCCGCCCACCTCCTAGCCAGCGACCGGAGCGCCACTGTGTGTGGCTTCCCCTCCGCCAGCCGAGCTCGGCCCCAGTCCCGGTCCCTCCGACTTCCCGTCGGCCGCCTCTGGTTAGCGTTCTCCCTCCTTCCTTTCTCCTTCAACTAAAATTTTTCTTCTGTAAAGTTTTTTTTTCTCTCTTCCTGAGTAAGTTCTCCCTCCTCCAAATGGCATTATATAAGTCTTGACTTTTGTTTTCATTTGGCTGATGCAAACAAAGGGATAGGGATAGGAAATGGTAAAGGAGTTAGTACTTTTACATATTACTATTTTTAACATATACTTTAATGATTGATGTTTATATATGTAATTATTTCCTAAGTACATTATCAGTATTAATTATATCATTATCATTATTATTATTATTATTATTATTATTATTATTATTATTATTATTATTATTATTATATAGAAATTTTTGTATACATTTGTATCATATGTATGCATGTATATCATAGTATTATTTTTGGTACTGTTACTATTATTTATATATATTTTTTTCAAAGACTATATATGTAAAGTAAAAATATATAAATAAATACCATAGCAGACTTAACTCTACCCCTAGATTTCAAATTTTGGTTTAAAAACCTCCAATAATTTTCTAGATTATTTACTCAAAAATATTTTGACCCATGAAAAAAATTTACTTTTGAAATTATAGGATAATTTTCTAGCATTATGTTTGTATGAAATATTTTAACAAGGGAAATATAACTTTTACTAAATAAATAAATAATGATAAATAAATCTATTTTGAAAACTTAGTCTTTAGCCTAAAGCAATTTTTATCTAAAACTATTTTAACACAAATTATATTTTTGTTCTAAATATATATATATATATATATATATATATATATATATATAATATGAGTGTTTTTCCACTAATTTCCTTCGAGTATCACAATTGAGCGTGACTAATTCCTACTCCTAATTCCTCGCAACTTCAGACCTCTATCCATCAATTATGGCTTTGGACTAATTGGGATACGACAGATCCTTGCACCACACCAGGCGTCACCCCAGGCAAGATACCTTGCCATTATACTGTTTATTTTCAGTTTGCATTTTATTACATATCACTGTTCATTTATTTCCAGTTCTTACAGTTCTTGATTTACTACCTGCTCAGTGATATTAGCTTATTTTTATTATCCTTTGATTGCATATGGACCTAGAGTTAAGGGACTACCGTTTGTAGTGTATTGCATATACCTTGACACAGTTATACCACGAGGATGTGTGAGATGAGTGGCATATAGAGGTCATTGTGTGTTGGCTGATCCCTAGTGCGCATGCGTTAGGACTAACTGCTAATAGGAGCATGTTAGGAGACTTAGCAGTTTGTAGAGAAACATGGTCGTGGATGCGACTTAAATAGGTACATTGGGTGGGGAGGACAATACCTGACGTATGGGCTTCGATTGTACTTCCCTTGTAACCCGAAAGCTCCGCTGGAGATACGAGTATGATTAGCCTCTCAGGTTGGCCACTGTCATTTTTTAACGTCATGCGCTTAGGTCACTGGTGCCCAAGCGGGGACCATACAAGATCCCATTTACAGCCACGGCTCATGCATCGAAGGATTGTTTCTTAATTGCATGTTCACTTTAGTACGGTTAGGCTAAATTATTTATGTCTTGTCACTTTCATTGATTGTGGCATATTTCATATTCAGTATTTATATGGCATGTTCTTCCTGTATCTTGTTACGTCCCTCTAAGGACCTGGTAATTCCTCCAGGTGTGTCTTATGATTTTTGTAGGTGCTCTAACTAAGGCCATGACTTGCGCTCTATTCTTCGAGATGTTGCGCGTGGATCGTCATCCCCTTCACTCTACCAAATTACTTTCCTTATATATTTCTTTCCTATTAAAATTTGTTGGTAGTGGTTTTGTCTCCGCCCAACGATTGAACCATAATCATTCAAGTTGATTTTATATTATTATTATTTTCATTGTGGATGAGATTTAGTCCTGGATTACTGTATTTTACAGCTTATGTATATATACTAGATTTTCATACATTGCAGCATACTTTGTATGTATACCGCTGGCATGGATACGTACCTAGTCCTAAGTATTTTGGGACTGGGGCATTACATGGCAATGTAGTATTTTCCTTTGCCAAGTTTCGGGTGTTGAACACCCTGTTGTTGGTTGTACAGTAAAGAAGTCACTGGACTAGTAGAGCTAGGAATGGTGTAAGCCTTCTCCATTTGGGAACTTCTGTGGCAGAGTAATGCGCCCATGTGACAGAGTCCTCCAGTTGCATAACTGCTACGACACTAGCAGGATATGCACAACGAGCCTTCGGAAGCCAAGTCTTGCGAGACTTGTTTGGCTTCGCTGATTTTGAGGGAGTAGAGCCGTCCCTCGAGGGCATCTCTTCGAACGTCTGCTGATCGAACTTTACGATCAGCATCTTCTGAGTACTCCCTGCTTTGTCGGTATCGGATTGCGTCACCACCTTCTCGTCAGAGGAAAAGGTAGTCCCCAGCAGGGTCGCCATTTTTGTGGACACGCACAAAAAAAAAGAAGAAAATGCTGTCTTTTCTTTTATTGGCGCAAGGTACCACAAATCGAGTACGCCTGGGAGGTCCTGCGCTGAGGATCCTCGAGTACAAAAAAGAATTCTGGGGAATGGGACGATGGAGATCGAGCGGCAGTGGCTCCTTTACTCCGTTGACACTCCGATTACAAAAGTGGGAGAAAACCTAAGAAAATTGCGAACTCTCGGCTTACTGGCAAGAAGTACAGCAATTTGGCTATTGAAAATGCTCTCCGTTCTGTGTTTTGAAGAGGGATAAGGCCCCCCTTTTATAGTCGTTCTTGGGCAGGAATGATGTTATGCGTCCACATAAGGAAACAAGCTGGTTTCTATGTAGGTGCATAGGATGTAGGCGCATACAGGCTGCGAGATCGTTGGTTGGTCGTGGTGTTGAAGTGGCCGCATGCTTTGGTGCACGACTGCTCGTGGGGACTGACGTGGCCGTGCGCTTCGGTGCACGTTTTGATCATGGCTTTGACTGAGTCAGGCTTGGGCGCATAGCCATGTCTCAGGCTATGTGCCCTCCTTTCGGGGGAGCTAGTCTTGGGCGCATGAAACTTCACTAGCTGCGCGTATGAAGCTTCACTGACTGGGCACAAGGAGCTTCATTGACTGGGCGCATGGAGCTATACTGACTGGGCGCATGGAGCTACACTGACTGGGCGAATGAAGCTACACTAACTAGGCGCATGGAGCTTTTACTGGCTTGGGGGCATGGGGCTTCATTTGTTGAAATTTTTTCATGCTTCTATAGTAACACCCACTTTTCTAAAATGAGGCTAATTTTAAACTTTTGTAAAAGTTTATTATTTAATAATAGGATTTATGATTTATGGGGATTTTTTAATTAATTTAATACTATTTAAAATTGGTAAATTATAATTTTTATGTGTTAGCTAGTGAACCCTAAAACTGTTGAGCCTAGAGACTAACCATGACCATGGAGACCTAACCATGTGATTAGAATGACTATTTACAACTTTTTAGGCTAAGGATATTTTGGTCATTTTTTGATTTTGAATTATTTAGGATTTTGATTAATTGATGAATTTTAGATTATTTTAATAATATTTAAATTGATGTATTATGATTTTGGTCATTTTTTATATTTTAATAGTTTGGAAATTTTTATATTTTAATATTGAGGGATTTGTTTAGTCGTATTTGAGTTTCGTTTCGTTCCGACTTGTGTTAGTGACCCGGGTAGCTTAGACTCTAGATGGAACCCCAAGAATAGTTAGTCATGGCCCACAAATCCTACTAATTAAGTTAGTAAGTTTAGACTAATCTCACTTGTTAGATTGGTTAAGTTAGAGGTTTAAATTTAACCCTTTTGATCCCAAACTTGTACCTAACTTAAAATTAACCAAGAGGACTAGTTGAGGCCTTATTGGGATTTCCCCCAAGGCCCAAATAAGGTTTAATGGCAGCCACTATAGGTAGGTTAGCCTCCCTTCCTTTCATTTCATTCCATCTTGCCTCTTTTCCTTCACAAAGTGTTATTCCCCAAATTATAAAGCTTCCCTCTTTGATTTGATCTCCAAATCCTTACATCCCTCCACCAAAACTTTCATCCAACCTTCTCATACTACCAAGGGAGGGTGCTAGCAAAGATTTGGAGCAATGTGCAAGGAGGAGTGTCCTTTTTGGAAGGTCTTCATGTCGGAGCCGTGTCCTTGGGAGTGTCATTGGGATTCCACTCCCAATAGGTAAAACCAACCCTCTAAATTAATTTTCTATGCATATTAGTTAGTTTTGAATCCATAGGATCCACCCCCCTTGCATGTACCCCATTTAGATTCAAATATGAGGCCATTTGGAGCTCTCTTGAGGATTTTAGATATGTGTCTTGTGTCCTACTTGATAGATCCCAAATTAGGACACCCCATGTATATGTATGTATGATAATAGTTTAAATAGATATTTAAATTCAGTTTTAGAATGGTTAGTGAGTGGATTGATCTTAGTTAGGATGGTTAGAATGAGTTTCATTTGGATACCTATGTTGGTATCCAAGTATCTTGGCCTACATATGTTTCTTTTGTACAAAACAACTCAAATTCGTCATAATATTCATCAACGTTTTTATTAACCAAAGCAAATTAGAAATGTCATAACTTTTAGCTTAGAAATCCGATTAATCTTCTATTTTTTTAAAAGAACCGTATCGAAGATACCTTTCCAAATATATATATTAATAGGTAAAATATATTCTAGAACTTTCTGTAGAACTGTTTGAGTGTCAGCTGTCCGAAAGACGAATGCGTTTCGGTGTTTTTGCGATTCCGGGAGCTTCCGGACACGAAAATGTGATCCGTTTAAAGTTTCGGAAAACTAACACAAAGGGCTACGACATACTCTAATCCTAGAATTTAGTGAAGCCCAATTGGTATATTATTAGTTTTAAGAAGAAGAGTGACTATATGACATAGGTATTTTGTGTAACCTATGAGCCTAGGTAGTATGGATATTAAATGAATGTAGAGTATATAATGCATGATATGTCAGATGAATGAAATGATATATATAAGATATGTATCCTCTTCATATTAATGTATATATATGGTTGAATGCAAGCATGTAGGAATGCAATCAATGTGATGTATGTAAGCAATGCATAAATGCATGAATGAAAGAATGATATACAATGTATGCATGAAAGTATATAATGAATGCTAGATACGAATGCAAGGTATACATGTAATGATAGATATGAATGCATAATGTATACATAATGTAATGCAATATATAATGATAGCATGTATGGTAATGTAGAATATATGATGCAAGCATGTATATGTCCATTGTTTTCCCTTTTCCTTATATTTTTCCGTCTCTACCCTTTCCATTTAGTTTTTCCCCTTTTTTCCTCTTCTATTTTTGCATGTTGTATACAATGTATATAATGTATAGATGCATGTAAGTATGTAATATGCACGAATGACATGTATGTAACAAAAATAAGTATATGTATGCAACTTAATGATATGTGAATGGATATAATACATGAACTGAAGTATGCATGTATATAGGATATGAATGAATGATATATATATATATATATATATAATATATATATATATATATATATATATATTATATATATATATATATATATATTTTATATATATATATATATATGTGTTAATGTAATGTAATGTATGTATTCACATATATTTTGAGTCAAATATATGAGTTTGTATGCATATATTATATGTATGCATGTATACAGGAATGAATGTAATAAAATGTAGAGTATGCATATATAAATATAATGTGTGCAAGTATATAATATATTCAAATATGTATGTATGCATCTATGTATGTATGTATGTATGTATGAATAGGTGCATGAATGAATGCAAGTATTCATATAAAAAATATATATATATATATATATATATATATATATATATATATATATATATGTAGGCATGTATGCAATGTATGTATGTATACATGGTATATATGTATGCATCTATGTATGTATGTATAGTTGCATATATGAATGCAAGTATGCATATATGATATGTATGTACGCATGTATGCAATGTATGTATGTATACATGATATGTATGTATCCATGTATTCAATATAAGTATGCATGTATGCATTTCTATAAACTGAGTTAACCTATAACCTTTTACACACATGCATTCAAACACCCTTTGACACCATGTATCCCATGTCACATACGCCTACGTATCACTAAATCTTAGAACATTAACACATATCCTTTCACACACATGCCAAACACACACACACACACACACAATTACTTACTCTTTTACCTCTCCTTCTATATATATATATATATTTTTTTTTTCTATATATATATATATATATATATATATATATATATATATATATATATATATGTATGTATGTATGTGCCCATATATATAGCTTTCCTATATATATTTATGTATATGAATATATGAATGTGAATAATATATATATACATTATATGACTAAGTTTGTGTACCATGTTAGCTTATGGTTTAGTTTTGTGCTTGGTTTAGCAAGTGACTTAGGCTATGAGTTAGTAGCTATCTTGGATACTTGATTTGCATAGACTTAGTTTGTTTAGACCTAGAATTGACAAACCTAGACTAGTTGACCATTGTTGACCCAACCCTAGCTAGTTGGACCATAGTTGACTAGAGTTGACCTAGTTTGACTTTATAGTTGACTAGAGTTGACCAAGGGTTGACTTTGACCTAGATTGACTTAGACTCATGTAGATTGTATTATAATTTCAATTACCATATAAATTAAACTCTTTATAACCTGTGTTGCTCTAACTAGGACTCCACGACTCCAGTTGGCCATCTTTTCATATCAACTATTCAGGGTATCAGGCGAGTACATTCTCTGACCGTTTCATACTTGATAGGATTTATATTTATGCTCTAGATTATTTTACTTGATTCTGTCACGTTGTTAACACAGATTGGTACTATATGGATCCCTTCGTGAGATGTTATCCCCCTCGGGTGCATCGAGTTACGGCATGTCATGTGTATTTCACTTTCATCATGTACTCCGGTGCTTTCACCATTCATGTGCACTCTTGTGGTTCATGTACTCTTAAATTCACAAAGCCCCTTATGTATACTTCATGTTCACCCATTTATGGGTCCCCATGTGAAATCATGTACAATAACATAACTTGTCAGGATCCTTATGTATTGATTGGGGTACGGGAGAGTATAAATGGTCATATGAACAATTCCAAAGTAGTGTAATCTTGTGCAAACTCTTTAGTATACTCATGTGCAAATTCAAGCCGTTCACATATCTATCTTGTACTCTACATCACTAGCCACTGTTAGTTCTTTACTTATAGTAGATATTTTTTTACAGTCATCTCTTTTACTTCATGTACATTCTTCAGCATTTCATGTATCTTACTCTATAGCATGTTTATAATTTTTGTCATGATATGAACTGTGTGAGATGTATTGTGCTCGTTCCTGTCCTGACTGGACCTGTTGAAAATATTACAAGTAACTTGGAGATTCACAGCTAGCCTAGAGGACCAGTAGAGCTTGGAGTAGATTACTAGTTTCTGGTTTAGTTTCTCTTTTAGAACTTGTTTTGTAATAAGTGGTGTCTTGAGATTGTTGAGATGTTGTTATTTTGGGAATTCATTTAAGTTGTTATTGTTTTGAGTTTTATATAGTTGTTAGACTCCTGTGTTATCTTATCGTGCTTAGATTGTGATTGAGTATTATCGTATCTTATACTTGTCCTCCATTCGGGGTTGAGGTTGTAACAAGTACATTATATAACTGCGTGAGTTGTTGATTAGATAGTGACCTAGAACTGCATTCTACCGCCGACACTGCGGCGTCGGCTGGACGTACCCACTTCTTGTACCCCTACACTGGGTGCGGGTCGTGACAGATCCTTTGTGCATATGAGCGACTAAAAGGCTGTATTTTGAGCGACAAAGTCACTGTGCTTTAGGGCAACGAGTAGGCTTGTGCTTCAGGTTGACGAGGGTACTGTACTTTTGGAGCGACAAGCGAACTTGTGTTGGATGCAATGGTATCTCCTAAGTCTCTGACGAAAGGTAGTTGAGCTTCTGTGTCGGAGCAGAGTGCTGCACCGTTGGAGTTGAGGTAGTGTGAAAACATCATCTGTCTATGCCTGAGGTTGGCGCAGGAATGTAGCTGCGCCTCTGTATTAAAGGCATTGGCTTTTGAAGTCTTCTTTTAAAGAACAATGAATGACCACTCCTCAAAGAACGACTCCCTCTTAATTGCCACCGTTACTTGGAGAATTTCAAGGGGTCCTAGGATAGTCTAGGACTTAGTCGAATGAACTTTATTTAATGAGGTTCATCATGCCGAGTCCTAGGTTCATCCCGTTAATGTGGGAACTTTGACCGTCGGCCATGTGGGCTGCGTTTTGGACCACTCCCGCCCTATATAATGGGAGAGATTCTTCTGAAGAGTCACATCTTTTTCTTTTTCTTGTCCTTCAACACCATGCTCGATCGAAACTTAGCTTCGAGCGGTAGTTGGCCTTGTCTAAGTCGGATTTTGGTTAAGGATTCCTTCGTTCAAAGGAGCTGTGCCTTCGTAGAAGAACTATTGATGAGCCTCAGAACGTGTTGGAACTCTTGTCATGAAGAGTTCGAACCTGGGCGACGCCTTGGACGTCTTGGAGGTCCTGACGACCTAGCTTGTGGGTGGATGGCCAACCTGGAGAGCCACAAGTTGTGCTCTGCCGTGCTTATTGGCGGCGGCGTGCTTTTGTTAGTCTAGAAGAGCCTCAAAAGCTGATGCCCTTTTAAAAAAGGGCATTCCTGCTGCGCTGTGGCCTGAGCTTTCGGCGGGCCAATAGCTGCTTCCGGAAGTGTTGTGCGTCTAGAGGAGGGAAGCTGTGGTGGAGACTTTGATGGAGACTGTATTCACATCTTCTATCCACAGTGCCTCTCTCCATGACAATCACACTGTAAAGAGTAACCTTGGCATAGATCCGTAGGAGTTTTCAACTCGGCACATGTAATCACAAAGTCTTTTGTGACAGATCCTTGTAATTATGTCTTTATACAGTCTTTTATCTAATCATGACGAGTCTGTAGCAGACTCTTGTAGCCATGATTAATAAAAAAGGACTTCTGAGCTTTTTATCTGTTTGTGACATTTGTCTTTGATGTTAGCGTGCTTGACCGCCTGTGCCTCTGCGCCTTGTATTATGCTGAGATTTTCATGCTTCTAAATGCATTATATGTTTTTATCTTTACTGAGTACTTTAAATTTTCTGTCATTTTGATTATGTTACAAACGTGGGAGAATTCTATGATTATAATTAAATAAATTGAATACGACATATATATGTTGCTATGTGTCACGATCCGTACCTACTGTGAGGGTACGAGAACGTAACAACGCCCAGCCTACGCCGCAGTGTCGGCAGTAGAACGCTGTCCTAGGTCAACATACATCAAACAATATCTATCTAAACAGTTTATACTCCCCGAATGGGGGTGACATAGCAGTAATAAACTCAATCACAACTAAGGAAGAGATAGCACGATATGAAATAGAACTCGAGGTAAAAAAAATAGATAAAGAGTAGTCTAAGATAATCCCAGCAAATATCCAGAAGTACATGGTCTCAGATACAGAATGAAGAATATATATACAACTCTGAACTCCAAATATAGTCTAGCTAAAACATGTCTCATGACTACATAAAAGAAGATAAACCTAACTAATCTAGACTAGGCAATCTGGGTGATATCCTCAGCTAGAGCTGGGTCCTCCTGAGGGTCCTGCTCATAGGTGTCATCTAAGGCTGTCCCGTAGTAAGTATCCAGACCAGCCTCCTCCTCGTCCTCTGTAATATTTTCAACAGGTCCAGTCAGGACAGGAGCGAGCACAATACATCTCATGCAGTTCATATCATGTCAGGAAATATAAAGCAAGCAATACAATAAGATACATGAAACGCTGTAAAAAGATGTACATGAAAACATGAAAGATATTTGATAACTGGAAATATATACATGATAAGTAAGAACTGTAAGTGACTAGTGATTTAGAGTACGAGATGGCATGTAATTGGCTTAGGTTGTACATGATAAAACATGGAAGTAACAGAGTGTACATGATGGGTAAATCACATGACCATTTATACTCACCCCTACCCACAATCAATACACAAGGATCTATTCAAGTTACGTTACGGACATGATGTTTTGGTTATACAAGAGACACATGGGCAAATCATGAGCGTACATGAAAGAACATGAGAGTACATGGACGTACATGTAAGAACATGAGAGAACATGAGTGTACATGAATAACGCAGAAGCAAGGAATACATGATGTACATGAAACACATGTCATAAAGTATCCGATGCGCCCGCTAAGGGGAATAACATCCCAAGAAGAGATCCATATAGTACCAATCCGTGATGATAACGTGACAACATCAAGTAAAAGTAATCTAGAGCGAGAATATAACTCGTGACAAGTATGAAACGATCAGAGAATGTACTCGCCTGGTATCTGAGTGTCCGATATGAAAGCACTGTCCGAGGAGTGGTGTCTGGCTCCTAATCAGAACATCACAAGTCACAACAAGTCCAAAATAGTATAATGAAGTCCTACTATGCATTCTACATGATTCTAGGTCAATCTAGGCCAAAGTCAACTCTTGGTCAACTCTGGTCAACCCTAGAAGTCAAACTAGGTCATCCAAGTCTAAACTAGGCTATCAAGTCTAAACTAGTCTATACTAGGTCTAATAAAGCTATACTAGGTTAATCAAGACTAATCTAGGCAATGCCATGCCAAGCCTATCAATACACAACTCTATACAAGGTTATCTAGCCTATAGCCTACTAGACACATCTACCAAGATATCCTCTATAGCTAATCAATACACAAATGGTATATATATATATATATATATATATATATATATATATATATATATATATATATATATATATATATATATATATATATATATATTCCAATAGAATATACCCATATCCTATCTATACATATCACCACACAACCATATATAACATCTAGGCCTACATATGGAAATAACATAGAAAATATATATATATATACATATACATATGGCTACCTATAGGTACACCACACATATCATCATATATGTATAATTCCTATATATATGTATCCATATATATCCATAATACATTGTATATATATTTGGGTATATATATACCTATACATTACACACACATACACATCTAGATATTCATACATAATATATATATATACATATAGTTCAACATACATATATATAGGCAACATTACCTATATTATATATGTATACACATTATACACATAAACATAACTATATGAGACTAGGGGATTTATATATAGTGAGTGTGTGTACAAGTGTAAACTGTCAAGAGTAGGTAATGTTGTGTGTGAATCATGAAGGCTGTGTGTGTCAATGCAAGGACTTGTGTGTGTGATGGAGGGTGGAGGTTGTGACAGGAAAAACAGAGGGTGATATGTCATGGAGGGTGTGTGAGTGTATGCATAACATTGTGTCTCAATTTTTGCAATTAAACTATGGTTAACAGTGTGTAAAATATTCAGAATTCAGATTTGAACATTGAACCATCTCAGGTTTGACACTACTGATAAAGTAAATATAACTCAGTTTAACCAAATTTCAGTTAACTAAACCCATTCTCAATCTCAGTTTTAACCTATAACTTATATAACAAACAAACTCAATTTCTGAATTCATAAATGTGTGTAAGTGACATGTGGAGGCAATGTGAGAAAACAGGGAATATCTCAGTTTTAGGTTCAGTTTTCTCAGGTTTTTAACCCATAGATCAATAACAAAACAAGCTCAAATTCCATTCTCAGTTTTTTCCTTTCAAAACTGGAAACATACATATTCAATTCTCAACATTTGTACTTCAAAACTCAGTTTACAACATAGGAAAATTCTCAGATAAACATGTTATCACATTCTCAGTTTTTAAACATAGGAATTCCTCAGTTTTTTCCTAAACACATTCACAGTTTTCTCAACATACAAACCCAAGTACTCATACATGAACCTAACATGTTGTCTATATATAGCAATGAAATAACATATAAACAACCCAACTTAATTTCTCAGTTTCATTGAAATGGTAAAAAGTCCCTGTTTTGAATAAACACAAAAAAACTCAGTTTTCTTACATCCAACCACAGGTACAGAACATATGAATCCCATTTCGAATTCATAGCAACCCAAACATGCATACATATGAACCTATCTATTTAAACTCATAACTCAAACATGTTTATCATGTATTTACATCATAATTAATATTTAATTAACAATTTAAATATCATTTGAACTCTGAAAAATGAAGAATTAAATAGAGTATCAGAAAAGATGGAAGTTAATAACCCAATCCACATTCGAACACCACAACAATTCAAAACCACCAATCAGTCGTGTACTGAGGTGTCCAACATATGTGTGCACATGTGGAGGGTGTCCACGTGTCCTGAAATTAGGACACGAAGTGTCAGAAACAGAAGAAGTATTAATATCAGTAAACTACACAGCAATCCTCGTGTACGGGTGTCAGTCGACCCAGGACACGACACACGACACCAGTGTCCTCGTGCACGTGTCCTTGTGTTCGCCCAGAGTAGGGCTACACACTCAAGTGCCTGAGACGTGTCCAAGTGAGTCGTGTCTAGAGAAATCACAACGTATCAGTGCGAATTTTCCCGTGTGCACAGTTCAGTGAAATGTCAGTGCGTGACCGATATCTCCCAAACCTTTCCACGAAACCCAATGAAACTTTGGGGGCATGATGTTAGTGCATGCCCCCTCGAGTCCACAGAGTTTCGTATCGGATCAATATGTGTCGTATCCGCTACAGGCCCCGAGTAGCAGGGAAATACTGTAGCGCGCGCGCGAGCGTGTGCACGCGCGTGTCCAAGCCAAGAATCCGACTCAAACCGACACTAATACTACCATATCAGAACAGGGATCAATAAACAAGATTAAAACTAAAATTCCTATTTAAAAACTTTCCAAAAATCAGATCGAAATCCCCTCTTGGTTATTTTGACAAACACCTAGGCCACACCCTTGATACGTATCCAAATGGACACGAAACTCATGAAACCTGACACGACACCAATGCATACACTTAGGGGACCCCTAAGGCTTCCTAATGATGAAGACAAAACGAAATTTCATTAAGGAATGAGGAAGTTACCTATACTTGAAATTTCAAGAAAAACCCCCTTCTCTAGAGCTTTTCTCCTTGATGTCCCAATCCAACAAATCCACAACAAACTGAGATGAAACTTCAATGACAGCAAGAATAGAGGTATTAGAACCTATTGGAAGAGATTAGAATGAAAAGGAAGAGAAATGGAGTTCTAGGGATTAATTAAAATAGGAAACAAACCTTTCCTTCTAGACTTGAGCTTTCCTAAGAAAGAGGCAACCCTAAACTAAGAGAGTATTTATAGGGTGGTGTTCTCAAGGAGGATATGGTGGCTGGCCACTTAGCCTAGGGCTTAGGGTTTTGAAATTCTTGGGCTTTGGGCCAAGTTACATAGGCTATGGCTAAGTTGCTTTATTAATGGCTCTAAATCATAAGCCATGACTTATGACTTTCTAAATCCTAAGGCTAACTAGAGTCTAATGTCTAAACCATTGATTAGGCTAGGTTAGACTAGAGTCATATATCCTAACCAAGCTCATACTAACTAGGGTTAGCCCCTAGGTTGGTCTACAAGGGTCCAAACTAGTCAAAGTCAACCTAGTCCAAACAATTCTAAAATAATTCCTAAAAATTCCCATAAATTCAAATAAATTCTATTAAATCTAAATAATAATTAATAATCCCAAATAACTCTTAAAATTACAAAAATGACTAAAATACCCCTCAGTCTGGAAATGAACACTAGCAAGACACCAAATCATAAGTCATGAATTTAAATAGTTTAAAAATCACTAAAAATCAACATGAAATAAATACCATTAAATAATAATTATAATTACAAAATTTCAAAATTATCCACTTCTGGAAAACTGGGTGTTACAATCCTATCCACCTTATAAAAATTTCGTCCTCAAAATTAAAATGGTAGTAGTCCTTCTAGGTCAAACACCCCACAATCAGAGTCTCAAACATACCGTCAGATAATCATATGCGTCTGTCCAAAACCATGATTCTCAGAATCTTTGTCATGCCAGTGAGCAAGGCTACGATAATCATAGAGTCCTCAACTATGGTACATACCTCTAGAACTATGGTATTTAAAATTTTTGCATTGCCGCACGCTTGGCAGCAAAAACCTTAAATTCCCACACCCGAGAAATACATCCATAATCCGACTATATGTCCTCACTATGCCTACTAGCATGACCCTAGAGGATTCTAAAATCTCATAATCGTGGCGACCTAGCCCATACAATCAGAAAAAAAATTAAATTATAATGAAACGCTAGATCAAACTTATCAACAGTGAGAAGACAGATAGGAATATATAGAACTGAATTTCAAGATAGGTATAATGAGATAAGGTGGAAATAGAATCGAGAAGATCAGAACCTGCTAGCACCTCTCCTACTGCCTGAGCATCCTCAAGTGTCATGGCGTAAGCTCGTCCTTGCTGGCCTCCCCTGGCCTGCTGCTGATGCTGTGCGAACTTCTATTGCTGAGTCTGCAATGCTGGTCCTCTCTGTTGTCCTGCCGGAGCCCTAGCTCCTGCTCCCTGAGCTGTCCGTCCCGCAGACTTGGGACACTCTCTCAACTGATGATCTGATGATCCGCAGAGTAGGCACTTGCCTAGCCTCAGCTGACATTCACCCCAATTATGCCCTGGTTTCTTACAGAAGGGGCAAAAGATAACATGTTGCTGTCTCTGCTGAAACGACTGCGGCTGGAACTGCCTTGGCTGCTGGTGCTGAGGGTGAGGCCTCTTGGCCTGGCCTCCGCTGCTGCTGCCCCCAACTGGGTCTCGCCCCCTCTTGAGCCTAAGCTCAAGATCATCCTCTGCCAATAAGGCTCCCGTCAAGATCTCCTCGAATGTGGCATCCCGGTTGCCCTTGGTCAAGGACTTGACCTCCTTGACTAGACCCTTCCGAAACCTCTGGGCCTTCGCCGTCTCACTCAAGCCCTCTACGAACCTCCTGAGGCGGCCAAACTCCCCCGCATACTCCTCCACTGAAAGACTCCCCTGGACTAGGCTCTCGAACTGCGTCTCCAAGGCTCTGAGTGCTGAATCTGGGAAGAACTTCTTCTTGAAGAAGCCCTTGAACTACTCCCAAGTCTGCCCAGCTGCCCCCACCCTGGGGTCTGACTGATACCAGGTGCGAGCAAGATCTCGCATCCGACTAGCTGCGGCCTCGATCTGAAGATCTGCTGGTATCCTGGCCAGGCGGAAGATCTCCTCTATATGCTCGATCCACTCGTCAGCGTATATAATCCCCTCCGTCCCCAGGAAATCTCTGGGGCTCATCTTCTGGAACTGCTCTATCCCAGGTGTCTTCGGCTGCTGCACCACTGGTCGAGCTGCGGCTGTCGTGACGGCCAACTCTATGCCTCTGTCCTGTCGAGCCTGCTCTCGGTCCATGAACTGCTGGAAATACGTGAACATCTGAGCTGCGTCCACGTATCCTGGAAGCGGCTGCTGGAAGGGATCCTCTGGAATGACCGGGTCCTGCCTCCGATCTGGTGGAGGTATACCCCCTGCTGCTGGTGGAAGGGCTCCTCCGATCGCAGCTGAAACATCTACCCCAGGTAGCATGAGTGGGGCTGCGGTACCAGGGGCTAGCTGCTGGGTATGAGAGGTGGCAGTCCTCCCATCGATGTCCCTCTGGCCCAGGCGAGGTGATCCTATCTCAACCATCCTGGAGACAGATCAAAAGAAACAATTGCTGAGAACGAGTCGAAATAGCAAAGGAGGACAGTTATATTCAAAGGAAAACAATATCAGCAAGAGCTGAGATGGTATGAATTACATAAGAGTTTTTCCTAATGTGATTGAGTACCTCAAAGAAATATCCTAATCCTACTGCAGGCTGTAGTGATACTCTAGTTCGAATACCACTACATAAACTCGACCTGCGTGGGCCACCACTAAAAATGTGTCACGACCCGCACCCACTGTGAGGGTACGAGAACGTAACAACGCCCAGTCTAAGCCGCAGTGTCGTCGGTAGAACGCTATCCTAGGTCAACATACATCTAACAATATCTATCTAAACAGTTTATACTCCCCGAATTGGGGTGACATAGCAGTAATAAGCTCAATCACAACTAGGGAAGAGATAGCACGATATGAAATAGAACTCGAGGTAAAAAAAATAGATGAAGAGTAGTCTAAGATAATCCCAACAAATATCCAGAAGTACATGGTCTCAGATACAGAATGAAGAATATATATACAACTCTGAACTCCAAATATAGTCGAGCTAAAACATGTCTCATGACTACATAAAAGAAGATAAACCTAACTAATCTAGACTAGGCAATCTGGGTGATATCCTCAGCTAGAGCTGGGTCCTCCTGAGGGTCCAGCTCATAGGTGTCATCTAAGGCTGCCCCGTAGTAAGTATCCAGACCAGCCTCCTCCTCGTCCTCTGTAATATTTTCAACAGGTCCAGTCAGGACAGGAGCGAGCACAATACATCTCATGCAGTTCATATCATGTCAGAAAATATAAAGCAAGCAATAGAATAAGATACATGAAACGCTGTAAAAAGATGTACATGAAAACAGGAGAGATATTTGATAACTGGAAATATATACATGATAAGTAAGAACTGTAAGTGACTAGTGATTTAGAGTACGAGATGGCATGTAATTGGCTTAGGTTGTACATGATAAAACATGGAAGTAACAGAGTGTACATGATGGGTAAATCACATGACCATTTATACTCACCCCTACCCACAATCAATACACAAGGATCTATTCAAGTTACGTTACGGACATGATGTTTTGGTTATACAAGAGACACATGGGCAAATCATGAGCGTACATGAAAGAACATGAGAGTACATGGACGTACATGTAAGAACATGAGAGAACATGAGTGTACATGAATAACGCAGAAGCAAGGAATACATGATGTACATGAAATACATGTCATAAAGTATCCGAAGCGCCCGCTAAGGGGGATAACATCCCAAGAAGATATCCATTTAGTACCAATCCATGATGATAACGTGACAACATCAAGTAAAAGTAATCTAGAGCGAGAATATAACTCGTGACAAGTATGAAACGATCAGAGAATGTACTCGCCTGGTATCTGAGTGTCCGATATGAAAGCACTGTCCGAGGAGTGGTGTCTGGCTCCTAATCAGAACAGCATAAGTCACAACAAGTCCAAAATGGTATAATGAAGTCCTACTATGCATTCTACATGATTCTAGGTCAATCTAGGCCAAAGTCAACTCTTGGTCAACTCTGGTCAACCCTAGAAGTCAAACTAGGTCATCCAAGTCTAAACTAGGCTATCAAGTCTAAACTAGTCTATACTAGGTCTAATAAAGCTATACTAGGTTAATCAAGACTAATCTAGGCAATGCCATGCCAAGCCTATCAATACACAACTCTACACAAGGTTATCTAGCCTATAGCCTACTAGACACATCTACCAAGATATCCTCTATAGCTAATCAATACACAAATGGTATATATATATATATATATATATATATATATATATATATATATATATATATATATATATATATATATATATATATTCCAATAGAATATACCCATATCCTATCTATACATATCACCACACAACCATATATAACATCTAGGCCTACATATGGAAATAACATAAAAAAATATATATATATACATGTACATATGGCTACCTATAGGTACACAACACATAACATCATATATGTATAATTCCTTTATATATGTATCCACATATATCCATAATACATTGTATATATATTTGGGTATATATATACCTATACATTACACACACATACACATCTAGATATTCATACATAATATATATATATATATATATATATATATATATATATATATATATATATACATATAGTTCAACATACATATATATAGGCAATATTACCTATATTATATATGTATACACATTATACACATAAACTTAACTATATGAGACTAGGGGATTTATATATAGTGAGTGTGTGTACAAGTGTAAACTGTCAAGAGTAGGTAATATTGTGTGTGAATCATGAAGGCTGTGTGTGTCAATGCAAGGACTTGTGTGTGTGATGGAGGGTGGAGGTTATGACAGGAAAAACAGAGGGTGATATGTCATGGAGGGTGTGTGAGTGTATGCATAATATTGTGTCTCAGTTTTTGCAATTAAACTATGGTTAACAGTGTGTAAAATATTCAGAATTCAGATTTGAACATTGAACCATCTCAGGTTTGACACTACTGATAAGGTAAATATAACTCAGTTTAACCAAATTTCAGTTAACTAAACCCATTCTCAATCTCAGTTTTAACCCATAACTTATATAACAAACAAACTCAATTTCTGAATTCATAAATGTGTGTAAGTGACATGTGGAGGCAATGTGAGAAAACAGGGAATATCTCAGTTTTAGGTTCAGTTTTCTCAGGTTTTTAACCCATAGATCAATAACAAAACAAGCTCAAATTCCATTCACAGTTTTTTTCTTTCAAAACTGGAAACATACTTATTCAATTCTCAACATTTGTATTTCAAAACTCATTTTACAACATAGGAAAATTCTCAGATAAACATGTTATCACATTCTCAGTTTTTAAACATAGGAATTCCTCAGTTTTTCCTAAACACATTCACAGTTTTCTCAACATACAAACCCAAGTTCTCATACATGAACCTAACATGTTGTCTATATATATAGCAATAAAATAACATATAAACAACCCAACTTAATTTCTCAGTTTCATTGAAATGGTAAAAAGTCCCTGTTTTGAATGAACACAAAAAAACTTAGTTTTCTTACATCCAACCACAGGTACAGAACATATGAATCCTATTTCGATTTCATAGCAACCCAAACATGCATACATATGAACCTATCTATTTAAACTCATAACTCAAACATGTTTATCATGTATTTACATCATAATTAATATTTAATTAACAATTTAAATATCATTTGAACTCTGAAAAATGAAGAATTAAATAGAGTATCAGAAAAGATGGAAGTTAATAACCCAATCCACATTCGAACACCACAACAATTCAAAACCACCAATCAGTCGTGTACTGAGGTGTCCAAAATGTGTGTGCACATGTGGAGGGTGTCCACGTGTCCTGAAATTAGGACACGAAGTGTCAGAAACAGAAGAAATATTAATATCTGTAAACTACACAGCAATCCTCGTGCACGGGTGTCAGTCGACCCAGGACACGACACACGACACCAGTGTCCTCGTGCACGTGTCCTTGTGTTCGCCCAGAGTAGGGCTACACACTCAAGTGCCTGAGACGTGTCCAAGTGAGTCGTGCCGAGAGAAATCACAGCGTATCAGTGCGGATTTTCCCGTGTGCACAGTTCAGTGAAATGTCAGTGCGTGACCGATATCTCCCAAACCTTTCCACGAAACCCAATGAAACTTTGGGGGCATGATGTCAGTGCATGCCCCCTCGAGTCCACAAAGTTTCGTATCGGATCAACACGTGTCGTGTCCGCTACAGGCCCCGAGTAGAAGGGGAACACTGTAGCGCGCGCGCGAGCGTGTGCACGCGCGTGTCCAAGCCAAGAATCCGACTCAAACCACCACTAATACTACCATATCAGAACAGGGATCAATAAACAAGATTAAAACTAAAATTCCTATTTAAAAACTTTCCAAAAATCAGATCGAAATCCCCTCTTGGGCATTTCGACAAACACCTAGGACACACCCTTGATACGTGTCCAAATGGATACGAAACTCATGAAACCTGACACGACACCAATGCATACACTTAGGGGACCCCTAGGGCTTCCTAATGATTAAGACAAAACGAAATTTCATTAAGGAATGAGGAAGTTACCTATACATAAAATTTTAAGAAAAACCCCCTTCTCTAGAGCTTTTCTTCTTGATGTCCCAATCCAACAAATCCACAACAAACTGAGATAAAACTTCAATGACAGCAAGAATAGAGGTATTAGAACCTATTGGAAGATATTAGAATGAAAAGGAAGAGAAATGGAGTTCTAGGGATTAATTAAAATAGGAAACAAACCTTTCCTTCTAGACTTGAGCTTTCCTAAGAAAGAGGCAACCCTAAACTAAGAGAGTATTTATAGGGTGGTGTTCCCAAGGAGGATATGGTGGCTGGCCACTTAGCCTAGGGCTTAGGGTTTTGAAATTCTTGGGCTTTGGGCCAAGTTACATAGGCTATGGCTAAGTTGCTTTATTAATGGCTCTAAATCATAAGCCATGACTTATGACTTTCTAAATCCTAAGGCTAACTAGAGTCTAATGTCTAAACCATTGATTAGGCTAGGTTAGACTAGAGTCATATATCCTAACCAAGCTCATACTAACTAGGGTTAGCCCCTAGGTTGGTCTACAAGGGTCCAAACTAGTCAAAGTCAACCTAGTCCAAACAATTCAAAAATAATTCCTAAAAATTCCCATAAATTCAAATAAATTCTATTAAATCTAAATAATAATTAATAATCCCAAATAATTCTTAAAATTACAAAAATGACTAAAATACCCTTCAGTCTGGAAATGAACACTAGCAAGACACCAAATCATAAGTTATGAATTTAAATAGTTTAAAAATCACTAAAAATCATAACATGAAATAAATACCATTAAATAATAATTATAATTACAAAATTTCAAAATTACCCTCTTCTGGAAAACTGGGTGTTACACTATGAAAACTTGGTTTGAGATATTTTTTCGAGGTTTCAAATGTTTTGAGGACTTGGTCATTTATTGTGGAGGAGTACGCTAATGTTCTAATGCTACTATACCACTGTACCAAGCTACTTCTGTACCAGCTTAACTTTTGTTAAGTATCAATTGTAGTTTTGTCAAATTATCAAAATAGGGGAGATTGTTGGCCCAGGCAGTCATGATCAACCTGATTTTGATCATTGACATAGAACTTTGAATCTGATACGTAAAGTAAGACGACTACCAAAGATCGCAACTATTCTCGTCAAGTAAGATTTTATAAATTTATTCTGTATCTTTTCTTTTCTTCAGTCTAGGTTATTTTGTGAGTCGAATATCACAGGCATTTAGATGAACATCCTCACACAAACCAAACACACTCCTACCAAACCAAAGCAATATCCAAGAAGCCATTCTGAACCCAAAAGAATCCTGAAATCCTACTAGCCGAACTCGGTGCGAGTCCCCCTGAGCTCAAACCAAACTCGGTCTGCTTGAATTACTCCCGGTCAGAATGAATACCTATTCTTTTGGATCTCAATTGTTCAAAAATTTGAACGTTGCCCCAACTGAGTTCTGCACAAACTCTGGTTCAAAAGTACTTATAAATAAAGAAGAGTTTTTTTATTTTACTCACTGATCTCATTCTTCATGTTCTCAATACATTCTAAGCCTTTCTATTAAAAAGAGTTTTTAATTTAAACATTTCCAAGATAACTCTTATTCTTCTAAGTGCCGGTGTGTTTCGATTAGAAGTGTTCGAGTTGTACAAGCTTGGCGTATAAAAGCTTGAAAAACTTCTTATCTATTGTTTCAATACAACTGTCCTTACTTTGAAATTTGATTCTTTGAATTATGACTATCCTCCTTTGAATATATTTTATCTTGTTCCATATTGACTTCCTTCTTTCGATCCGTCTTCTGGATGCCGTCTAAGATGAGATTGTTGCATTCGGGACTAGCAGCTTCTGAGAGGTCTATAACATCCTGGGCCTGCTCCAGTCACTTCTCTGGGGATTAGAGTATCAGCTGTCTTCGGGGATGTTCCTCATCCAGTACATAGGAATGTTCCTAAGGTCGTTGTGGGTGCTCCTCCTCTAGTTCATAGGGACATACCCGAGGATGTTGCGAGTGTTCCTCCTCCTCCTTTGTAGAGGGCTGCTCCATCTGTTATAGGAGATCTTCCTTCTCCGCCTCCAGTGCCTACTAATATGGAACAAATGTTTGCCCTATTTAGAGAGATGCTAGAGGTGCAGAGGGCTCAGTCCGAGGTATGTCAGAGGCAGACGGTGTCACGACCCGCACCCACTGTGAGGGTACGAGAACATAACAACGCCCAGCCTACGCCGCAGTGTCGGCGGTAGAACGCTGTCCTAGGTCAATCATCTAACAATATAAAGGTACCTGTACAGTATATACACTCCTAATGGAGGTGACATAACCGAACAGTCTCAATCACATCTAAGGCAGATACAGAATAGTAAAGGTAGATAGAGAGATCAAAAGCACAATGTAATACAAATAAGAGGGAGAAAATCTAAGTGTCTAAGATAACAACTCAAGAACATCCAGCTCAATACAAGTCTCTAAATATAACAACATCTCAGAAGAACAACTGAAAATCAAGTAACAAAGCTAAAAGAAAACTAAAGCCTAGCTATCTAGCCTATACTCTGGGAGTACCATCCTATACTGCAGCTGGATCCTCCAGAGGAACCAGGTCGCAGGTGTGGTCTAAGCCTGCTCCGTAATAGGTGGTACATAGGGCCTCCTCCTCATCCTTTGTAATATTTTCACCAGGTCCAGTCAGGACAGGAGCGAGTACAATTCATCTCAACAGATCATAGCAGGTTAGAAAATATAATCATGCAGTCAAGTAAGATACATGAACTGAAGAAAAATAGTATGTAAACAGAGAGAGAACTGTAATAGAAATATCTACTATACATAGAGAGCTAATAGTGACTAGTGAGTCAGAGTAAAATATAAACATGTGAATGGCATAGGAGATTCATGACTACAGCTAAGAGAGTGATTCATGACTACAGCTACTGGAATAATATTCACATGTCTATTTCTACTCCCCCATCCCCAATCGATACACAAAGATCTGTTCAAGTTATGTTAAGATTCGTGAAACTTCACATGGCTCATAAATGAGTGATACATGAAGGTGATTCATGATGGCTCTGTGAACATGAGAGTACATGTGTCACAAGCGATTCGTGAATCAGAGAAAACATAGAGATACATGAAGATTCGTGAAACGCACAAAACATGCAGTATCCGATGCTCCCGAGGGGGTTAACATCTCATGAAAAGATCCATATAGTACCAATCCGTGTTACCAACGTGACAGTATCAAGTAAAGTAATTTAAAGCAGGAAAATAATTCTAAGCAGGATATAAAATGATCAGAGAATGTACTCGCCTGGTATCCTGAATGTCCGAAGAGAATATATTGTCCGAGGAGTGGTGTCTGTCTCCTATAGAACAGTACAAGTCACAACAAGTCTAAAATAAGAAAATAGACTGCTACAATGTATCTACATAAAGTTTGGGGTCAATCGAGGCTAAAGTCAACCTTTGGTCAACTCTAGTCAACCCTAACAGTCAAACTAGGTCAATTCTAGTCTAATTAAGTCAAACTAGGTCAAACGAGGTTAAACTAGCCAAACTAGTTCTAAACAAGTTAATCTAGGCTCATCAAGTCTAAACTAGTCTATCTAGTCCAATCTAGACTCAACCAAGTCTAGCCTATACCAAGCCTATGCCAAACCATATATCAATATCAATATCAATATCAATATCATATATCAATATCAATATATCAATATCAATATCAATATATCAATATCATATATCAATATCAATATATCATTATCATATATCAATATCAATATATCAATATCATATATCAATATCAATATCAATATCAAATATCAATATCAATATCAATATATATACATATTTACATACATTCATATAGCATACATACATATATATTTACATGTATTTATACATAGAGAAATAGAGAGGGGGGTTAAGGGGTAACATATGAGGTGGGTGTGTGTGTGTTAAATGTGAGGAAAAAACCTGTTTGTCAAATTCATATATATGTGTGAGTGCATAGGATGTGTGGTCATATGTGTGTGGACATGAGTGAGTGTGTGACTAAAATACAAAACAATGAAGTGAGAGAGAGGAGAGTGTGTGCTCAGATTTCTGAGGAAAACACATCAAAACAGTGACAAATTGCAAACAGTGGCAGAAAACTAAATAGGGCCTGTGTTCACAGCCTATGGGCTGATATGAGACTGCTAAAGTGGCTGCCCTTTGTGTACATGTGTGTGTATGAGGCTATGTGTCTGTACATGTGACAATAGATAGGGGGTTGCGTGTTAGAGCATAGCAAAGAGTGTGTGTGAGTGGAATTTGTGTGAGGGAAACTGGAAAACCAGTGGTGTGTAGGAGTGTGTAGATAGGCTTAGCATGTGGGTGTGTGTCAATGAGTGTACAGGGAAGTAATGTTGTATACATCACACAAGGGTGTAATGGCTCAGTCCTCAGGTTCCTGGAGGAGATTAAAACAGTGTGAACTTTAAGTCCCCAACCATTCTCAGGTATCAACATAACCAAGTCTCAGTTTTCAGTTCACCCAAATGACAGTTTTCTTTTCCATATCAATTTCGAAATGAAGCACCACCAAAACATTTCAAATTTGATACACCAGTAGAATACATATAGGTATAACATGTTAGATATTCAAACAAGTAATTAACATCATTTAATCAGGTTAAATAGATTACAAAAATCGAATTTGGAAAAACTGGAATTTAGTTTTCAGGATTCCTAAACAATGATTAAAACCCTCAATCCAAAACACAACCCAAATTGATGCTCCCTTAGCCTTAGTACAAATCAAAGTGACCTATCAATCACTCATTAGTTAAACAATGTGTAGATGAACTAATTTAACATTAACATCATCTAATAGTTTAAAAAGAGAATAAAATTAGGGAATTGATTTCAGAAAAAAAAACACAAATAGGCTAATTGGTATCAGCCGTATCAGTCCAACATTGGCAGTTCAATTTAACAGTCCTAAACAATTAAAACTCCATGAATCCCTTAATCAACATGAATCCTTAGCATGTACATTAACACTCAGGTACTTACAGGTGTATTTAACTTGCAAAAAGCATTTGAAAACAGTAAAACGAATTCGAATTCTCAGAAATCAGGAAATGTGAGCAGTGTATCAGTGCACACAGAAATTCAGAAATTTGAATTCAAAATAAACCATTAAATCACAATAAAAAGGTAGGTAAATAGTGTTATACATGTGAGGATACTAGGGAGTGTATTCGTGTCCAATATCTGTGCACGAATCGTGTCCAAGAACTGCATGAACACAGACACCCGGCTGTGCACACGAAATCATCGTGCACGCGTGCACGCGTGTCCTGCGCGTGACACGGGCCACGTGGCGACACGTGGCCTTGCGTACACGTGCGCCAGGGGTAGGGCTACCCCTAGGATCGCCTGCACAGTGACCACGATGCGTGTCGTGTCCGTGTCAGCTGCGTATCAGTGCGCAAACTGTGCGTACACAGCAGCCCGCGCGTGGCTCGTACGACCAGTGCGGGGGCGATTGCGCCACGCACACTCCATGAGGTGCTCCCAAATTTTGGGAGCACGATGACAGTCGTTGCCCCTAGGTTCACACCAATTTCAGGTCACGACGTGTCCTGTGTCGAGAGAAAACGAGCCCGTGATGCAGGACACAGTGTACGTGTGTGCACGGCGTGTCCAACCCAAAATTCTGACACCATAGGACACTAAAACACTAGGACACCTTCACAAAAGTTAATGTACACATCAAGATCTACAAATCCATATAATTACATTTCAAAAATATGAAAATAAATTCATATGTGGTATTTCTACAAACACCTGGTGTATCACTATGATACGTGTCCGATATGGACACGAAATGGACACGAATTGTGCCCAAATTTTGGGGACAGCTAGGAAATCCTAAAACCTAACCTTATATGCAAAGAAATCAGGAAAAACTATGAGTTTAGATGATTTACCTATTGAGTATCAAAACTCAAGAAAAGCTTCAAAGAGGGGATTCCAAATGGCAACTCCAAATCTCCAAATTGCATGCAAACTGAGGTGCTCCTCCAAAATCAGTATATAAACATAAATTAGATCCTATTGCAAAAGACTAGGACTAAAAAGGAGCTAAAATGAATTAATTAGGAATTTCTAAGGTTGGGGATTTACCTCTTCCTAAACTTGAGATCTATTTCCAATAGCGGCTAACCCTAAATGAAGGAGGCATTAAATAGGGGTAGGAATCCCTATGTTGGCTGCCATGGGTGGGTTTAATTTGGTTTTGGGCCTAAGTCATGGGCCTATGGCTTAATCACATGTCTCAAAATTGGTAAATCATAAGTCATTGACTTATGCCATAAGTCATGAACTAATTTACTTAAGTAATCCTTCATACCTTAAGACCAATCTCTAATGACTAAAAGTAGGTTGACTAGAGTTAGACTAGGGTCACCAACTAGGGTTAGTTCTAGGTTAGTCTACAAGTCTCAACTAGTCATGACTAACACAACACATAGCAATATTTAATTAATATTAAAATCACACAAATTCCCATAAATTATAATAAATTCAAATAAATCCTAAAATGCCCAAAATACCCTCTAGGCTATAATGTACTAGTCAAACATCCTAATCACATGGCTAGGCTCTAAGGTTGTACTAGTCAAACACCAAAATCATAAGTCATGATCTAAAATAGTTTTAAAATGATTAAAAATCACCAAAAATCATATTATCATTTAAATATCATAATTAAATAAATTAAAATATAAAATTTCAAAATTACCCTCATTTCAAAAACTGGGTGTTACAGACGGACATGATACGATAGGGCATGGAGAGCTCCCATCAGCTCTCTTAAGCTGCAGTAGAGCTGGGAGCTCCAGCCCAGCAGCAGGGTACTTAGCTTAGGCCTTGTAACATCCAGGATTTTAAGAAGCTGGGACCACGAGACTTCGGGTGGACAGAGCACATCATTTATACAGACGATTGGCTCGAGGATATCGAGCAACTTATGAGGGTGTCCCATCTTGCTGATGGCTTGAGTGAAGAGGAAGTAGGGCTTCAGCTATCAGATATTGCTCGCACATAGTTCAGGAATAAGTCGCTTCTTACTGGAAAGGGCAGACCTGGGTGGAGTTCATGGACCTCTTTAAGAAGAAGCTTTTCTCGCCTACTAACAGATTAGACCTGGCCAAATAGTTTTAGAATCTCCAGCAGGGAAGTATGCCAGTTGAGGAGTAAGCGTAGTTCGTTAGGCTGAGCCACTACACGAAATATATGGTAGGGGACCCAGAGATCAGAGCGAGTCACTTTCGAGAGGGTCTGAACTGGAAAGTGAAGATCCTTGCTCATTTTTACTATGAGAGTTATACGGAGATCCTTACGGAGGCACTCAAGGTTGAGTGGGAGTTGGGCTTGAAGCCTAAAAGAAATCGCAACTTCTTTTTCGGGGCTACTAGCAGCGTGGGCTCTACTAAGCGTTCAACATCGATCATTCCAGTCGTCACAACAGCAGTTTCAAGCTCCGGCTAGGGTGCCAGTTCAGTAGGTGCTACAATAGCAGCAGAGGCTGGTGCAGCATGCTTGCCACTACTACAAGAAGCCCGGTTACCTCTGGAAGGTTTATTGGAGGTGGCTGGGAGTGTGCCTATATTATGGCGCTGAGGGGCTCCAGTTGAAGATTGTCCTTCGTATCCGCGTTGTGTAACTCATGGAGCAGGTGCAACTCAGAGAGGACTGGTGAGGTCTCTTGTGGTACAGCCGAGGGGACCTCCACTTCATACCCTGCAATAGCAGTTTGATCAACACCAGCAATAAAGGGGTGCTCAGGATAGCGTATTTGCTCTGAATGTCGAGGCGGCCGAGCCCGTTGGTGATGTTATTGCAGGTTCTGTTCTTCTTGATTCTATTCCAGCTTCAATATTATTTTATAGTGGTGCTTCTCATAGTTTTATATACATTTTATTTGCTCTCAAGCATCATATTCCTACTGAATCTTTGGGTGGGACTTGCAAGATCATGACTTAGAGACGCATTATCCTGGTCAATAATGTTTACAAGGTGAGAGATTTTCTCTTGAAGGTCAAGAATTGAGTGCATATTTAATTGTAATGCCACTTTCGAACTACGACATTGTACTCGGAATGGATTAGTTGAGTACACACTTTGCTAGCAAGATAGTAAAGGAGGTAGAGTCTTGTTCAGCTCATCAAGAGAGACAAAGTTTAATTTTGCAAGAGGGGCGGCGGAGTAGGGTGATGGTGCTATCTGTGGAGCTTTAGTGGAAGAGGAGTTGCCTCATCCTTTAATAACAGAGTTTATGGATGTATTTTCAGATGAGTTATCGTGATAGCCATCGGACAAGGATGTTGAGTTCTCTATAGACTTAATGCCGGGTGTAGAGCCTATTTCGCAGCATGTCTATAGGGTGAACAACAGTGAGTTGGCAGAGCTGAAGAAGCAGGTGGATGAGTTACAGGACAAAGGGTTTATCATATATAGTTCTTCGCCTTAGGATACGTTAGTATTGTTTGTACCGAAAAAGGATGGATGCGTGCGCATGTACATCAATTATAGGGCTTTGAACAACCTTACCGTCAAGAACAAATATCCGATGCCAAGAATCAGTGACTTATTTGATTAATTGAGTGGTGCAAAGGTATTTTCGAAGATAAACTTGAGGTCGCATACCATCTAGTGAAGGTGAAGAAGTAAGACATTCCAAAAACTACATTTCGGACTCGTTATAGCTAGTATGAGCCTACAGTTATGCCGTTTGGGTTGACTAATGTTCCGACAGTGTTCACAAACTTGATGAACAAGGTATTTCAACAATACCTTGACAAGTTCATGGTGGTGTTTATTGATGATATTCTCATCTATTCGAAGACGTCGGAGAAGCACGAGGAGCATCCGAGGATTGTACTGAAGACTCTTAGAAAGGAGCAACTATACGGGAAGTTGTCGAAGTGCGATTTATTCTTGGACAGGGTGTAGTTTCTAGGGCATATTGTGTCTGGTGCTGGAGTATCAGTTGATCCAAAAAAGTTTGCAACAGTGGAGTCCTAGACTACCCCAAGCCCAGTTGTAGAGATTCTGAGTTTCTTGGGTCTGGCAGACTATTATCGAAAGTTCATGCAGGACTTTTCCAGGATTACAGAGCCGATGGCCAGACTCACCAAGAAGAATGTCAAATTTATGTGGTCCGAGGAGTGCCAGGCTGCCTTTGAGGAGTTAAAGAAGAGGTTGATATCGGCTCCTATCTTGACATTGCCATCAGGGTCAGGTGAATTCACTATCTATAGTAATACTTCAGGGAAGGGTTTGGGTTGCGTTCTTCAACAACATGGGAAGGTGATTGCCTATGCATCCAGGCAGTTAAGTCCTTATGAGAATAACTACCCGACTCATGATTTGGAGTTTGCAACGATCATCTTTGCTCTGAAGATGTAGAAATACTATTTGTACGGAGAGCGCGTATAGATCATTACATATGACAAGAGCTCGAAGTACATGTTTACTCAGAAAGAGCCGAATGTGAGGTAGAGGCGCTGGTTAGAGCTGATGAAGGACTTCAATATCTCCTTGCAGTATCACCCGGGGAAGGCCAACGTACTTGCTGATGCCTTGAGCATGTATTCGATAGCTATATACTTGACATTAGACCGTCATTTATTGGCAGATCTAGAGAGCTTAAGGATCGAAGTAGTTGTTCCTGGGATTGAGATAAAGATGTAGGGTTTGTAGATTCAGTCTGAGTTGATGGACATGATCAAGTCAGCATAGTTTGATAATATGAATTTGAGGAGAATCAGTGAGTAGGTTCAGGCAGGATTGTTGGATGACTTCTCTATTGCCAAGGATGGGTCGTTGAGGCATGGTAGTAGATTATGCGTGCCTAGTGAAGACCTACGGGCAAAGGTTCTTCAGGAGGCACATTGCTATCAGTACTCTATGCATCCTGGTGCTAACAAGATATATAGGAATCCGAGAGAGCACGTGTAGTGGCATAGCATGAAGCAGGAAATAACACAGTTCGTACCAAATGTTTAGTATGCCAGCAGGTGAAAGCAAAGAGGAGAGACCAGGAGCTCTGCTTCAGCCATTACCCATTCCAGAGTAGAAATGGAAACACATTACCATGGATTTTGTATCTGGACTTCCACGATCTCTAGGAGAAAAAGATGTAATTTGGGTCATCGTTGACAAGTTGATCAAATCGGCCCACTTTTTGCCTTTCAAGGTAGGTTTGTCTACGAAGAAGTTGGGCGAAATGTATATCGGGAAGATCGTCAGGTTGTACTGGGTTCCTGTGAGTATAGTATCAGATCGGGATAGTTGTTTCACTTCTCATTTCTGGAGGAGTTTGCAAGCTAGCTTGAGCACTCAGCTCAAGTTTAGTATCGCATATCACCTTCGGACGGATATGTAGTTGACTATTCAGACTCTCGAAGATATGCTTCACACATATGTGCTAGATTTCGATAGATCTTGGAAGGATAATCTCCATTCGGTAGAGTTTGTTTACAATAATAACTACCAAGCCAGTATAGAGATGTCACCATTTGAGGCTCTATATGGTCGGAGGTGTCGTTGTAGAAGCATGGAAAAGAATAGGAATTTCTATACGGCCCAGAATCAACATGAGACTTCATGCAGCAAAAAACCTGGAGAGTTTTATGCGGCTCAAAGTCCCTGGGAGCTTCATGCGGCTCAGAAAGCTTCATGCGGCCTTATGCGGTTCAAAATTAGCCTAAGCAGTTAGCCGTAATTGCTTTGACATAAAGGCGACAGCTTTGACAGAGATGATGGCTCTGACATAAAGACAAGACGTGACATGCTCCTAAAAAGATGAAAAAATCTTCACGATATCTAGCATAGTTCACAAGTTCCAAAGAAAATTCTTTATGCGGATCGCCTATAAGAACTTCATGTGGCTCAGTCATGAGACCACTCTCCTGCGGCTCCGTCATGAGACCACTCTCATGCGGCTCGGTCGTGAGACAACTCTCATGCGGCTCGGTCATGAGACAACTCTCATGCGGCTAAGTTATGAGACGTCCTTCATGCGGCTCCGTTATGAGACAACCTTCATGCAGCCCGGTCATGAGACACTCTTCATGCGGCTCGGCTATAGGACAGTCCTTCATGCGGCTCAGCCAGGATGCATCATTCATGCGGCTCGCCATAGAGTAGCAGTTGAGACACGTGGCAGAAATTGACTAAGTCTTAACAGTTCAAATTTAGTGCAACAAACAGATCATGATCAATCTTAACCAATCCCTAGCTGCCCACTTCTTGAGGCACAGTTACAAGGATGTAGCCCAAAATTAGCCACATGGCTGTACACCCCCATTACTCATGAATTCCTATAAATAGCAAGGTGCTATTCCCTTGTATAGAGACACACAGAGAGATATACACACATCCGGGCAGAGAGAAAGCATTTCTTCACCGGAACCAAGGTTGCGTTCGATCGTCCAAGGAGTAAGGCAGAGTTGATAGCACTTTTCCGATCCTCTACCATTACCCCCCAAAATCAAAACTAAACAATTGTACTTAGATTGCTTTTCCTAGGTTTTGTTCCTAGGCTCTCTTTTGTACAAGCGAGTTTGTAATTGTGAGTCAAGTTCAGTCCTCCTATAAAACTGTTCTATTCTATGACAATCAATGGCAAACACGATGGCGACCTTGCTGGGGACTAACTTCTCCACTGCTGATAAGTTGGTAACGCAATCGGACGTATCCAAACTCGGCTCTACGCAACAGATGCTGGTTGTTCGCTTCGACCAGCAAGCATTTGAAGAGATGCTCTCCGTGGGGAGCGGTAGCCCCATCCAGAAGCGAGCCGGCCCGAAGATGGCCTGCAGGGAGTGGAGGCCCAAAACCGTTGCCCCTCTCCAAGCTCTGGAAGAAGTGTTCTCTGTTGCCCAAGACGGCGAAGAAGACGCACATCCGGCCCCACTTCAGGCCGCAGAGGACCCTGTTGTCCCCAATCCGGCAAAGGAAAACACTACGATGCTGGACTTGCGGGAGCAAAAGGGAACTCTATGCGGTCCAGGAAAAAGCCGTATAAGGGTGCCAGCCGTATGAAGAAGGCTCATGCGGCCACCAATCCCAGCCGCATGCAGAAGGCTCAAACGGCCACCAATTCCAGCCGCATGCAGAATGCCTATGCGGCCACCAACCCTAGCCGCAGGGAGATGACCTATGCTGCGTCCAATCCCAGCCACCGGCCATCTGACCTATGCGGCTCGGGTTCAGTCTTCGACCATCTCTCATGCGGTCCTGACATCAGAAGCTCCAATGAGGATGTGCCAGATTCTATGCGGCACAGCTTGGACTTTTCCTACTACGCACCCTTGGGTGCTAGAACAAAGAAGTCTAGGACAGCACGGGCTAGTTGAGCTCAGTCAGCTGTCCCAACCTCTGACCATCAGAGAGTCCCGCTAACTGTTATGCGGGCCTCTTATGGAAAGTTGTACAGAACTGCCCGTTTCCAGCCCCCGACGGTAAACAGACAGGGTGGTTCCCAAGAGTCTCCCAACAATGATCGAGGGCAAGTGCTTTTACTAGCCCTGCATCAGGAAGCAAACATAATACCAACGTACTCGTACGCCCGGGATTTTTGGGTCCACAAAATGTGTGTAAAGGTTGATCGAGATGTACTTGACTTGCGAGATGTGATTCTTCACAAGCGCAAGAAAAGAGGAGAAACCTTGGTGTGCAAAGAGTCCTTCCATGGACATCACTGCACTCAAGTCATTATCAACTGCTGCTACAACAAGACAGCAGTACAAGAAGACTGGCAGTCCGTCTTCCAGCGACTTCAGCAGCCAGGACCGATCCTACAACAAAGCTCGGGAGATGAGGTGCTTCCTTTCGCCTCCTGTAAATCTGCCCGGAAGGTCCCTATTGGCAAAGTAGGGAAGAAAATAAATACCTCCAGCCCGATGATCTCAACCAGCACGACCAAGAAACTCTCATCTAAGCGGTTGTCCACAGCCGTCACAGGAGGAGTTTATCAAGGTACCCGCTCAAAGATGAAATCTTTAATACTTGAAGATTCGTAATCTACATCTCTGGGGGTAGTTGAAGCTGGGGGTAGCACTCCTCGGAACATCCATAACAATCCGGTGTTCCAAGAAGATGAACCAGGGGAAACAATCCCTCCAACAGATACAACAAACTCAGACATCCCTAAAAATGTCCAAAAGTGCCAAGACGAGGCAACCTCCTATGCAGGGGGTCGCACCTCCTCCGAGTCCGAACCAGAGGAGAATATTCCCACATACCCCGACAACTTTTCCATACGAGGGTATGATTCGGAGGGCACGTCTTCTACAGTTCCTTCCACTTCTCCTCACGTGAAGACAGTATTCATGACTGAGAATGACCAAGACGGTCCTAGTGTTCGGCAACGGCTCGACACTCTTGAGGTCATACATCAAACCTTGGTTAAGTCAGTGGACGAGATCAAGGCTGCCCTGTAGTGCCCCGTCCCGCTCAGTCCTTCGGAGGAATCGAAATGCTGACGGCGTTCGGACTTAGCCTTGCAACGGCTACTCGGAGACATCGCTCGGTCGAGGCGACCGCTCGCTCAGGTGGGGTAGTTTCGGTGAACTCTCCTCATCTTTGCCTTCACATAATAAATCGCTTATTTTCAACTTGCACAAGTAGGCTTGATAATAAAAGACACGAATCCACATAGCTAAAGGGAATAATCCCGACGGTCGAATTGAGGTAGAACATTGAAAACGTCCTACGGTCGTATTAGAGTTGGTGCACGGCGTGCTTTGAAAATGACACTCGATCCTTCGTCCTGTGGCTTGGGAGAAGGAAAGTTGTCTTCGAAATAAAGTTATGAAATAGCCTAAGTCATAGGCGTCGCCTGTGTGAATGATTGTTAAAGCATGCACGGTCCCGTCGAATTGCCCCGACACTTGAGTTAGCCTAAGTCATAGGCGTCGCCCGCGTAAATGCTCGACAAAGCATGCACGTTTCCATAATACAAGGCTTGGCATAGCCTTTGCTCGTCCCTTGAGTTAAGTTATAGGCTCGATTAAGTTAGGCAAAGTTACGCCGATCGACCTAAGTCATTTCTAGTGCTGTCCCGCTCTTTCTGCGGTTGTCAAGTTAAATAGTCCCGTGATCCCAAGGCCCGTCATATGAAGTATGACTTGTGTGATAGCGTCGCGTAGATCGGAAGTCGGTTTGAGACACGATGGCACGGTCCTAGAGTTTTAAGGCACGGGCCACGGTTGATTCATTTATTTTTGGAAAAATGTCTAAACAGTTGTTCTAGAGTTGAGTGAAATGATAAGGCAAGAAAGAAAGAAAGAAGAATGCTCACGACTGGGTCGTTGAGGAAAGAAAGAAGAATGCTCGCGACTACGGGTCATCGAGGCAAGATCTCAGATGTGAGAAGTATTGAATTTAGCCCTAAAAGAGATGGTATCACTTGAGGTACAATGACTGTGTGAGACGTCAGTTTGAGTCGAGTCTTGCATGGTCATGGACAACTTGTTGACAAGGTAGAGTTTCCCCGCACGGCAACCTGTGGCACCATGGGACCGTTGCGGGCACAAAGGGAAACAAATATGGCTCTGGGAGACAAATAGCTGCGCCTGGGGCAAAGTATTCGGTGGACGCTCATTAAGGCTAGCTACCCGAAGAGGTCCATCCTATACTCAGCTAAAAAGTAGTTCACCATGGCTCTGGGAGTCAGTGACCAAATCATATAGATGAGTCGGCATGGCGGCAATCCGCATGAGTGCCTTTGGATTGAGTTGAGTGCTGAATGTGTGTGTACAAGTTAAAGTACAAATGTTTGGGCTTAAGAATGGCTACAACATAGGCGACGTACTTCGGCACGAGATGTGGCGTCGAGTCTTGAGTTGTCAGCATATAAGTTGCATAAGTTGGTTGAGTTGTGTGAGTTTAAGTCGGGAAACCGCTGCAAGGCAAAGTTGGTTGAGTGACACTAAGATTTACAAGTCTTGATTGGGTCGGTTGGTTATCAAAGTAGCACGGGCCGTGAAGCGGCGATATGTTTAAGTCCTAGTGAGTTGCGAGGCACGACCTCAATATGGATTTCGTAGCACGGCCACATGAAAAAAGAGTCTATCGTGTAGCTGCGTCTCCGATTTTGGCCGTAAGGCAAACACGACTTGATAGGTTAACGTTGTTGACACGAGAAGTGGTCTAGAGACAAAGTATGAGTTAACGTTGACATTGCAAGCACGGGATGGTTCTGATACACAAGTTGCGCTAAGACGCCGGTCCTAAAACTGATCCTAAGGCAAGAGTAGAAAGACAATAAAAAGGGGACTATGTTGCACAAAGTAAAGTAAACGTGTTGGTTTTATATGGGTGGGCGAGGAGCTCATTCTACCAGTACAGTTGAGTACTGACACCCACATAGTTTACATATGCAGGCACAGGTAGAAGCTCATAGCGCGGGGCTCGCTTGGATGCGTCGAGGCATAGAGTTCCTTGGCGACTCGAAGCGTGCAGCCGCATGAAGTAAAGATTTATACAGGACATAATGTATGGACATCGCCTTCCGAAGCTTCCGCTGGATCAAGACTTGTAATTGAGAGATGAGAGAGGGCTGAATGAACTTGTAAAATGTGAGAAGAGTGAGCTTGAGTGATTGTAATCTTGGCCTTGCGCCCCCAATGTAATCGTTGTTTCAATATCAATAAAGAGCTTTCTTTGAATGACTTGTGTTTTGTTCTAAATTCCGCTGCTATTATTCAATGTCTCTGCTCGGGACTTCTGTGCGACGACCCCGTCGCAGCTGCTAAAATCGGCCGTTATGGAACCTGCCTTGCACGAGCGCAATCTAGGCTCGTGCGGCATCACGCCTTAGCGAGGACGATCGCTCCTACGGGAGCGGGGCATGACATAATGGTATCAGAGCACGGATTTACGTCCTTGGACAACCGATTGAATTCTTTAACTCGTTGCTTACGCAAAACTCTGAATGTTGCTTCCACAAGTTGATATCGTTGGTGCGCTCTCTCTCAAGTGTCCCACGGGATGTCCATACAATAAGTATATCTATTTTGCAAAACGTAGGAGAACAGTTTTTGACAACAAAACAAAAGATGGTTTGCGTAAGCACGGTTGGCTAAGTCGGGCTAGGCATATACACCAAAGTTGCGTCGACCTTAGGAAAGTCGAGTACGGGAATTGAATTGTGTCGGGCGAGAATGAGATGAACTCGATTGAGTAAATTGAGATGACTATCGATAGGGGTGCTATCAGACAGCGATATCGTCGGTGCGATATAGATGAGCGTGCTTGGAAATTGAGGAATGGTTCAAATAAAAAATTTGAAGAAGCGGATTTTGATTCGAATGATAAGTTGAGGATTTATTGAATGACTTCATCCCTGAGTGGTGTATGCGATAGCCTCAGGGATGTTGATCGAGTGATTAAGGAAATTGATGTTGTAAATGGTTCGAAGGATAATGATCAAACTTGAATTTGAGTGTCGAGGAGATTATCCAGTCGGACGATAACATCATTCGTACGACTCGAAATTTGGTTGCAAAGGAAGATCGTCAGGTTACGCATATTATCAATGGTATTGAGGCGTATCAAAGATCCATATGCGATAACTCGGGGGTACTCTGACTCGGCGAACGACGATCGTGCAAGTGTTGTTGTTCGGTTGGATGCGATACTTAGGATTTTGATCGAGATGAATGTTGGATGAAAATGATCGTGTCTTGATGGTTACGTTGATAGCCACAACGTCTACGATCTTGTCTTGCGCAAGCGCAACTCCAGCCTCGCAAATGCGTCGCGTCGGATTTGGGGCGATAGTTCCGCGTGAGCGTTGACATGGTGATTCATGTCGCGGGAATGATCAAACTCGGAAAAAAATTAGGACGCGGCAACTTTGATTGTCTTGACTTGTTGGCTTGATGCGAAGGAAAATTCGAGGATGTTTGGACTTGCGACTGATGAATGAAAGAAACTTGAGGATTGAGTAGGTCCAATCCGCGCAGCGAGAATGAATTAGTATAGACTCAAACAAAAGTTACGTCCCGATGAGAATGATTATCTCGCAGAAGCGTGCACGGTGATTCGTGCCCACCGTGGATAATCTGAATCGCGTAAGATCGGGGCGCAACATATTGTTAAGTTAGACGACCTCATGATCGAATGCGTGAATTGGGATGAATGACTTAGGGAATATAAAATGTGAATTGTGGTTTAGCGGTGGATTGTGTCGTAGCGTGCTTGACTTGTAAAGGATTGATAGGTGGATTATGTCGAACGTGTTCGAAGAGATAGACCATGTGAAATGGCTTGATGAATGAGTGGTACGTTCTTATTGAGTATTGGTTGAATGTAAATTATTGTAGGATGGCTTTGCTAAAGGACTCGGATCCCGTGCGACGAAATGTTGGGATGTGCGTAGGCAATCGATGCTCGATGTTTAGAAATTGGATTGATGCGAGCTTGGGTAGAAAACCCCGTACTATCAAACTTGGTTTGACCTTAGGATGGGGTCAGTGTGGATATTGTTGTTGGGGAACTATGATTCCAATACTGACGGAAAGACATAGCCTAGCGGTTAGGCAGACGTCCGAGTGCGAAGTGTTAGAATTGGTGGAGGCACCACTCGCGAGTCTCGGTTGACATGCACGTATATCAGGGACGCCCGAGTATGTGCACGATCTGACTCGAGTGGTGATGGCGGATCTCTATCATGAGGCTTGGCTGAAATATATGTATTTTGGGGACGCCTGGAATATGTGCACGATCCAACTAAGTGATACGTTGAATCAAGTGAGACTAGAGGAAGGAAAAAGTGTTGAGGATTTCAAAAAGACGTTTCAAAGAAAAGATTTGAGGGTAGCACGAGCGTGGCTCAGATTTGAGAAACGCATAGGCGTAGTGTGTGCGAGAGTTCTTGAATGTTGAGTAAAGTGATAAGTCAATAAGTAAGTACTCAGTTAGTTTCGAGGACGAAACTTTTTCTGAGTGGTGTATGATTTAGTGCCCCGTCCCGCTCAGTCATTCAGAGGAATCAAAACGTCGACGGCGTTCGGACTTAGCCTTGCAACGGCTACTCGGAGACATCGCTCGGTCGAGGCGACCGCTCGCTCAGGTGGGGTAGTTTCGGTGAACTCTCCTCATCTTTGCCTTCACATAATAAATTGCTTGTTTTCAACTTGCACAAGTAGGCTTGATAATAAAAGAGACGAAACCACATAGCTAAAGGGAATAATCCCGACGGTCGAATTGAGTTAGAACATGGAAAACGTCCTACGGTCGGATTAGAGTTGGTGCACGGCGTGCTTTAAAAATAACACTCGATCCTTCGTCCCGTGGCTTGGGAGAAGGAAAGTTGGTCTTCGACACAAAGTTATGAAATAGCCTAAGTCATAGGCGTCGCCTGCGTGAATGCTTGTTAAAGCATGCACGGTCCCGTCGAATTGCCCCGACACTTGAGTTGACCTAAGTCATAGGCGTCGCCCGCGTAAATGCTCGACAAAGCATGCACGTTTCCATAACGCAAGGCTTGGCATAGCCTTTGTTCGTCCCTTGAGTCAAGTTATAGGCTCGATTAAGTTAGGCAAAGTTACGCCGATCGACCTAAGTTATTTCTAGTGCTGTCCCGCTCTTTCTGCGGTTGTCAAGTTAAATAGTCTCACGATCCCAAGGCCCGTCATATGAAGTATGACTTGTGCGATAGCGTCGCGTAGATCGGAAGTCGGTTTGAGACACGATGGCACGGTCCTAGAGTTTTAAGGTACGGGCCACGGTTGATTCATTTGTTTTTGGAAAAATGTCTAAACAGTTGTTCTTGAGTTGAGTGAAATGATAGGGCAAGAAAGAAAGAAAGAAGAATGCTCACGACTGGGTCGTTGAGGAAAGAAAGAAGAATACTCGCGACTACGGTTCGTCGAGGCATGATCTCAGATGTGAGAAGTATTGAATTTAGCCCTAAAAAAGATGGTAACACTAGAGGTACAATGACTGTGTGAGACGTCAGTTTGAGTCGAGTCTTGCATGGTCATGGACAACTTGTCGACAAGGTAGAGTTTCCCCGTACGGCAACCTGTGGTGCCACGGGACCGTTACGGGCACAAAGGGAAACAAATATGGCTTTGGGAGCCAAATAGCTGCGCCTGGGGCAAAGTATTCGGTGGACGCTCATTAAGGCTAGCTACCCAAAGAGGTCCATCCTATACTCACCTAAAAAGTGGTCCACCATGGCTCTGGGAGTCAGTGACCAAATCATACAGATGAGTCGGCATGGCGGCAATCCGCGTGAGTGCCTTTGGATTGAGTTGAGTGCTGAATGTGTGTGTACAAGTTAAAGTACAAATGTTTGGGCTTAAGAATGGCTACAACATAGGCGACGTACTTCGGCACGAGATGTGGCATCGAGTCTTGAGTTGTCGGCATATAAGTTGCATAAGTTGGTTGAGTTGTGTGAGTTTAAGTCGGGAAACCGTCGCAAGGCAAAGTTGGTTGAGTGACACTAAGATTCACAAGTCTTGATTGGGTCGGTTGGTTATCAAAGTAGCACGGGCCGCGAAGCGGCGATATGTTTAAGTCCTAGTGAGTTGCGAGGCACGACCTCAATATGGATTTCGTAGCACGGTCACATGGAAAAGGAGTCTATCGTGTAGCTGCGTCTCTGATTTTGGCCGTAAGGCAAATACGACTTGATAGGTTAACGTTGTTGGCACGAGAAGTGGTCTAGAGACAAAGTATGAGTTAACATTGACATTGCAAGCACGGGATGGTTCTGATACACAAGTTGCGCTAAGACGCCGGTCCTAAAACTGATCCTAAGGCAAGAGTAGAAAGACAATAAAAAGGGGACTATGTTGCATAAAGTAAAGTAAACGTGTTTGTTTTGTATGGGTGGGCGAGGAGCTCATTCCACCAGTACCGTTGAGTACTGACACCCACATAGTTTACATGTGCAGGCATAGGTAGAAGCTCGTAGCGCGGGGCTCGCTTGGATGCGTCGAGGCATGGAGTTCCTTGGCGACTCGAAGCGTGCAGCCGCATGAAGTAAAGACTTATACAGGACATAATGTATGGACATTGCCTTCCGAAGCTTCCGCTGGATCAAGACTTGTAATTGAGAGATGAGAGAGAGCTGAGTGAACTTGTAAAAAGTGAGAAGAGTGAGCTTGAGTGATTGTAATCTTGGTCTTGCGCCTCCAATGTAATCGTTGTTTCAATATCAATAAAGAGCTTCTTTGAATGACTTGTGTTTTGTTCTAAATTCCGCTGCTATTATTCAATGTCTCTGCTCGGGACTTCTGTGCGACGACCCCGTCGCAGCCGCTGAAATCGGCCGTTATGGAACCCGCCTTGCACGAGCGCAATCTAGGCTCGTGCGGTATCACGCCTTAGCGAGGACGATTGCTCCTACGAGAGCGGGGCGTGACATGCCCTACCGGCTCTACAAGCAAGGACACCTGGTCAAACAAGCTTGGGTCCCGCCATCAATGCAGACTCAAATACGATCACTCCAACCCCGGACAACAATCCACCCGGAATATTGGCTTCCAATGCTGCAGAAGAAGCTAGGGAGGCGAGTAGAGAAGTCCAGGAGCTCCGGGCAATATTTCACGCCCGAGAATTCTCTCAGGACCTCAGGATACGACAGCCGTATCCCGTTGCATGGAGAGATGTCCCCTTCCCTCCATGATACAAACCATTCAATATCAATCCATATAACGAAAAAACTTCTACGAGCCGGTATATGACCTACTTCAAAGTTACAACAGACCATCTGCCGCATGAAGATGCCATCCTCACGCGGTTGTTCATCGGGGCATTAGAGGGGGTCGCATTCGATTGGTACCGTAACTTACCGGATAACTGCATCCATTCCTTCGTCGTCTTCAAACATATGTTCTTGGAAAGGTTCTACGAGGTGGGACAAGATATGACAATGTCAACCCTCATGGACGTTGTTTAAGGGGAAAAAGAGCTGACAAGGAATTACATTGAGCGGTTTCGCCAAACCGCGATGAAATTGCCCTCTGGTAACCCAGACTCTTCTTTAATTGAGATTTGCCAAAAGAGGCTGCTCCCCACAATCAGCCTCTGGATGGGCGAAAGTCAATTTAAAGACTGGAAGACCTTCATCATCAGCGCCACTAGCGCAGAAGCAAAGTTGAAGAAGGCTCGCCAACTGGGGCTGTATATCTCGGATGGAGAGGATAAGGGCAAACGCCCTAATACCAACAACAATAACGGTGGTAATTCCTTTAACAACCGAGACACCAAAGGTAAACAGGCTATGGTGGCCGATACAGCCCAAAAGCCTGAACCAAAGCAGGTAGAGAAGCGGTGGCCTCAGGTGACTTACTCCTTCGAGGATAGCCATGTCAAGCCCATCTTTGACATGCCCTTACAAGGAGATAGAATTCAGCTCCCTCCGTCGAGACGTGAACCTCGGCCTGCAGAGATGGAGAGCCCGAAGTACTGTCACTTCTACCGCTACGTCCACCATGCTACTCAAGACTGCTTCCAATTGAAGCGGTACATCCAGAACCTTATCGATTCCAAGGCTCTGGACATTGATTTCGAGGAGGTAACCATGGCTGCCAACATGGTGTCGGTCCAATTCAGTATCTTCCCTCCAACGAGGACTCAAGATGGCATAGTACCCATCCCTCGGGAAACAATAGAGGTCACTAATCTTCCACCTCCCCGAGACCAGACAACTGGGCTGGTCCCCCTCACCACGTCAAGAGGGGAGGTCATGTGGATCCACCCGGACTTGGTTCCTGAAGTAACTCAGTCAGCATCATCCCCTACCGGCAAGAAGAAGGACGGGAAGACTATGTCCTGCCATACAATCTCAGCCGGTATCGAAGAAGCGACAGCTGTCGTTAACTGGTCCGGTGCACAAACTCAACCCTTGACGGGTAACTCGGCTGAAGAACGTCAGCCGACCACTGCTAATGCCACAGGACCCTCTCAGCCTCCGCCGGCCGACAAGCCTAAGCAAAAGAAGACCCGCTTTGACAAGCCGTTCCGAAAAGACACACCTCAGGGGATGGAGAGGCCCTACAATTTTGACATCCTGGCACAATTGACCAACACACCAGCCAAATTGATATTATATGAGCTCTTGAGGCTCTCCAAAGATGTTCGTGTCGTACTGGGTGAAGCACTCCAGAATGCCGACGCATATTTGGCTCAGGTCAAGCTTACAGGGGAGAGCTCGCCAGCAGATTTCCAGGACAGCGCATGTACAGGTGCAATGCCCAACATTGTGTTCACTCCGCAGGATATGCTCATTAAAACCAACGTGCACGATCGTCTCTATATTACACTGGATACGTCGACGGGCGACATCAAGGTAGATCGGATGCACATTAATCCCGGTTCTTCAATAAGCATCATTCTGAAGAGCTTCCTTCACCTCCTGTGCATCCCTATGCATCGGCTGACACCTACCAGTACCGCCATCAGCGGTTTCAATTCAGGAAAAAGCTACTTTATAGGGAAGATTCGCCTGAAATGCCAAATTGGCGACCTTCAGTCGGAAGTGACTTGCTATGTCATAGACGCAGATACGTCCTACAACATTCTCCTGGGGCGTCCGTGGATACACGATTACATGATCGTGCCCTCTATATTGCACCAGTGGTTCAAATATGTCGACAAGCATAGCTTCGTAAAAATGAAATTCGCTGACATCGATCCCTTTAAAGGGGTCAAATCCTACAATTCGGATTCCTGCTTGTACGAGAAATCTAAAAGGCACCTGATCAAAGAGGAAGCTCAAGAGCAGACAGAGGCTACAATGGGATCAGAAGAACCTCTGAAGATCCATCTCCAGGCCCGTAAACCAGGCAAAACTGTACCTCTTATAGCCACTATGCGTAAAGAAGCAGCCAGTCTACCAGTACTCACTGCACAAAAGGAGCAAATGGTTATCCGACTTCCAAGGTTTAGCCAGGGGCCGAGACCCACTATCGAGCCAATGACAATCAGGCTGCCAAGAGCCAGCCTACAACAATCAGAGGAGATCAATCCTTCTGTTAAGCCGATGGTCATTCGTCTCCCAAGGACAAATCGACAACCAAGCGCTAGGTCAGGGACCGCTAGTGAGCCAACGACTCCACATCCGGCACCAAGCGCTAAGCCAAGGACCGCTAGTGCACCAATGACCCCACGTCCTGCACCACCAATGGAACCATTGATGATCAATCTGCCCAGGTCATCCTCCCAGTCCTCATTAATACAGGGGGTGGCTGAAGAGGAGCTAGAGCTAGCCAAATTTGTGGCTGCGCACACTGATGTTCCTTCTACTGATGATATAATACCACCATAAAAGACACCTTATTTTATCAATAAAGGGCTATCTATGAACTACCTCGAGCTTAACAAGCTCCGTATAATGTATACTATAGAACACGATATAGGCACCAACTTACACACACAAGTAACAAATGTCTATACCATGAACCAACTTACTCTCGTGGAAGGCGGTTGCTTCATAGTCGCGGGAGAGGATAATCCAATCATCTTCGGCCGAAAGAATGATCAACAATCCTTCAGGCCAGAAGAAGTCGATCTTGAACCCGACACTGGAAGACTGCCCCTTATCTGTATAGCTCCCGATCCAAGTACCTCATACAAAAATAGGGGTATGATATGGAGACTATGCCAGGCTTGAACTACGACACCGGTCGGCAATTACCTTTGCAATTGCCAGTCCTGGCTGGAAAACCACGAGATTATTACAGCAAGACCAGACGTGGTCTCGGCTAGGTTACACCTGCAACAACTCTTGAGAGCTCGGATGAGGAATACGAATGGCATTTACATTCAACCGGATCATCCACTTTCGATTCAGATGTCAGTATCGGGGATGTACTCAAGCAAGCTTGGTCAGTCAATATGGCATTTGCTGACGCCTATGAAGAAGACAAAGACGTACCCGAATTTCTCGAGTTAGAGCCTTGGGTTCAATATCTAGATGCGTAGTGGGAGAAGCATTTCGAACAGAGAGATCCTTCTATCGAAGATGAGGTCATACAAGTTGACCTCGGCGATGAATCCTCTTCAAAGCCAATCTTCGTCAGCAAAAGTCTGACAGACAAAGAGCGGGAGTCGCTATTGCAACTCGTCAGAGAATACATTAACGTGTTTGCCTGAAGCTATGAAGACATGCCAGGGCTAAACCCCGAGATTGCACTCCATAAGCTCAACATTCATCCGGACGCAAAGCCGGTCAAGCAACAGCAACGACGGTTCCGCCCAGACATCATAAATTCTATCGAAGCTGAGGTCAACAAACTAATAGCCAGCAGCTTCATCCGTGAGGAACAACATCCAGACTGGGTCGCCAACATAGTACCAGTCCTCAAGAAGAATGGGAAGATCCGAATTTGCATCGACTTCCGAAATTTGAACAAAGCATGTCCTAAAGATGAGTTCCCTCTTCCTATTACGGACATAATGATTGACAACACATGTTGCTTTAAGCGCATGACATTCATGGATGGCTTCTCAGGATACAACCAAATTAAAATGTTTCCTGACGATGAAAAGCATAAATCATTTCGAATGCCAATTGGTGTGTACTGCTACAGAGTCATGCCCTTTGGTTTAAAGAATGTCGGCACCACATATCAACGAGCTATGAGTGTCATCTTCAGAGATCACCTGCGTAAGACAGTGGAATGTTACGTCGACGACATCGCCGTCAAAAGCCGCTCTAAGGAAGATCATCTGCACGATCTGAGGAAAGTATTCGACCTGATGTGAGCACATAACTTAAAGATGAATCCCACCAAATTCTTCTTGGGCGTATCCAGCAAAAAATTCTTGGGTTTTATCATTACCGCCCAGGGAATCCATATAGACCCCGAGAAGATGAAAGCAATCATGGAGATGGGTCCCCCGAAAAATCTTCGAGAACTCAGAGGCCTTCAAGGGAGGCTAGCTTATATCAGGAGGTTTATCTCTAACCTCTCTGGGCGATGTCAAACATTCACACACCTCATGAAGAATGGCGTCTCCTTTGTATGGGATGAAGAGTGCCAACGTGCCTTTGACAACATTAAAGAATATTTGTCGAACTATCAAGTTCTGGTGGCCCCGATCGCTGGAAAGCCATTTTTGCTTTATGTACGAGCGATGGAGCATTCCTTCGGTGATCTACTAGCACAAAACAGTGATGCAGGGCATGAACAAGCTATCTATTACCTCAGCCGAATGATGATAGAACCTGAGCATAGATATACCGCCGTGGAGAAGGAGTGCCTTGCTTTGGTGTTCGCTTTTCAGAAAATGTGACACTATGTTACAGGACAAACCATCCACGTTATATCACGAGTTAACCCCCTCAGGGTCCTCATGACCAAACTAGGTGCACTCAGCTCTCACCTTGCTACCTAGGCGATATTATTGTCCATCTACCACATGATCTTCGTCCCGCAAAAGGCTATTAAAGGTCAAGTTCTGGCGGACCTTTTAGCGGCTCATCCAGGTTCGGAGTCAACCAGAATATATGAAGAGATCCCAGACAAGGTCGCCAATTCAAATATGGCTTCCTATGATACCGCTTGGCAAATGTTCTTCGACGGTGCTTCAAGAACCGGACCCAAGGGCAATATCGTCGTTGGGGTCGGAGTAGTACTGATTTCTCCCCCCGGATTGGTGATCAACCGGGCATATTCTCTCACGGAACCTTGCTCAAACAACATGGTCGAGTACAACGCCATGGTTATCGGCCTCCGACTTACAAAAGAACTGGGGGTAGAGTACCTGGAAGCATATGGCGATTCACAGTTAATCGTCAATCAGATCCGGGGTTCATATAAAGTTCGTCATGAAGACATGATCCCTTATCATTAAATAGTAATTGCCATCATTATGTCCCTGAAAGGGTTCTTCATAGAACATGTTCCCAAACTCCGGAACATTGAAGTCGATGCCCTAGCAGGACTGGCCGCTTCTCTGGCGGTTCCAAATCATACTCATCATTTGGTTAACGTAATAGGCCATGAATTGGTTTATCCTAAGAACAACGTTAAATTTGCTGTGAGTTATTCTGCCCTGACGGTCGATGAGACTCCCATTTATTGACTTTGTAGTCTACGGTATCTTGCCGAAAAACCCGAAAGAAGCCACCTCTATTAGAAGACTTTCTCTCAGATTCTTCAACGATACAGAGACAAAAATACTGTATCGGCAATCCTATGATAGATTACTGCTCCGGTGTTTTTCAAATACAGAAGCTAAAGAAGTCGTACGCGAAGCTCACAATGGCGTTTGCGGGGCCTATCAACCTGGCCCGAAGCTGCAAGTTCGCCTTCACCGGATGGGCTATTACTGGCTTACGATGGTAGCAGATGCGATAGACTATACAAAAAAATGTAAAGCTTGTCAGGTCCACGCAGATTTCATACACCAACCATCCGAATTCTTACATCCGACGGTGACATCCTGGCTATTTGAGGCATGGGGAATAGATATCATTGGTCCAATCACCCCGTCTTCGTCTAGAGGACACCGCTTCATACTGTAATTACAAACTACTTCTTCAAATGGGCGAAAGCTGTCCCGCTTACAGAAATGAAGACATCAAACGTGATCAACTTCGTCAAGCATTACGTCATCTATCGTTTTGGACTACCTTGAAGGATCGCCCGCGACAATGGTTCGCAGTTTGCAAGCCATGCCTTCAATTGGTTTTATGACAAATACTAAATTTAGAATATTGCTTCAACACCATACAACCCGGCGGCTAATGGTCTGGCTGAAGCATTAAACAAAACAATAATCAAGCTTCTTAAGAAGTTCGTATCATCAAACAAATACGACTAGAACGAGAAGCTTGGCGAATGCTTATGGGCGTACCGCACTACTGTCCGGACAGCCACTGGAAACACACCATTCTCTCTGGTATATGGAAGTGAGGCAGTTCTCCCCTTGGAAACTCAAATTCTCTCGCTCCGTGTTGCCCTCACTTACCGATTAACAGCGGATGATAATTACCGTTGTCGGCTACAAGAATTGGAGGCCTTAGATAAGAAGTGCCTGTTAGCTCAACAACGAATCGAGCTTTATCAAGCAGGGATCTCTACAGCCTTGAACAAGAAGGTCAAACTGAGAACATTCCAAGTAGGCGATCTCGTTTTGGCAGTTCGAAGGCCGATGGTTATGACTCACAAAACTGCCGACAAGTTCCAACCCAAGTGGGAAGGCCCATTTAACATTGAGGCTGTATTCTCCAATGGTGCATACCGTCTCGCAAAGTAAAACGGAGACTTGCTCATGATACCCATCAACGGCAAGTTTCTGAAGAAATATTGTGTCTAAACGACACCCTCCGAATCAACCGGATTGTTGAGTTATGTACCCTTAGGCACCGCTGAACTTAAACTCTGGTCACTCCAAATGAATCCATATCGCATCTTCTGGGTAGTAAGTCATGTATGATCATACCTCTGAACTTCCTCCTTAAAAGAGCATTTTTTCTTATAATCTATTACCCGCACTTTCAGTGCATAAAAAAGGGTAACAGGTCCACAAAATTCCCGAAACAGCCACGTCGATGTCACCTCTGAGTTGTTTCTCTTCCATCTCAAACAAATCACCCCTTACATAGAACTTCCATGTCCATATTACCTCTGAGTTGTTCTGTGTATTCTTCGTTGAGTCTACTCCTGCCACGTCCTTATCACCTCTGAGTAGGAAGACTCCGTTGTAAAACCCGTATATTTGCCAGGTCCTCATTATCTCTGAGTAAGTATGTTGGTTTTCTCTCGACTTATTATCCGTACCCAAAACTAGGGTACGCCAAGGATAATAGGCCCACAAATGTCCACAATTAACCACAAACGTCCACAATTGACCACAAATGTCCGCAGCTGACCACAAATTTTGTACTAGGTCCTCTAGTACATGCGCCTCTTTTCTCACCATCACATGTCTCTGAAACCCAGCTGTTCTATGGCATTCTTTCGTCCACTACCAAGAACTTCCATATCCACCTTACCACGGAGTTCTTCTAGGTATCTCTATCGAACTTATTATCCATACCTAAAACAAAGGTATACCAAGGGTAATAGGTCCACAGAAAGCCCTCAAGTGGCGCAAATACCATAATACCAAAGATACGGTACAAGCACAATAGATAAAGGATGATATAAACATAGTCATTCATTTAAAATCAAGAGTACTATATTTTTAGGGACCACGTCCCTGTTAAAAAATGGAGGAACACAATAATGAAAGAAAGGAAAAGTCGATTATGGTTCGGCGACACACAATTCTCTGAGTCGGTCCTTCAGCTTGGTCGTCGACTGCTCAATCTTCAGCTTGGCCCGGCGCTCAGCCTCTTGAGTCAACCTCTGTGCATCCTCCAGATGCGCATGTGCCTACCAACCATCTTCAAGTTTCTTTAGTGCACGCTCCAGGGCATCAGAGGTTCGGGTGACCTGGTCGGTTTCCTGGAGAATTAGCTCCTTATCTTTGCGAAAAGCCTGGAGCTTAGATTCTAAAGAAGCCAATTTCCTCTGAAGCTGGAGGATCTGCTCATTGGTATCGGCTATCCCACAAGATGCGGCATTTTTTCGAGCAATATAATCCTCTCCTCTGTGGCTTAGTTGATCGTACTTCAGAGACAGATCTCAAAGATCCTTCACTAGAGCAGGCTTGGACATATCCCGTACCGTCCTTACCTTTTCCATGGCTGTTATAAGGAAGACGCGCTCCTGATCTATTGCTAAAGACAGATCGACTTGCCGCAGTCCTTGAAACTGAGCCATGAGATGATCAACTTCTACTAAATTGGGCTCCAGGAGCTCGACCATCCCTGTCCCTCCGGAGAGTGTTCTGAGGAGTTCAATCTGACAGCGGGCACATTGACGAGCCAATGCAAAAGATGTTTCCCTCTCCATGGCAGCTTTTACCCCTCGTTTCAGATGGCGATAGAAACTATCAATCACGTCCTTCGACGATTTATCCAGAACTTTCGAAGAAGACGGTGTCAAAGGAAGAGTAGCTGTCAGAGTTTAAGACGGTTACGAGGAAGACGCACCAGAACTTGACGCCCCTATCTCTAGAAAAAGAAGTTCCGAGCGATAGGACGCCTGAATAGCAGTCATCTCCTCCTCCGTAGCCTGAAGGATTCGAAGACAGGGCAGTACAGAAAGGTCAACCTCCGGTGTTGTAGCCACATGAACCAAGGAGGGTGCAAGGACCATTTCTCTCCACCCCGGCCGTCCCGCTACTTGTCCCCCTGAACTCGATCCGTCATGAGGTCCCTCGATATGAGTTGGAGGAGGAGGAGGCATACTTTCTTCCACTAGATCCCCTCTGGTGACTTTCCCCCGGATAATGTCTGTCGTCGGCAGCGAAGAAGAAGGACCTGTATGTCCGTAGTAACCATCGATCAACTTAACCCTAAGGATATGAAGATAGAGCATATGAACCTCCTTACTAGTCAAGACAAGTCATAACTTACCACGGGTGGGTTGCTGAAGCTGAGGTTCACTCACAGCCACCGTATCCTCTTCAACGGTGACACTTGAGCCGAATGCAGCTACTTCCTTTGCCCCATCCGCCCCGGAGGTGGATACAATTGGGTCAGCATCAACCGGCTGAGGTTTAGCAACATCGGGGACTGGTTCAGTAGAGCACACATCGCCCCGGGTTGAGATGTCAGCAGCAGGAGGAACCTCAGCCGTCGCCGGGATGACCCTGGTAGAAGTAAGCTTGGCAGTCACAGCACAAATTAAGGCGGCTAGAGCTGGGTCAACCTCAGAGGCGGTAGCCGGCTCTAAGGAGTTCACTTCTCCCGACGCCTATAATAAAAAGGAAAATGATCAGATTATATTTTAGAAAAGAAGAACAAAAAAAGGAGATCGTAACTCGATTCAGCTCCGAAACGGCGTCGACATCCTCACTTCTCTCTCTAATGATCGGCCCACGAGGCTTGACCGTAGCCTGTTTTCGGGAGTAAGTTATGCCGTCGACAGAGGATTCACGCCTGCTTCATTTTCGTGAAAGACTAGGTGCAACAGAGGGCTGATCTGCCACTAAATCATCTGCAGGAGGAAGAGGCAAGTTATCAAGATCATCCTCTTCGTCCGCGTTGGTAGACTCCGAGTCAGACACATCAACTGTCCACCCCTTCTTGGTCCTTGGCTTCTCCTCCAAGCCAGTACCAATAATGAAGCTGGTACTTGGGTCAAAATCTCTTCGAGGCATATTCACCATAACATGGTATAAGGCCGCCAAGTACAAAATGTGTCCCGACTCACCAGCATCGGGAATGGAGAAGGTGGCACGGGTGTGAAACGTGCTATAGTAGTGCCAAGCCCGGATGCCGTCAAGAACGCTACCCTCAAAATCCAGGCAAGAGCTGGGATTGTCCAAGAACTTCTGACTGTATCCAAATTGTCAGGAGAATCGACTGGGTAAGTAAGGCTCCAAAAAGGCAGAATTGCGGTTACGATACACCAGATGTGCAGGGAGAATGTTTTGCAACCAGAGGAGCATATTCTCGGACAAGAATTTGGGAGACACAGTACCATCAAGATGTACGGCTCTTACTTCTTCATCAGTAAAATGAGGAACAGACACGAAAAAGGAGTATCTGTCCACTCGCGCCAGCGCCATCCGACAGACGGGCATGGTAGTGTACTCCCAGGGCATACAGCGGTACTGATAGATGAAGGCATCATCAGCAGTCACGTCATCCTCTGGGCTGGGCCTCATCAAAGACTGATATTGTATTAAAAGCCACCCCATCAGATAATGGTAGGGCAGCTCGATTCGTTCAAAATCCTTCGTCGTATCGCGAGCGATAACTTTGGACGAGAAGGCACAGAGTCCATGATATATGATGCATACTATGGCGGGGAGTAGAGCTAGTCTGGCCCCAAAGACTAGCTTCATCGCAGGAAGGATTAGGTTACGGCTGATTCTCTCAATAGCACCAGCCCCTCCCGAAACTACACAGTTTCGTAGCCATACCATCAGAAATCTTGCCAGGAGAGCCTTATCAGACATCTTCTGGGTATCTTGATAAAGGTAATTAAAGGTGTCAGATTGGCTCCCAAATTTGTCATCCGTGGTTTTCACCCTCTTGGCAGTCAACACCTGGTTCTGCACCTCCTTTCGGGTTCGAGGACTTCGGAGGAAAACCCGGCCTGAGGCGTCTAGCTCAAAAAGGTAACTGAGCCAGGTCTTGGTGTGTGGAAGGTTCCCTTCCGAGCTATCATTCTTCTTCTTTGACATCTGCTGGCACGTACTATGGTGACATAGCAGTTCCCAGTAAACAACTACAAAACCCGGGAACCGTCGCTCCAATTCCTCGAATTCTTCATTCGTAGGGGTGTACGCTTCAAAAACTTCATCTTCCTAGGGCAGCTTGGAGACTTCACGCATCTCGTGGAGAGCGAGTCTTATTTCCCCTCCAGGTGTAAAGAAGGTCCCCGTATGACGGTTGTACAACCCAAGAATAGCCATGAATAGCTTTTTGTTTATGGACAGACTATAATAAGTGCCCCATATGGCATGATAGAGACCAATCTCGAGCAGGAGATCCTTGTATGTCCACAAGATCCACGAGGTCAAGTTGATCCATGAAGGGGTAGGGTTCATCCAGTTCAGCAGCGACAGCCGACCAGTAGGATAGGACCCCTTTTGAGCAATCTGGTTCATAAAAGTGTCAGCTTGGGAGAACCGAAAGTTGGGACCCTGTACATTTATGAAACTGCATGGGGCCAACCCCATCATAGAGCGGCTGATATGCATCTTGCTTGCAACTAACGACCTTGATATTTTATTATAGTGAATATCACCCATGAACATCCCCTGCCGGCTCGGGTTAGGGAGTCCACCATTTTCCTGCCAATCGGCAGCATGTTGAACCAAGACAGCGGAAAATAACGCTCCATCTGAGGAATGTGGATCGCCATCCCGTTGGAAGAAAAACTCTAACTTTCAGAGATATCTAGAACACTGGAGTTCTTTACAGTCAGGGCATCCTCAAAGAGGAACGCGGGTTTCAGATGTGTGCCCCCTAATTTTCTCGTGTTCATCATGTCCGAGAGAAAGAAGAGGGATTGCTTTCAAATAACCCTCAGCCTTTTCTCAGGTTGATCTTTAGTGATTTAGGCTGACACATAATCGATCACATGGTCGAACCTGACACCCACAGCAGATTGAGCTTGACCTACCAAAAGCTCCCACGAAGGATTGATCGACAACTTCACTGAAAAGGAAAAAAGAAACAAGTTAGAAGATAGCCAGAGAAAACCACTTAACGTTTTCTGAGCTTATGCGGCTCTGTTAGATGGGTCTTTATGCAGCCCAGTTTATAAGGTGCTTATGCGGTCATGAGACGTTTCTCATACGGCTCGGTCATGAGACGTCTCTCATGCGGCTCGGCCATGAAGCAACTCTCATGCGGCTCGGTCATGAAGCATCTCTCATGCGGCTCAGTCATGAGACTATTCATGCAGCTCGGCCATGGAGCATCTCTCATGCGGCTCAGTCATGAGACAACTCTTATACGGCTCGACCATGAAGCATTCCTTATGCGGCTCAGTCATGAGACATCTTTCATGCGGCTCGGACATGAAGCATACCCCATACGGCTCGGTCATGAGGCGTTCATGCGGCCCATACGTCATAGCTTATGCAGATTCATCACACAGAACTTGAACAGTTCAGTGAAGACGAAAAAAGCATCAACTATGCCAAGGCATGACAGAGAAAGACCCGTGCATAAAACATGCGACATAGCCATTGTGGTTAGGGTTTGAATTCATGCAGTTTCTTCCCAAATACTTTTACCATTAATAGAAGGATGAACGTTGGGGTGAATCGAACTTGCCGTGTTCGACAAGGAGGCAAGTCCTTTGCCCTTTGCTGCAGCACTGGAGGAAGCCTTGGGAGCCATGGATGATCGAGAGAAGAGAAGACGGCGACTAGGGCAACGAAAAATTGGAAGAAGAAAAGAAGGAACCTCTCTCCTCAAAAACTACTCGTATTTATAGGCTGACAGAGGCGTGTAAACCGATAGACACAGCTTCGGATTTCTTGCTGCCTAAAGGATAAAAGGTGACTCTTGGGATACCATCCCCTTTCATGTAAAAGACTGCTCCGAATCATCAAAGCAAATCAAAAATTTAATGCCGACTCTTGGGATTCTATCCAAAAGACGGCTTTAAATTATCAAAGTAAATCAAAAACAATTAATGGGACGCCTACGTGGCACGAAACCAGTATGCGGCCAGAGAGAAGCCTATACGGCATGAAGAGCTTATGCGGACATACCCATGCTTCTTATTCAAAGTATTTCAATTTTACAAATTGAAAACTTTGAAGGGGGTCTTGTAGAAGCATGGAAAAGAATAAGAATTTCTATGCGGCCCAGAATCAACATGAAACTTCATGCAGCTCAAAACCTGGGGAGTTTCATGCGGCTCAGAAAGCTTCATGCGGCTCAGAAAGTTTTTGGCGGCCTTATACGGTTCAAAATCAGCCCAAGCAGCTGGCCATAATTACTCTGACATAAAGGCGACAGCTCTGACAGAGATGATAGCTCTGACATAAAGACAAGACGTGACATGCTCCTAAAAAGACAAGAAAATCTTCATGATATCTGGCACAGTTCACAAGTTCCAAAGAAAATTCTTTATGCGGATCGCATATGCGACCTTCATGCCGCTCAGTCATGAGACCACTCTCCTGCGACTCAGTCATGAGACCACTCTCATGTGGCTCGGTCATGATACAACTCTCATGCGGCTCGGTCATGAGACAACTCTCATGCGGCTCAGTTATGAGACGTCTTTCATGCGGCTCGGTTATGAGACAACCTTCATGCGGCCCGGTCATAAAAAACTCTTCATGCAGCTCGGCTATGGGACAATCCTTCATGCAGCTCAGCCAGGATGCATCATTCATGCAACTCGCCACAGAGTAGCAGTTGAGACACGTGGCAGAAATTGACCAAGTCTTAATAGTTAGGATTTAGTGCAACAAACAGATCATGATCAATCTTAACCAATCCCCAGCTGTCCACTTCTCGAGGAACAGTTACAAGAATGTGGCCCAAAATTAGCCACGTGGCTGTACACCCCCATTACTCATGAATTCCTATAAATGGCAAGGTGCTATTCCCTTGTACAGAGACACACAGAGAGATATACACACATCCTGGCAGAGAGAGAATTTCTTCACCAGAGCCGAGGTTGCGTTCGATCGTCCAAGGAGTAAGGCAGAGTTGATAGCACTTTTCCGAGCCTCTACCGTCACCCCCCAGAATCAAAACTAAACAATTGTACTTAGATTGCTTTTCCTAGGTTTTGTTTCTATGCTCTCTTTTGTACAAGCGAGTTTGTAATTGTGAGTCAAGTTCAGTCCTCCTATAAAACTATTCTGTTCTACGACAATCAATGGCAAACAGTCGTACCCCTTGTCTTGGGACGATATTGGTGGGAGACCTTTTCTTGGCCTAGAGATGATTGTGGATGCATCGGATAATGTCAAGATGATTAGAGATAGACATCGGGTGGTTCAGGATAGATAGCGATATTAGGCCAATAGCCAACGGAGACCTTTAGAGTTTGAGGTATAGTTTTAATTTCTTGTGTTTGTGTTGATTGTGGTTCTTTGTATTCGATTAAGTTTTAAGGCTTCGTTTTGTGATAGGTTGGCGATCTGGTATTCTTGAGGATTTCTCCGACACGGGATACGATTCACTTTGGTAGAGGCAGAAAGCTTTGTCCGTGATTCATCAGACCTTTCAGTATCCGAGAAGGTCGATGCAGTGGCCTACCAACTAGACTTATCGTCTGCATTAGAGGAAGTTCACAACGTTTTCTATGTGTCATAGTGAGACGGTATGTGGCGGATCCTAGTCATATTTTGGACCACATCTAGATCGAGGTGAGCCCGACACTCACTTATCTAGAGTAACCATTTAAGATTCTGGATCGTCGTGACAAGGTCCTCCGGAACCAAGCATTCTCTTGGTTCGCATCGCATAGAGAAATTACTCTCCGGGTAAGTCTACCTGGGAGAGGGAGGACGACATGCGAGAGTGGTTCCCTTATCTCTTTGAGCCTTGTTGTATTAATTTTCTTTGTTCTGATTTTGTTACTGTGAGATTTTGGTCTTTTAATTTTGAGTACGAAATTATTTTAAAGGGGTAGACTTGTCACTACCACTTTTCCAAATAGGGGTAATTTTATCATTTCATAATATATTATATTGTGTATATTTATTTATTTATTAATATTGTCTCAGTTATTACAGTTAGTGGCTAGCCTATTTGTTAGCCTTGTATTAGTGAACCAATTAGACAAGGCACTAGACTAGAGCCCAACAATTAGAATGACATGATTCATGGACCAACTCATTGGACTACGCCCAGTTAGGCCCATTTAGTCGTGCCATTTAGCTAAAATAGGATTAAATTAATTACCAAAATAGGTTGAGATCCTTCCATGCATTTATTAACCCAAATGACAAACTTTTAGGGGGCATGTTAGACATTTTGGATTAGCAAAATCTAGCCGTATTAGCCGGCCACATTAAGAGGAGGTTTCCATCATCTCATTTCATTTTATTGTACAAATTCTTCTCATTTTGGTGTTCTTCCCCAATTTGAGCCATTCCTCCACCAATTCCTCTCAATTTCTACTCAATTTCTCATCCATCTCTCTCATTTTCTTCATTTAAAGGTGCCTAGGAGCTTGGAGACTAGGAGCACTAGAAGTGGAGTCTATTTGCTAGGGAATATGTGTACGGATCGTATCTATTTGGCTTTTCATTGGGAATCCATCTCCTAATAGGTATACGTCTTATTTTCCTCTCTAATTAGACTTTAATTGTGATATTTGACTCTTAGGAATTCACCCATGGACTAGGACTACCCATAGGAAGAAGTTTGAGACTCTAATGACTCTCTATGTGAAAGTTATATAGGGTTTGGTGCCAATTTTGGGGGAATTCCGTCATTTGGTTTATTGTAGACTAGATTTGGTTGTGTGTGTCTAGATTTCGTATCAATAATTGGATACGAGTAGGCCATATCATGATACTGTAGGACACGGGGTTATTTTTGAATTTTTTTCGACCCTTGTGGTACACATGTCCATTTACATATGACACTTGACATTAGCTACGAATTACTCTGATTATGTTCATATATGTATTGTAGGCTTTCTCATGCATTTTGGTAGGATTCGGACAAGGTTTGGTATAGGTATTTTGGCCATATCATAAGTGTATCGTAGAATAGTGCGATACGGTGGTGATGCACACCAAGTGTTCATTCATATGTGTGTGTGTCTTGTGGATACACATGTATATGTACACGCATTAGACATGTGTGTCTATGTGTATATATGTCTATGTATATATATGTTTTTTATATATATAGTGTATGTGTGTGTAGGGCCATAGGGTCATGGGTATTACACATGATTGTGTGTATGTGTCATATAGTTATGTGTGTATTTTTGTGTGTTGAGGTAGTATCCTAGTGAGTGAGTGTCATGTGTTGTAGTATGTATATTAGATGGGTAGATAATAGATAGCTGGATATATATATATATATATATATATATATATATATATATATATATATATATATATATATATATATATATATATATATATATATATATGAATAGATAGATATATAGCACTTTTTTCCACCATGAACTTCTTCCCCCTGTGCTTAGCCCTTTCCTCCCATGGATCACCCCCGGCCGGAGCCGGCTGAGCCGGTGCCGGCTGACCCCCTCCCTCCCCCGCTCTGTCCTCCTCCCATAGCCCCTCCTCATGCCTTCCCGTCTCCTCCCCTCCTCTTCAAAGATTTCCCCAGCGGACACTCTCGGCGTCCGGGCCTCTCTTGCCCCTCTGTCCCGCGGTCGCCGGAAGCGTCAGCCGCCCTGGCGCCCCCCCCTCCTGGGTTTACGCCGTCGGCCTTCCCGCTCGTCCCTCCCCTCTATCCTTGGCTCCCCGTCCCCCCGGCACCTCCCTGTCAGGACTGCCGACCTCATCTCCTCCTCCCCGGCGTCCCCCGCGTCCTGCAGCAGGATGATCTCCCCCTCCTCCTCCTCCCTGAAGATCGTGCCCCCTCCCTCCGCTTCGAACAGCCTATTCTCGGCGGAGCGGATCTCCGCGTCTCGGGCGGCGGAGCCCATCGGCCGCCTTGCTCCTGTGGGAGGCGTGAGCGTCTCGGCCCCCTTTCCCTCCCGCCCCTCCCTCTCTTGGTCGATCGCCCAGCTCGCCCTCGTCGGCCGTCCTCTCCCCAAGCTGGCGGAGAGGATGCGGTGGCCCCCCTCCCAGATCCTCCCCTCGTCGCCCTCCCCCGCTCACCCCGCCCCTGGGCTCGCCCCACCTCTGCGTTGGCCGCCCATCGGAGCCGACCGGCCCCTACCGGTCGTACCGCCCTCACTCGGTGGGCCATCCCGGCCTCCGGCCGGACGCTCTTCAGACAGCGCTGAGCTGTCCCCGGTTCCCCCCTTGGTAAGGCACGCGGTTCCTTGCAGTGCGCCTACCGACGTGTGGGTTCCCGTGCCCACCTGCCACCTCGGGCTCTGCTCGCCTCGGTCCGCGAGCGTGGACCAGCCCACCTTTGGGCTCCCCGCGCAATCCCTCCTTTTTTATGCGGCACACGTGGAGAAGGAGCTGGTCCCCCCTTGCGCAGTTGGATCTCTCACCCACAGCAATGCGCAATCCATCCTCTCTCCTGATGCGCGTGTGGAGCTGGCGCGGGCCCCCCCTTGCGCAGTTGGTGCTTCTCACCTCAGCGGAATTTACCACTCCCTTGCGCACAGTACTGCGCAACCCATCCTCATTCCTGATGCGCGTGTGGAGCTGGCGCGGCCCCCCCCTCGCACAGTTGGCGCTTCCCACCTCAGCGAACTTCCTCACTCTCTTTGCGCAGTGGGTGACCCCACGGTTCCCTCTCTTGCGCTTCCAGCTGCACCACATCCCGCCCGTCGTGCGCAGGTGGCCCTAGCCTCTGCGCCCTCCGATAGGCTTCCCAGGATCTCTATTCCTCCCATCGCGGCGCAACCCGGGATTTCCCCCTCTCCACCCCCAGCTCCTCCCGGCTCCTCCTCTCCACGTCTCCCTGCGCACCTTGGGATCCCCTCTCCCCGCCCTCCGGCTCATCCCGGGTCTGCGCCACCTGGGACTCCCGGCGAGTTGGCGCAGCCCGGCGTCACCCCGAGCGCAGGCTCTGCCCGGAGCCGTTCACCCGGTTTGGCGGCCTTTGCTCCCTCCCTCATCGCTCCTCCAGCGTCGGCGGCAGGGGCGACCTACGCCGAGGCCCTTAGACCGGACCGGAGGCAGCGCTCCCAGTCTTCGTCGGCCGAGATTATTCTCCCGGACCTTGATTTCACGCCCCCTCCAGACGGCGATCCCATCCGGGTTCCTTTCGCCTCCTCCGAGATCAAGTCCTTATCCTCCTCATTTTCCAAGTCATTCATCCTCAAATTCGGCTCCGGATGTCCGAAAATTCCCCTCGTCTCAGCAGCGGTCGCCGGGTGGGGCCTCTCCGCTGACTTCCGGGTAGCCCCAATCGACCCTAAATACATGCTCCTCCACCTCTCCTCCGACTCGGACTTCGCCATTGCCCGGGCTAAGGGTACCGTCAGAATGGGTACTCAGATCGCGAAAGTGGTCAAATGGTCTCCAGAGTTTAATCCGAAATTCGACTCAACTATCATCTCCACCTGGATCACCCTCCCCAACCTCCCCCTGGTTTGCTTCCACGCAGCCGCCCTTAAACGCATCGCCAGTTCTTTCGGGACCCTGGTAGCCATTGCGGAAGAAACCCGCAACCTTTCCAAATGCAACTACGCGAAGATATGCGTGGAGCTAGACCTCGCCAGCGACCCACCGAAACTCATAGAAATAGAGCTCGGAGACAATACACACAGTCAGGAGCTGATTTACGACAACAACATTTTATTCTGCAAACACTGTCAAATGAGCGGCCATCTTATGCAACATTGCTTCCGCGCTCATCCGGAACTAAAGAAGAAAATTCCGCGCACCCCTAGCGTGCCCACAGCTCAAAAAGACCTCGCCCCAAACATCCACAAACCGACCCCTGACCCCCGACTTCAGATCGAGGGTCAGGCCCTTCCACACCCCCAGTCGACTGCCACAACCAGTCGGGACATCATCCCCTTCAACCCCTCCACCCTAGCCCTCCACAATACGTTCGAACTCCTCTTAGACACCCCTCCCGATGAGCCAAACAGAGAGCTTGCACTCCATAACTCTTTCGAACTCCTATCAGATACCCCTTCCGAAGAAGCACACAGAGAGCTTCGCTTTCCCCATCCCATCACCACCGATCAACCAGATTCACCTAAGATCAGCGACAACTCAATCGCGGAGCTCACCCAAATCACCCAAACACAACAAGAGATCAACAATCCCCCCTCCCTCGAAGCCTCCCTCCCCTCTCCACCTCTAGTTAAGCATTCTCATCAACCGGGGAAGATCGCGTCGGCTAGTCAGCAGCCCGAGGCCATTCGGGCAGACGCAGAACCTCCAACTCCCGCAATGGCTGCTCAGCCCTCCAACACCCACATCTTAACAGGCAGATTCTGGCAGGCCAAGGAAGCAGGGTTTTTGGACCGTGGCAACCCCTTTTGCGCCCTGGAAGAACAGGACAAGGACACCCACGCGGCCGCAAATGGTAGCAGCGATCCAGACGGGCATATCAAGGAGTCAGGTAGCCAAGAAGTCAGAAGCGCCCCAACCAAGAAAAAAGCAGACAAGAAAAACAAAAACAAACAAAAGCAGATGACGGCAAGGACTACTAGGTCCGCCTCAAAGCACAACCAATCCCACCTCCTGTCTCCATCAGATGCTTAACATCATCTCCTGGAATGTAAGAGGGCTCGGGAACAAATCGTCGATGAACAGAATTATCAGTCTCAAGAAGATTCACCGCATTGACCTCTTAATCATTATCGAACCTAAAATACCCCAAAAAAGACTTAAAGCCGCTCAACTCAAATTAGGCTTCCCGCACGCTATCGCGGGCGGCAATGACATCTGGATTTTTTTGGCTCAAGAGTTCCAATTCGGCACCATCCACGACTCTCCCCAGGCTCTCACTTACTGGGTTGAACACCCGGCTCTAAAGTCCAGATCCGTCATCTCCGCTGTTCATGGCAGCTGCGACACCCCTGCGCGTAGACAGCTCTGGGCAGACCTCTTGAGGATTCATCCGCAGGGCATGCCGTGGCTTTGCATCGGTGATTTTAACACAGTGGCTTGCATTGAGGAGAAGTCCGGTGGGCGCCCCCCCCCAAGACAGCTATGGATGATTTCAACAATTTCACCTTTCTCGGGAACCTTACCCCAATCCCCTTCATCGGCAGCACATTCACCTGGTGCAACATGCAAGAAGGCCGCAGGCGACAGTACTCCCGACTAGATCGGGCGATGATCAACGACGGATGGTCCGACATGGGCCTGATCACCAACCTCTCCCATCTCAACTCCACCGAATCGGATCATTCCCCTCTTCTCATTCAAATCAAGAGCAATCAAGCAGGCAACAAGAAAGCTTTCCGATTCCTCAACTTCTGGCGTCACCACCCGCATTTCCAAAGCGTCGTTGCTTCGGCTTGGAATTCCGTACACGACCCTGAACCCTTGATCCGGATGGCGTCTAAGCTCAAAGCCACTCGTAAAGCCCTATCTTCTTGGAGCAGAGAGGCTTACGGAGATATCTTCCAGGCCATCCGTGAGGCGGAGGACGACGTTACCCGCGCCGAGTCCTCTTTTGCCATTTCCAACTCCGCGGAGACCCGTTCTTCCCTAAACCTCGCCAGAGCTCTGCTTAAATCTAGGTTGAGAGTGGAGAATGATTTCTGGAAACAAAAAGCTAGATTGACCTGGGACACCGACGGCGACCGCAATTCCAAATTTTTCCATGCTTGCGTTAAAGGCCGCAGGAACAAATTAACATTACATCGGATTCTCGACGACAATGGCAACTTGATTGACGACCAGGCCGGGGTTCAGGGCGCTGCCGTGACCTTCTTCTCTAGTCTCTTCACCAAGGAGCGGGTCGCCAGAGACGAGACGCTATTGTCGGTCATACCCCCTCTCATTACTGATCTAGACAATGAGTATCTGCTAGCAACCACAAATGAGGCGGAGGTCAAAGCTGCGGTCTGGTCCATTAACGAGCAAAGCGCCCCGGGACCTGACGGGTTCAACGGAGTCTTTTTCAGAGCTTGCTGGGACATCATTAAAAATGACCTTATCGAAGCCACCATGGCCTTTCTTCAAGGGGCTAGATACCCTCGTGCTATCTCATGCGCCAATATCATCCTTATTCCCAAAAAAGACAACCCGAAAACCTTCAAGGACTTTCGTCCGATAAGCCTCTGCACCTTCACCAACAAGATCATATCCAAGATCATCGCCAATCGGATGTCCGACCTTCTCCCCAAGATCATTTCCGAAGAACAAAGCGGGTTCGTCAAAGGGCGCAACATTACTGACAACATCCTTCTGGCGCAAGAGATGATCACGTGCATGAAGTTCCCGTCCAGGGGGGGGGAACGTGGCCATCAAATTAGATATGGAAAAAGCTTACGACCGTCTGGACTGGCAATTCATGATATGGGTGTTCAGGGCCTTTGGCTTCTCCGAAACGTGGATTGACGTCGTCTTCAGATCTATCAACAACGCCTGGTTGTCCACCGTGATCAACGGTCAGGCAGCAGGTTTCTTTCGCTCTACCCGCGGGGTTAGACAAGGGGACCCGCTATCCTCCACCATTTTCATTATTCCGGCTGAAGCTCTCAGCAGAAACCTCATCAGCATGCCTAGTAAGGCCGGCTTCAATCACTTCCACACCACCACCGGATGCCCCCTCATCACACACCTTGCATACGCGGACGATATCCTCATCTTCTCTTCTGGAGATTGCGGTTCAATTGAGGTGGTGTTGAGCACGATCGCCAGTTATACTAACTGCTCGGGTCAGCGTGTCAATAATAACAAGAGCGTCATCTACACTCATCACAAAGCAGACAGAACCCACTCTGCCTTGCTCGCCAACAAGACCTCTTTCAGAACGGCCTACCCCCCATTCATCTACCTCGGTTGCCCGCTGGTATACGGCAGGGCCAACGCTGGCATATATGACCACCTTGCTGGAAAAATCCGCAAACTCATCACTGGATGGCACAATGCCACCTTATCCCCGGGCGGGAAAATGATCCTCATCAAACATGTTTTAACGTCCATCCCGATGTACACCCTGGCCGTTTGCTCCCCCCCTATGAAGGTGCTTCACTCCCTGGAATCTCTCTTCGCCAAGGTCTTCTGGGGTCAAAGCGATAACAAGGACAAACATCACTGGGCCGGTTGGGAATCGATGGCCAAACCCACTGGCAGTGGTGGACTGGGCTTCTGCAGACTCACCCACATCGTGGAGGCATGCTCCTTAAAGCTTTGGTGGAAGTTGCGCACCGAGACCTCATTATGGACCAAGTTCATGAGAGCTAGATACTCCAAATTCTCTCACCTGTCGGAGGCGAACACTAACAGCAGATCCTCGGCTTCTTGGCGCCGTATCTCACGGGGACGCACCACCGCAGAACCTTTGATCCACCTTCATCTGGGGGATGGCTCCTCCCTGGCCTGTCGGGAGCGGTGGCTAGGAGCTGAGATCATCCAGCCCAACATCCTCACGCCTCAGGGGTGCACCATTAGAGACCTATGGGAGGACACTTCCGGTTGGAATTGGAGGAAGGTCAGCGATTGGCTAGGCCAGCCGGCGGCCAGCCGTCTCCTTGCTGCGAATTTGCGAATTTCCAACACACCCGACACTTGGAGATGGTCCCCCAATCCCGGTGGGACGTTCAGTTTGGCGTTCGCCAGACGTATTGTTAGCGGGGGCGGGGTGCCGAACTCGGTCTACGCCAATTTTTGGCAGGCTTGCATCCCCATCAAATGGTCTATCCTCATCTGGCGCGCTCTCCGTCGCAAAATTCCGACGGACGACAGCATCGGGGCTTTGGGATTCAGCCTTGCCTCTAAATGCCATTGCTGCGAGGAGCACAACTTGGAATCCGCCGAACACGTCCTTCTTTCGGGGGAATTGGCCGCAGACATTTGGTCCAAGCTTCATCACAGGCTCCGCATGGGTCAACCAATCGGGGGCTTCTACGATCTCTTGGCCTCCTGGTCCCGTTCACACGGGCATCAGATCGTGGCAGCCGCCGGCATTTGGGTGCTCTGGAAAAACAGAAACAAATTTCGCTATGAAGGGCGCCAACTTTCCCCTCCCCAAATTTACCAGGAAGTGATCAGACAATGCTTCAAAGTGAAGAGGCGTTGCTCTCACGTCTCCAACCTGTTCTGGGAGACCCTGGCCTAGGACGGTGCTTCCACCTCTTTCTTTTGTCGCGCGTGTGTTTCGCGCCTTTTGCTCTCTGTTTTAGCTTTCTTGTTCAGGCCGCGTTTGCGCGCTTACTTGTATAAGCTTCGGCATTTTGCGCCTATATTTTCAATAAAAGTCCTCTTTCCAAAAAAAAAAAAAAAAAAAAAAAAATATATGAATAGATAGATAACTTGTTAGATATATGTTACTAGCTTGAAGGATAGTTAGTTAATTAGAGAGAGGGGTAACTACTTAGAGAGAGAGAGCTATTTATCTATATTGGCACCTATAAACATGTATATCTATATATGTGTGTGTGTAGTAGAGGGGGAAGTCCAATGGTGATAAGAAGGGGCTGTAGAGGACTGCAAAAAGGAAGGGAACTCAGCAATAGCGGCAGTAGCATTGCTACTCTACTGTACACTGGGACAACGGCAAATTGCTTATGCAACAGGAGAAAGACAATAGTAGGTAAACTGTTGTTAGACAACATGTTGGCAGGGGTTTTAGTGTAGCAGGTTAGAATTAGAAACAACATCAGTAGCAGTAGCCATTGCTGCCTTGTAGACAACCGTATATGGTGTATGTTGAGTTGTGTTTGTGTGTGTGTCTGTGTGACACTGACAGGGAGTGGGGATCATGTGTAATCACATGTATGTGTACTTGTGTGGGTGTGAGTTAGCTAGGGATGTGTATTAATTTAAATGTCGTGTATTGAGTGTGTGTTGTATCCTAGAGTATAGGGTAATGGATGTAGGTAACATGTAAGCCTATGTTAGTGTAGGAATTGGATTTACCTATGAGATAAGATATAGTTAATGCCTAGGATATGAGATAGGTATTGGATATTGGATAGAGTATAGGTAATTGGTTTTACCTTTGTGTAAGGTATAAGGGTTTTGCATAGCCTATTGTGTAGGTACATGTGTAGGTGAACACATAGGTGAAGTTAGGATGATATGTGATAGGGTATTGGATAAGTAAGGTAATTGGTTTCCCTTGTGTCAAGATATTAGCTATATATAAGTAGATACCTAGAGTATTGACTTAGTATAGACTAGAATACCTTGGTATGCCAAGGTATGGATCCCAAAACCTGGATATGACCTAGTTTGACCAAGTTTAGCAAGGTATGGCCCAGTTTGACCTAGTTTGACCTAAAAATGACTTGAAGACCTACTATTGAGCTAGTATAGCATGTTTATGACTCTAAAACAAGAATTGACATTGATATTCTATATTTAGGTCCTCGAGGCACTGTATCATGATACTTTACACCGGATCTCAAGCGAGTACATTCTCTAATAATTTTTGTCTATGATATCTTCTATGTTTCTTGTATTTGGTATAGATATCCTTGATTTTTTGACACGTTGGTCACGTAAATTGGTATTTTCGATCCCGTCATGAGATACTATTCCTTGTATATCTTGGTGTACCTTGTGTAAGCCTTGTTGTTGTTCTTGTGCATTGTATGGACACCGATTCCTGTGAAGGCTCACGACCTTCTCAGAGAATCTAGTATCGTAATGCACCATAGTTGGATCCACTGTACCAGTTGGGGACGGGGAGTAGTAGTATAGATATATGATCATACCCTCCTTATATCAAGTCTTGAACCTTTAATTGTATTAATCATCTACCGCACGTATAATTAACTATGCCAAAAATCCTTATATCAAGTTTCTAAGCTGATCACATGTTGAAACTAGTGCTCACTCACTTAGATAGTTAATGCCTGATTATTGTACATGATATTTCCAGCTCTTATATTGTTTATTGTTCTTCCATGCTTTGTAAGTAATGTACTTGTTACACCATCTTGTATATTCTCTCTATTTATTGTTACATAGTCTTTATCATTTATTGGAACTGTTATTAAAGTATATTTCACTCCAATCTTGACTAGATACATTTTTCCCAGATAATTTAGGTGGCGGTTGTCCTACCTACTACGACCCACAAGATATAGTAGGAGTAGACAGGGATTGATCCAAGAGGGCTTAGCTCCAACTGAGGAGGCTTTAGTAGCGACTCAGTTAGACTAGATTTTATACTAGATTTGTCTCCAGCTTTTGACTCTTGGCATTTTATATGCTGAGACTGATGTTATTGGAGATAGATGACTCCTAGACTCTCTTTGGACTTGTATTATGTTATGTCCTAGATATTTCATACCATATCTTATATCATTAGTCGTGACATTTATCTTTCTTATAGTCATTATAATTGAGTATGAATATATCATTATTTGTCCTCTGTTTGGAGTTGAGATATCTTGGCTAGTTATGATACATATTGTTAGACAGTATAGTACACCTCAACAACGTTCTACCGTCAATGTTGCAGCATAGGCTGGGCGTCGCCACCTAATCGTGCCCTTATATCGAGTACGAGTTGTAACAATACCAAGGTCTGGCAAGGTATGGACCTAAAAACCTAGTCGACCTAGTTTGACTTAGAAATGACGTGGAGACCTAGTATCCAACTAGTATAGCGTGTTTATGATTACAAAACACCATTAATATTGATATTTCATAATTAGATCTTTTGATTCCTGTTTGGACTCTTATCCTCGTATATTTCTCAGGGCCATATGCGAGTACGTTCTCTGATAGTTTCTATTATCTAATATTTGTTATGATCCACGTATTAAGTGATGTTCTACTAGATTTGTGATACGATGGTTACACGAATTAGTTGTTATGGTTTCCTTATTGATATATATTACTTCACACACCTGATTATACACTTCAATCACCCTGCTCATATGTTGACACCATATTATGATATTGTGGATAGCCGATCATACATTACACATATGGTTGAGCCATACTATTGTGCTATTATGGATAGCCAATCCTATTGGGTTGAGCCATAATATTGTGAAACTGTGGATAGCCGATCATAATTAGCCTGTATGGTTGAGCTATACTATTGTACTATCGTGGATAGCCAATCCTATTGGATTGAGTCGTACTATTGTGATATTGTGGGTAACCGATCATACATTACCCGTATGGTTGAGCCGTACTATTGTGCTATTATGGATAGCCAATCCTATTGGATTGAGCCTTACTATTTTGATATTGTGGATAGCCAATCATACATTACATGTATGATTGAGTCATACTATTATGGATATTGTTAATGATTGAACACTTGTTAGAAATGATGTTGTAAAGCACATAAGTAGTTGAGTTCTTTTCTGCTTATTTTATATTCATAGTGATACTCTTTAATTTCTCTATTTTCTTATTCTTATTGCATGATATATCAGATAGTTATGATATAGTTCTATATTCTCATCATGTATTACACTCGCTTTTACTGTTTTATAACATTTATCATATATCTGGAACTGCAGTTAGAGTTATATAGTTCGCTCCAATTCTAACTGGATAATATTTTTCAGAGGATCTTGAGGACTTTTGTCCTACCTATTATGGACCAGGTGTAGACGAAGGCTATTTGCATGAGACCTACGAGGTGCCAGCCTAGTAGAGGAGACATTAGTAGCGACTCATTTAGATTGGCTATTAGCACTGGATTTGTCTCCATCTTCTGACTTGAGATGTTATTATTTCTGAGACTATGTTTATAATGATGCAGTTAGACCCATAAACTCTGGATGTGATTTTGGATTATGTTATGCTTTTATATTCCTCTTGGATTTTCATGTCGTATCTTTTATGTCTTAATCTTGCCATTTATCTCCCTTATAGTTATTGTGATGGAGTATGTGTATTATCATCAACTTGTCCTCCGTATGGAGTTTGAGATGTTATGTTCCATATACTATGTGTGAGATGGTTATATATTATTTTTGGCCTAGACAACATTCTACCACTGATGCTGCGACGTAGGCTGGACGTACCCACGTCCTCGTGCCCTTACATCGGGTGCGGGTCATGACATATATGTCATCATAAACGAATTAATATTCAACCTTCATGTGTCTATCCTTTGATGAAGTATTAGGTTTAGAAAAAAATTGCATAACCAATTTATTATCATAAAATATATAAATAGGAAATTTTATTAGTCTTGAAAGATAAATCACAACAAACTAGTCCACTTGCAGTATTAGCCATTGCCATATTATTCTGCTTCGACACTTGATTTAGTAACGATACTTTTTTGCTTAGTTTTTTTTCCATGTAGCAGGTTTTCCCTACCATTGAACAATAAGCCTAAGGTCAACCTTCTATCAGGGGTGTACTATGTCGGTTAACGAACAAATATGCAATTTTGGCAATCAAACTAACTTGTCGATTATATAATTTATATAGCCAAAATTGGCTTAAAGATTTCCAAAACCGATCAGATCGATTAACCAACTAGGCTCATGTGTCAATCACTTTATCCGGTAATATTATGAAATAACTATATTTTACTAGGCCAAATTCAATTTAACTTGTCAATTTCACAAAAGATTTTAAATTATGAAGCATTTTATGCATCAATGCCACTTTACTAGCTACTTTATCAAGAATTTGCTCGAATCTAACTATTTAAGCTCCCTAAACAAATCTTTTGTTAGTATAGTAGTATATAACTAACATGTATAAATGATTTAAAATACTTTCTATTAAGTATTCAGGTTAGTTGGTTAATTGTTGGTTATATTAAGTTGAAAATTAAACTTGTCACTACTTACAGAATATTTATAAGTTATAACATAACATACTGTCATACTTTTTTTTCAAAAACATTGCTATAATATTATGTGTTATACAAAAAATTATTTTTAAGAAATAACTTTTACAAAAATTATTTATGAGAAATTTTTATTATTTTTAATAATATAATTTTTTGAACTCCTAAGGTTTCTAATATAATAATTATTAATTTTTGTGTAAACTTATATTATTATTATATTAAGGTGCTACCTTGTCATCAAGTAGCTTAGTCATCATCAGTATTAGTCACCTACTTAGTTTAAGAAATTAAACTAGGTTAGTAAATAAGTTGATTTAATAAGCCCTAAATCATTTTACTTAGTCTTTTACCTAAAATCTCCTCATCAACTGAAGAAAAATGTCCAAAATTAGGCCCCATGAACCTTTTTTGACTTTGCCATATATTTGATTGATTTCTATATATGGATTTCTATATATGTTAAGCCTACATAAAATTGGCATCGGAGCTTTGGGATTATAACAAGGTATCCGACAAAGTTCTCGGAGAAAGTTAATTGGGTAGATTCTTGAGATTTCTCCATCAAACAAGGTTACGAAGTATGAAAGTGAGAAGTTCAATAGGAAGAATAATTTTGACTTTTAGAAAAGTTAAATGAATGATGCTCTCATATCTCAAAAGTTTTACAGGGCTTTACAGGAAAAGTCCCAAAAGCCAGCTAACATGACCGATAACGATTGGGATGATATGGATATCGAAGCAAGTGCTGCTATTCGCCTATGTTTCGAAAGTGATGTCGTGTACTTTGTGAAGGACAAAACCACCGCCGCTGGGCTCTGGTTGAAGTTAGAATTACTCTACATGATGAAGACTCTTTCTAGTCTATTTTATATGTTAAAGTCATTCTACAAACAGGTGATGGAGGAAGGTACGTCAATTCGAGATCATATCTCAAAATTCAATCGAATTATTTTTGTCTTGAAGGATGTTGATATACATGAGGATGATGATCATTTTGTGCTAATCATATTATTTTCTTTGCCAAATTATTATGAGAATCTTATTCTAATATTATTATACGGGAATGGCTCAATTTTCATAGAAGAGGTTATGAGTGCTTTGTTGTCTAATGATGTGCGGAGGTTGGCTTTCTTTACATGGAGAGAGCTTGCTCTCAATATGCCTTGTAAAATTATAGTCCCACATCGAAAATGCACCATGAGTTATCTCAACATATATACTTGGTTGTGTTGTTGAGAGATGCACATGGGGTGGTGACCCTAAGGAGGTAACCATGTGGGTGATTTTACTAGGATGTAAGAATAAGGCTCCAAGGATTAAGCATTAATGCTTTTGTCATTCTCTTGGATTAATTCCACTTGGAGCTAAGCCCCAACGGGGCTTAGCGACTCGGACTCGGACTCGGACTCGGACTCGGGCTCATGGGCTCATGAGGCGTAATGTGGCATTTTGTTGGCGCACTTTGCACTTAGCACGTCAGCAGTTATGTGGCTCATACGGCACATACGGTCCATGCGGTCCATGCGGTCCATGCGGCTCATGTGGCTCATGCGGTCCATGCGGCTCATGCGACACATGCGGTCCATGCGGTCCATGCGGCTCATGCGGTCCATACGGCTCATGCGGCTCATGCGGCTTATGCGGTCCATGCGGCCATTAGGCTCATGCGGCCAGGCTGCTGCTGCTGCCGCATGGAGGGATCCGCTGACTATGCAGATTACAAATCAGTTATGGAAAGGCTGAATCAATACGATTAAATCAGATCCTATCTTTGTGGGATTTGAATTAATTTAGATCCTATCTTTGTGGGATTTGAATTAATTTCGTGGGATTTGAATTAAATCTCGTTGCTATCTTTTGGGATTTGATTCAATCTTTCCATAACTGAAGAGGCGGTTAGGGTTTCTACCCTCTCTCGATAAATACTCTCTTCTGGCCTCCTTTGTGACGACTACGAAAATTACAAGTTAGAAAAGGAGAAAGAGAGAGAGAGTTGCTGCCGCCATTGCAAGTCCATCCGAGGAGTCTGAACAGAGGTGACTTCGAGCGTTCCACAAGTTCTTCAACTTGCTGGTTCCTGGAAGCAGATCGTGTGGGGCGAATCTTGCTTTGAGCAACGGTGTTTTGACACCCCAGCATTGTTCTTCTTCTCATCTCTCTCTAGTTTTATTGTAACTCGTTCTGTCCCAATTGCAACACGTTTGCAAGGAAGAACGAGAGATCTTCTTTTCTCTTTTTCCCTCCTTCAGATTATAATTTGGCTCTTTGATTTATTGTACCATCGTAGATCTTGAGTTTGATCACTGCAAAGTTTTTGTGTGACATCTCAGATCTCGATTACATTTGTTTTTTTTTCATCTTTGATCAAGCCCCGGGACTAACAATCTCAAAGCAAGATCCGTATAGATGGAAAACATTAATGCTTCGCTCCTCCAATCGGACTTCTGCAAGTTGGAAAAGTTCGATGGAGAGCACTATCAAGTCTGGAAGAGAAAGGTGTACCTAACTCTTCAACTAAAAGACGTTGATCATGTTCTGTTGGAGGAAGAACCCTCTGTTCCTGATACTGGATCTACTGTCGCCATCAACGCAGCTACCAAACACCAGGCCAAGTGGAGAAGGGAAAATAGCATCTGCAGGCTTCTCATCCTGAATGCTCTGGAGGATTCCCTGGCAGAATCCTATTCTAAGAAGGAACTTGCCAGAGACATATGGGAGTCTGTGGAAAATCTGTATGAAGAAGACAAGAACAGGAGCAAAATGTTTGTGGTTGAAAAATATCACAAATTGCTCTTTGAGGACGAAAAGTCCATGTTACCACAGGTGAAAGAATTTCTGAAGCTGCGTCAGAAACTGGAAGACGAAGAGATGCCCCTTCTCGACAAGTTTGTCGTCGGAGGGATCGTCTCAAAACTTCCTGCTGGATGGAGTACCTTCTATGCAAGGATGCACAGAAAGAAGTTAGACATTAGCTTGGGAGATCTACTTCAAGAGATCCATGTTGAGGACGAGATGCGTTCTCAACAGAAGGTGGACACTCTGTCCAAACAGTTGGCTAAAGCCAATCTGGTGCAGACGAGGGATCCCAAGGGGAAGCAGGCGGCTTCTCATCCCAAGAAGAAGGACTTCACTAATCTGAAAGTGAAGGGTCCTTCATTCAAGCAACAGAAGACTAAGTCCCACGTGACTTGTTACAATTGTGGCAAGAAAGGCCACTACAAGAGTGAATGCAGATCTAAGCCTAAACAATCAGAGAAAGGTGAGCCTAATAAGGTTTTATTGGTTAATAACGTTGTTGCTATGATCGGACAGGTCACAACTGTGGGGGTTGACTCTGACTGGTGGATAGACACTGGAGCGACTTGCCATGTCTATTCAGGCAAGGAATAGTTCATCACGTACCAGCCGATATCTGAGAAGGTTGTCATGGCGAACCAGGCCTAAGCTGAAGTTCTGGGGATCGGGACCGTGGAACTGAAACTCACTTCTGGGAACACTCTGACGCTTCAAGGTGTGAAGCATGTTCCGGCGATTGCCAAGAACCTGATCTCTAGGAGCCTGCTCTGCAACGCAGGCCTGAGGATGGACATCAATGCTGGTCAGATGGTGATGTCCAAGAAAGGAACATACTTCGGGAAGGCTTATCAAACCGAAGGCATGTTTGAAATTCAGCTTGTTAACCAGTTTGAAGACATTAATGCAGTTGCATTTTCTAATTATTCTCTTGAGTTGTGGCATAATAGACTTGGACATGTTTATTGTAAAAGAATTAACAAAATGCCTAGTCTAGGACTTATCTCCAAATGTGGGGGTAAGGTGGAGAAGTGTGAGGTGTGTGCTCAGACGAAGATCACAAGGAAACCCTTTCATCGGGTCAATCGAAGCACAGATCTTCTGGAGTTGGTGCACTCCGATATCTGTGACTTCAAACATTTCTCCACGAAGGCCGGGATGAAGTATTTCATAACCTTCATCGACGACTTCTCAAAATACGCGTTCATCTACTTGCTCAAGTCCAAAGACGAAGCTTTCGAGAAGTTCAGAGAGTTCAGGGCCGAAGCTGAACGGCAGACCGGACAACAATTCAAGAGGTTGAGAAGTGATCGAGGTGGGGAGTACAGGTCTCATGAATTCGCATTGTTCTGCAAAGAACATGGAATCATATGCGAGACTACTGCTCCATATTCTCCTCAATCTAACGGAGTAGCAGAGAGGAAGAACCGAACATTAACAGAAATGATGAATTCTATGCTGCTCACTGCAGGTCTTCCAAAATGCTACTGAGGAGAAGCTACATTAACGGCCACTTTTATTCTGAATAGAGTCCCATATGCAACTTCGGACGTAACTCCTCATGAACTCTGGTTCAAAGTCAGACCAAACTTGAATGTCATTCGAGTGTGGGGGTGTCTGGCGTATGTGAAGCTTCCAGATCTGAAGATTCAGAAGCTGGGGACAAGGACTACGAAGGCGATCTTCTTGGGGTATGCCGAGAAGAGTGATGCTCGGAGATTTCTTGATATTGAATCAAATCATATCATCGAATCTCGCGATGCTGAATACTTTGAAGACAAGTTTGCAAAAGAAAAAAATATTGTTCTTTCGGACATTCCGGAAAATAATGTAGGTGCAAATGAGACTGAAATCTCATACGAGCCAGTAGTCCAAGAAGAAGCTGTTGTTGATGAAACAACTCTTGTACCAGAACTCGCAGAGCCGTCAGCTAAGCGAGCGAGGAGATCGAAAGATTTCGGAGATGACTTTGTCACCTATCATGTGGAAGCAGATCCGCTTACCTATGATGAGGCGATGAAGACCAGAGATGCTATCTTTTGGAAGGAGGCAGTGAATGACGAGTTTGACTCTATCACCTCCAATAACACATGGGTGTTGGTAGATCTACCTGAAGGAGAAAAGCCTATTGGATGTAAATGGATCTTCAAGAAGAAGATGAAGGCAGATGGAACTATCGACAAGTTCAAGGCCAGGCTGGTCGCCAAGGGATTTTCTCAGAAACAGGGGATAGACTACTTTGACACGTACGCTCCAGTAGCTCGGATGACCACCATTAGGATGTTAATCGCTCTAGCAGCTATGCATAAGTTGGTGATACATCAGATGGATGTAAAGACCGCATTCCTGAATGGGGAGCTGACCGAAGAGATTTACATGCAACAGCCAGATGGATTTGTCGTCAAAGGTCTTGAAGACAAAGTCTGCAAGTTGATGAAATCATTGTATAGTTTGAAGCAAGCTCCCAAGATGTGGCATGAGAAGTTTGATAAAGTTATTAGGTCAAACGGCTACAGAGTCAGCGAAACGGACAAATGTGTTTACACAAAGTTCGCTGATGGAAGAGGAGTCATCGTTTGTCTGTACGTGGACGACATGCTAATCCTAGGTACGAATATAGGCTGTGTCACAGAGACAATGAAGTTCCTCTCTACCAAGTTCAGTATGAAGGACTTGGGGGATACAGATGTCATCTTGGGCATAAAGATCATCCGGACAGACACTGGAGTAGCGCTGTCACAATCTCACAACATTGAGAAGATGCTCACACGCTATGGGTATAAGGATCTTCCAGGGATCGATACGCCATACAGGTGTGATCAGAAGCTGAAGCCAAATTCAAGGGAAAGCGTCAGGCAGCTGGAGTATTCTAGCGTTATCGGAAGTTTGATGTACGCAACCACTGCCACAAGGCCTGACATAGCTTTCGCCGTGGGAATGCTGAGTCGGTTCACAAGCAACCCAGGGGTTGAGCACCGGAAAGCTGTGAAGCGGGTGATGAGATATCTCAAGAAAACTCAGATATATGCACTGTACTACAACGGGTATCCGACAGTAGTGGAAGGCTTCAGTGATGCTAGCTGGTGTTCAGAGGTGGAAAGCGAGAGATCCACAGATGGATATGTCTTTTCCTTGGGTGGAGCTGCTATATCGTGGAAGTCGAAGAAGCAGACTATACTCTCTCGTTCCTCCATGGAATCTGAATTCTATGCACTTGAAACTGCAGCAGATGAAGCAGAATGGCTTCGGGAGCTCATGTATGATCTTCCAGTGGTTGGGGCTCAGATACCGGCGATACCGATATACTGTGACAACCAGGCGACTGCGGCGGTGGCATCAAATGACCTCTTCAACGGGAAGAAGAGGACTGTGCGGTTGAAGCACAGGGCAGTACACGATCTTATCAAAAGAGGTGTAATTGCAGTGGATGATGTTCGGAGTCAGGAGAACCTGGCAGATCCGTTCACAAAGGGCCTCAAGCGCCAGTTGGTCGATGACACAGCTTGTAAAATGGGCTTGAAGGCATTCTGATAGTGTGTCTTTGTAATCCTACCATAAAGTTTTATGCTATTAGTTCAAAGAGAAATCTACTAGGCATCTAACTTTTGGTTCAAAAGAGGATCACGGACTGGGAAACTATCAGGTAACAGTGGGTACTTGTTCTCTGGAATATGGAAGGGATACGGACCCATAACCACTGTTGTCTACTATGTATTTTTTTGCAGAAAAAACAGATCCTGTGGAAGGTTGGCTTAAACGCCTTAATGAGTTCTCAGGCAGAGTGAATGCCTGGTGTGCTTTACAGGAAGCACGGTAGAGCAGCACTACAAGGAGTGAAACTCCATGCTACAGTGGGGTGACTCCACCATGAGGTTCCCAGATAGGGGTAATACCTCGGCTTTGCAAGCCAAGTCACAGCGGCGTAGCACCGCAAATAGGCAGGTAGCCTAATGCTGTATGTCGTAATTAAAGAGTTGTAGACAGCACTACAAAGGGGAGGATGGCCCCATGTTACAGTGGCATGACACCACAATGAGGTACCCAAGTAGGGGTAAAGCCTCGGCATTGCAAGCCATGTCGTTGCGGCGTAACACCGCAAGGAATCCTTAGGCTTCATACTGGGTAGTTTGGCACTACAAAGAGGCTTGTGACCTCATGCTACAGTAGTATGACACTACGATGAGGTTCCCAGGTAGGGGTAATGTCTCGGCTTCAGGCCATGTCATAGCAGTGTAGCACCGCAAGGAAGCGCAAGGCTTCATGCCATATCTCTTTAATAAAGAACTCACATATAGTGTATGGAAAGAGATATCAGGCCGTCTCTTGAGGGTAAACTTGTAGACGCCCAAAATTATACACTGAAACTAGGCTGGCACAGGGCCTTTAATGTGTAGCCAGAAGCACATGTAACTACACTTTGTGAGTGGGAAGAATTACAATTGCGGTGCAGAATTCAAGGCGTAGTCCATTCTTGTATCACATTGTTATTTAACCCATGCGGGAAGATTCAAGTCGTCAGCGACATCTATCCTAATACAAAATGGACAGTTACTGTGGGGAACGCTCAACCCTGGACACATATATATGTTGTGATATGTGGGGGATTATTGGTGCTTTCTTTACATGGAGAGAGCTTGCTCTCAATATGCCTTATAAAATTATAGTCCCACATCGGAAATGCACCATGAGTTATCTCAACATATATACTTGGTTGTGTTGTTGAGAGATGCACATGGGGTGGTGACCCTAAGGAGGGAACCATGTGGGTGATTTTACTAGGAGGTAAGAATAAGGCTCCAACGATTGAGCATTAATGCTTTTGTCATTCTTTTGGATTAATTCCACTTGGAGCTAAGCCCCAACGGGGCTTAGCGACTCGGACTCGGACTCGGACTCGGGCTCATGGGCTCATGAGGCGTAATATGACATTTTATTGGCACACTTTGCACTTAGCACGTCAGCAGTTATGCGGCACATGCGGCTCATGCGGCACATGCGGTCCATGCGGTCCATACGGTCCATGCGGCTCATGCGGCTCATGCGGTCCATGCGGCTCATGCGGCACATGCGGTCCATGCGGTCCATGCGGCTCATGCGGTCCATGCGGCTCATGCGGCTCATGCGGTCCATGCGGCCATTAGTCTCATGCGGCCAGGCTGCTGCTGCCGCATGGAGGGATCCACTGACTGTGCAGATTACAAATCAGTTATGGAAAGGCTGAATCAATGCGATTAAATCAGATCCTATCTTTGTGGGATTTGAATTAATTCAGATCCTATCTTTGTGGGATTTGAATTAATTTCGTGGGATTTGAATTAAATCTCGTTGCTATCTTTTGGGATTTGATTCAATCTTTCCATAACTGAAGAGGCGGTTAGGGTTTCCACCCTCTCTCTATAAATACTCTCTTCTGGCCTCCTTTGTGACGACTACGAAAATTATAAGTTAGAAAAGGAGAAAGAGAGAGAGTTGCTGCCGCCATTGCAAGTCCATCCGAGGAGTCTGAACAGAGGTGACTTCGAGCGTTGCATAAGTTCTTCAACTTGCTGGTTCCTGGAAGCAGATCGTGTGGGGCGAATCTTGCTTTGAGCAACGGTATTTTGACACCCCAGCATTGTTCTTCTTCTCATCTCTCTCTAGTTTTATTGTAACTCGTTCTGTCCCAATTGCAACACGTTTGCAAGGAAGAACGAGAGATCTTCTCTTCTTTTTTTCCCTCCTTCAGATTGTAATTTGGCTCTTTGATTTATTGTACCATCGTAGATCTTGAGTTTGATCACTACAAAGTTTTTGTGTGACATCTCAGATCTCGATTGCATTTGTTTTTTTCATCTTTGATCAAGCCCCGGGACTAACATTGTTGTCTAATGATGTGCGGAGGTTGGCTTATAATGGCAGAAATGATAGAGACCAAGCCCAAGGTTTGGCAGTAAGAGGGAGGGCAAACGGTAGGACATCATCTAGCAGAAGGTAAAGATCTAAGTCCAAGACATCTATTGAGAAGGTGAAGTGCTTTATCTGCAATAAAAAAGGACATTATGCAAATAAGTGTCATCGTCCAAAGAAGAAGAAGAAAAAAAAGAGTAAGATATAGAGAGAAGGTGATGGAGCAAACTGTGCTTCAGAAGCCGACGGTGACGGAGCCTATTTTTCGATGGCATATGACAATATGAGTGATCGTTAGATTCCCGATTCTGGATGCTCATACCATATGTGTATAAAGATTGAGTGGTTTTCTTCCTACAAGGTGATATATGGTGTTTCTGTGTTGATGGGCAAGAACAACGCATGTCAAGCTATTGGAATTGGGTTTATCAAAGTGAAGATGCATAATAGAATTGTGCGAACATTGGCCGATGTAAGACATGTTTTCGACCTTAAGAAAAATGTTATTTCTCTTGGTACGCTTGACTCAAATGTTAACATGTTCATTGCCGAGGGTGGAGTCTTGCGGGTTGGTCGTCGTTCTTTGGTGGTGATGAAAGGTTACCGACAGGGTATGTCACACTCAATTTTTTATATAAGAGTATTTTAGTCATTTGATTAATTGTGTGATTTTCTAAATTTTAATAAGTAATATTAATTGGTAATTAGACTTACAAATTGTTTAACCTTAGTTAGAGGCCCAACATGACTCATGAGACTTAATTTGATAACTAGAAACTTAACTTGGGCTTTCGGCCGAATTAGAAAACTTTTGGAGTTAATTTAAGGGCTTAAGTCAATAGGCCTTTTTGCCTTTTGACTAATGGGCTTTTTAACATAACATAGAAGTGAATTTGGCCAATGAGCAAACCCTAACCCTAATCTAACTCCCCTTGGTCGGCCATAGCAGCAGCCCCCATCCCTACATAAGCATATGCCTGGCATAGACACCCCTTTACAGACCCTAGTTTCTCAATTTCTCCAAAAACCCTATATTCTCATCCGGCATCCGATTCGTGTCAAATGAATTGCGTTGTGACCGTTGGGAGGAGAGGAACATGCTGAAGTATTGCTAGCAAGGATTTGGGGACGTTGCTCGGGAGAAACTGGTCGTCAAAGCGCTTGAGGATTCACTTTCAATGAGATTCCAACTCTCAATAGGTAAACCTCGTTCTACCATTGTTTCTCCTAAAATTTCTTCATATTAGCATGCATCTAGGTGCCCTCGACCTATAGGTTTAGTTTCGTTCGGTTTTGTGTCCGTTCGATATGCGTATCGGACACGTATCAGAGTGTTTTAATAGGTGTTCGACATAATTACCCAAAGATATAAAACAGGTTAACTTATGAAACTATTTATATGCTTTGATAGCCCTAGACATAAGGACCTTGAAACCCTAGTTTTTGACACATTTTGGGCTCGTGTCCGTGTCCAAAATGGACACGAGCACGCTGCACGAGGGGCCGTGCACGGCTCGTACATGCCCTGCTGTCTGTGTGTCATAACTCGATGCACAAGGCTCTGTTTCGCATGAAATTTTATAGATGCGTGGGGGAAACCTCTTCCCATGTGCTTCTAAAATTTCACAACATTTCGTGGAGCATGCACAGAGAAATCCGATGCGCACGATTCAGCCCGTACTGTGCATGCGGCTGAAAATCGTCGCTGACACGGCCTTCGTATGCGAACATGACAACTCGAGGAACCGTTCCAGGAGCACGAGCACGAAGCCCTATACCTAGGCTACCCAGGGACTCGATCCTGAGTCACGTCGTAGCTTGTGTCACGAGCCACGTGGCTCGACACGCGCCCACGGGCAAGCACGCGCGCGCACGCAGGTCGCACGGGATCCGCGTGTCCTGTGTCACGTAGACATGACGTGGTGTCGTGTCAGTATATCCTAGACCTAGTCCGGGACCCTACCTAGCTACGTACACGAGCACGAGGCTTCTCGCGTTGCGTGCGGCATCCAATGGGACGAAATGCAGATGCAGGTACACGTTCTGACATGCGTATTTTGGTTTTTCGATACGCACTTCGTGGACACGATACGGACACGGGTTCGACCCTGCAAGTACTTGAGCACGTCACACATATAGATACCTTCGTGTTTGCCAAGTTTCGTGGGTTCTAGTAGTGTATATTGCGATTTGGGTCTCAAGTTACGTTTCGGGTAATTTTGACATATATATTATTGAGTTGATTTGTCATATTTTGATTTTTTGATATTTTAGTTATAATTTCTGAGATTATATCATGATAATTAGATTTTGGACATGTGGGTAGTAGTCTCTAGATTTACATCCAAATATTTCTACCATATATGTATATATATCCCTTTTTCTTTTTACGTATATATATATATTTTTCTTTTTATGTATATCTCTATATTTACCATATATATTTATATAAATAAATAAATATATATATATATATAAATAAATATATATATATATTTTAGGAAACCCAGAACTTTATTGAAATAATAGGCGAAAAATGCCGAAGCCTATACAAGTAAGCGCGCTAACGCGACAAAAGGAAGAAAAACGAAAACGCGAAATGCACACAAAAAAGAAATCCCGTGGACGGCCTAAGCAAGGGCCTCCCAGAATGTGTTGGGGACGTGAGAGTAGCACCACCTAGCTTTGATGTACTGTCTGATGACCTCTTTGTACAACTGTGGAGGGGGGATTTGGCGGCCCTCATATCTGAATTTGTTCATGTTCTTCCAAAGGAACCAAATACCGACGGCTTCTACGATCTGAAGTCCGTAGGAGCGGCTCCAGTAGGCCAGGAGATTGTAGAAGCCTCCAGGCGGGCGAACCAGACTAAGTCTATTGAGAAGCTTGGACCAAATGCCTGTCGCCAGCTCCCCCGAATGAAGGACGTGCTCAGCTGATTTCGTGGAGTGCTCCTCGCAGCAGTGGCATCACGACACTAGGCTGAATCCCATGGATCTGATGAGGTCGTCCGTCGGAAGCTTCCGGCGGAGTGCTCGCCAGATTAGAATAGACCATTTGATGGGATTGCAGGCCTGCCAAAACTTAGCGTAAACGATATCCGGCACCCCGCTGCCTCTGGCCACCAGTCTGGCGGAAGCCAAAGTGAAATTCCCAGACGGGTTGGGGGACCATCTCCAAGTGTCGATCGAGTCAGTCACCCTCAGATTAGTAGCAAGAAG